>OW028737.1:12400000-13000000 GCA_932294355.1 Aporophyla lueneburgensis
CACCGAAAATTGGTTTGAACGAGATCTAGTAAGAAGTTTTTTTTTAATACGTCATAAATCGTAAACCGCAATTTACTTTTGCTCGATATTGATAACGGCAACACGTAGACGCTTAAAGTATTGTATATTCAGTTTAAAAACAAAAACATTAAATTGAAACAAAACAAATATTTAAGGGGGCTCCCATACAACAAAGGTGATTTTTTTTGCCGATTATGGTACGGAAACCTTCGTGCGCGAGTCCGACTCGCACTTGGCCGGTTTTTTATAAATATTTACCGATCGTGTTTTATTTATCACAATGAATTTGTTTGATCTGGTGCTACAGTGATCCATAGATACGATGACTGAATATGGTGTACCTAAAAGAAAACAGGCAAATGCCGTCGCTTTTATTTAGAAATGAAAAGAAACGTTTTTGGAAACCTATGTTGTATCCATATCATTTCATCATTTGCCTAGCCTTTTCCCAACTATGTTGGGGTCGGGTTCTAGTAAAACCAGATTAGCTGAACACCAGTATTTTACATGGATCGTCTGCCTCTGACGTTCACAACCCGGTCACTGGGTAATACGATATCCCTTTTATGAGACTGGCTGTCCAATTTTTGGGCTACTGACGACCCATAACGACTATCAAAGATCTACGAAAGACAGCGGGAACCAAGAGCTTAAAGTGATTTGTGAGGCCCGTCGCGGCATGCAACTTAACGTGATCGATTGACCCGTGCGGTTGTTATTACTGAGCCACAAGCCCATATGACATTTATGTAACACTAGCTTTTGCCAGCGGATTTGCCCGCGTGGAGGTCGGAAATTATCCCGCGGGAACATACTACCGGGATAAAAAGTAGCCTATGTCCTTTCTCAGGCTCTAAACTATCTGTGTACCAAATTTAATTTAAATCGGTTCAGTAGTTTTAGCAGGAAAGCGAGACAGACAGACAGACAGAGTTACTTTTGCATTTATAATATTAGCGTGGATGTGGATTATGGTGTTTAAAAACTTTTTCGTCGTAGACCACATCGCTAATTTCAAGTCAAGTACAAGCTGCTTAAATTCGAAACCACTCCAAAACTCATACTTCCGAACTCTGCCAGGGTCGCGAGATTGTTCGAAAGAGATACCGTGACTCTGGCACATGGTAACTGATGGAACACGGGTGGGTTTTAGTCAGTAAAAGTCTGATACGCCCTCCCGCTCCGCCCAGAGCGGGAGAAGTCATTTGATGATTTCCCATCCTGAAAAAAAAAAACCATAGATAGGGTAGGTTGGTGTAAGAAGACGCACTTTTGAAACAATCGGTCATAAGAAAATAAAAATGTAACGCTTCGAAATCAAATTTAAATATTCTAAATCTTTGGCTTATTGGTAACAATAGAACATTTAAATCAAAATCACATCTATTGTCTTCGGACAAATTTTCATACAAACTAAAAAAATCAGAAATGCGCACTTTTACACAACCCATCCGGTAAGTTGGCGCAGCAAAGTCGATAAGATGGCGCAGTTAATGCGAGGTCATCTAAGGGAGACACATGTCGCATTTAAATACACCAAATCCAAGATATCCCGTACATTTATCATGCCACCATTCTTGACACACTGAGCATTCTATCCAGTCTTCTTTTAAGGGTTCCTTATATATTTCCTGACACCCAGGACATATCCAGACCTTTTCTCCATCAGGTTTCTTGGGTGCTTTAGATTTTTGTTTAGGTTTTTTAGGTTTTGGTTCAGCTTTTTGCTTACATGCTGCCTCTAATTGCTGTTTGTAAGGTGAACTGCTAATTACTTCAGATTTCATACGTTTCCTATTAGTGGATCTTATTGTCTGAGATTTAGGGAAAGGCTTAATATTAAGAATTTTATCAGACACTGACATTTCGTGTGAACATGTAGCATTTGTGTCTGTGAGATCTTCATTGGTCGAGGTAGAAGGGTTGCATTGACTCGGTTGAGGAGACTGGGCATCAATAATGGTTGTTGGCTCAGTGACTTGCGTGTTTGGACGGAGATCTTGTGATGTGCCAGCATTGCTACTTGGCGGTATCGAGTTTCCTACAAAATCATCCGGATCTTCTCTATCTGTTACAGAACTGGCCATAAAATCAGCATCACTTAAAACATCTGGGTTCCAAGGCCAAATTCCTGTGACTCTGAAACTATCTACAGCACACTGAATATTCGCAGCTCTGTTGTAGGCAGATGCAAAAATAGATGTCACCTGGAATACTGTAATAGCTCTTCCTGGATGACTCCTCAACCATTTTTCACACTCCGCAGCGTAATACTTTTTCAGTATTCCGTAAAAACCTCTATCGAGAGGCTGCATCTTGTGGCTGCTATGTGGTGGTAAAGTGAGTGCAACAATATTATTTTCCCGGAAAACATCTACAGCTTTAATCGAGCAATGTGAGGAGTGATTGTGTAAAACGAGGAGAATAGGGTCATTTTCAGTGGGCTTAGTATGATCTCTGAAATGACTTAACCAATCAATAAATAGATCCGTATTAATAAAGCTAGAATCTGAGATCATTCCTATTGATCCAGCTGGTGATCCATCTAATAATTCAGCTTTCATTCGTTTTCTGCGGAAAATAAATGCAGGTGGAACAAAGAGGCCACTTGCAGACACAGCACTTACAACAGTCACATTTATGCCTCTCTCAGCACTTGCAATTTTATTGACTGCACGTTTTCCTTTAGTTGTAAGAACTTTGGGTGGTCTATTTGGGACTGTGGATATACCCGTTTCGTCCATGTTGTAGATACGGTGAGGAGCAAAGTTGTATTTGTCTAACATAGCACTCAAGTTAATATAGAAGCGTTTACATTGTGGTCTGTTAAAACCAACGGCCCGCGCAAGACTTGTCGATGTTGGTGGTCTAATGGATAAGTCTGGATGTCTTCTTAAAAAACCACGAAGCCATTCCTTACCCGCAGTCTTTGTTTCTTGATTGAATCTGTGTGCTATATTATTTTTTTCAGCGAATTCATAAGCAAGTGCCCTTAAATCTTTCATGGTCATACGAAAAAACATTGAATCTACAGTTTTCAAATAATCACAGAAAGCTGTTTCGATCTCTGTTGAGAAGGTAGTGTCAAATCTGCCCAGTTTTGTTGGACATGAAGGTCTTTTCAGTAACCTCCTCAAGGAAGATTCTGGCATTCCAAGTGATTTTGCAACAAATCTTTTACTTTTACCTTCATGTATGAGCTTGCGTGCTTCTTCTATAAGTGAAGGTGCCCATGTTTGTCTGTCACTTTTCCTTTCGCGCCTTGACATTCTGCAATAGATTTTTTTTTTCTATTTATAATTGAATTGAGAAACACAGTCTAAACCTCTCATTAAAATAGGGTTTGTAAGATGGCGCGCGCCATCTTGTACACTCGCTCAGTGCGCCATCTTACAAACTTCCCCACAATGCAGAAATCATTGCACTAACGCCATCTCCTATGAAATACCAGAATTATTTCATTTCTTAAATTGAGATGAAGTATGTGTTTAGTCAACAACTCATTCAAAATATGTAATAAATGCATTGTTTTATACGGACTCAACTTCCAAATGAGAATAAAATTAGATTAAAAGTGTTCAAAATCTTAAGACTTAACTGGAACAATCGTTTTGTGAGCAAATCGAATATTTTTTTGGGAGCACGTACCGGCACAAGTTGTCAACAAAACACGACTGAAGTTAGCTGCTTACGTCACACTAGAATCCACCAATCGCGAATGCGCCAACTTATCTCCTGCGCCATCTTACACCAACCTACCCTACATACTACTAGTGGATTAGTTTGCCTTTCATTTTATGCAAACACTGTTGATGCTAAATGTTCTAGTTTTATTTATTACTATTTGCTTTAGGCAACTAGGCCCACAGTGGTAAGGACTAATATCTCATAATTAAAAATGACATTAAAAATAAAGAAACACAAAATGTACAAGTACTTACTATGAACATCATGGTCACCCTACAAATTTTTCTCTTAGAAAAAGTTTAAAATCAATTTTATCTTAAAGTATGACATTTAGAAGAACGGACCATATGTTACAATTTAATTAAAAAATAGTTAAAACTCTTATTCTAATTTGCGTTCATCTATAAAGTTGACACTAGTCAATAAAGCCGAAAATATTGGGCTCTCAGTTCAGACGTTTTAGTCAAATTCGACTTTCATTTACTTCTTAACAATTAACTTATGTATCATTATTTCTTCTTAACTAATTTACACAGGTATCTAAGTAAAACATGTTAAAGTCGTACTTATGTATTTCTTCAGATAAATTCATATTTTGCAGATTCCCTCAGTACAGACAATAATGAAGTGAGGGCCTTCCCTATACAGCCATAAATCTGTAATGTAAAATTCTAAAGATTTGGGAATTTCTTAAACTAAATTCTCAAATATAAATTATTATTAACCCAGAGATAGTACTTACTGAGATTTTGGCTATGCCACTTTATGCATGCGTCTGGATTGAGGGCCCAAATTATTTAATCATAACAGTTTTAATTCACATCATCAGCCTATAATGTTCCCACTGCTGGGACACAGGCCTCCTCTCAGTGAGAGGGAGTGGGCCATAATCCACCACGCGGGCCCAGTGCGGGTTGGTAGATGTCACATGTCTTCGAATTTTTGGTTCTAAGACATGCCGGTTTCCTCACGATGTTTTCCTTCACCGTTTTTGAGAGCAGTGGCGATGAAATAATTTACACAAAGTAATGCGCCTGCTTGGGTTTGAACTCACGACCTACTACTCGTAAGTCGCGGCCGTTACCACTGGGCCACCACTGCTCTCGCAGTGGTGGCCCAGTGGTAACGGCCGCGACTGGCAGAGTTCGGAAGTATGAGTTTTGGAGTGGTTTCGAATTTAAGCAGCTTGTACTTGACTTGAAATTAGCGATGTGGTCTACGACGAAAAAGTTTTTAAACACCATAATCCACATCCACGCTAATATTATAAATGCAAAAGTAACTCTGTCTGTCTGTCTGTCTCGCTTTCCTGCTAAAACTACTGAACCGATTTAAATTAAATTTGGTACACAGATAGTTTAGAGCCTGAGAAAGGACATAGGCTACTTTTTATCCCGGTAGTATGTTCCCGCGGGATAATTTCCGACCTCCACGCGGGCAAATCCGCTGGCAAAAGCTAGTGTTACATAAATGTCATATGGGCTTGTGGCTCAGTAATAACAACCGCACGGGTCAATCGATCACGTTAAGTTGCATGCCGCGACGGGCCTCACAAATCACTTTAAGCTCTTGGTTCCCGCTGTCTTTCGTAAATCTTTGATAGTCGTTATGGGTCGTCAGTAGCCCAAAAATCGGACAACCAGTCTCATAAAAGGGATAACGTATTACCCAGTGACCGGGTTGTGAACGTCAGAGGCAGACGATCCATGTAAAATACTGGTGTTCAGCTAATCTGGTTTTACTAGAACCCGACCCCAACATAGTTGGGAAAAGGCAAGGCAAATGATGAAATGATATGGATACAACATAGGTTTCCAAAAACGTTTCTTTTCATTTCTAAATAAAAGCGACGGCATTTGCCTGTTTTCTTTTAGGTACACCATATTCAGTCATCGTATCTATGGATCACTGTAGCACCAGATCCAACAAATTCATTGTGATAAATAAAACACGATCGGTAAATATTTATAAAAAACCGGCCAAGTGCGAGTCGGACTCGCGCACGAAGGTTTCCGTACCATAATCGGCAAAAAAAATCACCTTTGTTGTATGGGAGCCCCCTTAAATATTTGTTTTGTTTCAATTTAATGTTTTTGTTTTTAAACTGAATATACAATACTTTAAGCGTCTACGTGTTGCCGTTATCAATATCGAGCAAAAGTAAATTGCGGTTTACGATTTATGACGTATTAAAAAAAAACTTCTTACTAGATCTCGTTCAAACCAATTTTCGGTGGAAGTTTACGTGGTAATGTACATCATATTTTTTTTTTCAGTTTTATCATTCTCTTCTTTTAGAAGTTACAGGGAGATGGTGGGGATACATTTTACGACTTTGGAAGTGTCTCTCGCGCAAATTATTCAGTTTAGAAAAAATGATATTAGAAACCTCAATATCATTTTTGAAGACCTATCCATAGATACCTCACACGTATGGGGTTGATGACAAAAAAAAAATTGAGTTTCAGTTCTAAGTATGGGGAACGCCCAAAATTTATTGTTTTTTTTTTCTATTTTTGTGTGAAAATGTTAATGGGATTCACAGAATACATCTAATTACCAAGTTTCAACAGCATAGTTCTTATTGTTTCGGAAAAAAGTGGCTGTGACATACGGACGGACAGACAGACAGATATGACGTATCCATAAGGGTTCCGTTTTTTGCCATTTGGCTACGGAACCCTAAAAACTATTTACTTCATATAAATGTTACCTTAAAATAGTCTTATATCCTAAAAATACGAAATTGCGAGGAAGCGAAGTAATTTTTTGTAATTAAGAAAAAATCATTTCCATTTTTAGTTTTTTTAAGTATTATTTTTATTTGCTTTAGGTAACTTGGCTCACAGTAGTACCTTAAATACTAACATCACATAATTAAAAATTACATCAAAAAATAAGGAAAACAAAATTGTAATTAGTACGTACATAATACTTTTGGCTGTAAATATTATGAGTTCCCGACTGCACTTTACAAAATGTACTTGGAACATTATGGTCACCCTACAAATAATTCTCTTAGAAAAAGTTGAAAATCAATTTTCTCTTAAAGTATGACATTTAGAAGAACGGACCATATGTTACAATTTAATTAAGAAATAGTTAAACCTCTTATTCTAATTTGCGTTCATTTATGTGGTTGAGCCTAGTCAATGAAGCCGAAAATATTGGGCTCTCAGTTCAGACGTTTTAATCAAATTCGACTTTCATTTACTTCTTAACAATTAACTTTTGTGTCATTATTTCTTCTTAACTAGTTTACACAGGTATCTAAGTAAAACATGTTAAAGTCGTATTTATGTATTTCTTCAGATAAATTCATGTTTAGCAGATTCCCTTAGTACAGACAATAATGAAGTGAGGGCCTTCCCTATACAGCCATAAATCTGTAATGTCAAATTCTATGGATTGAGAATTTCTTAAATATTTTAACTAAATTCTCAAATAAAAATTATTAACCCAGAGATATTACTTACTGATATTTTGGCTATGCCACTTTATGCATGCGTCTAGTTTGAGGGCCCAAGTTTTTTAATCATAATAATTTTCATTCACGTTTAAGAAATTCATAGCCCTGTGCTTTAAGATTTTACTATTTTTAACTAATTTCCCTATAAGTCTTATTTCGTTTCGCAAGGGTTCAAAAAATGGGCCCTCAGATGCACATTGACTCCTGACTGTTTTATTGAATGTCCTCAACTTGAAACGACGGGATGAATAAATACAGGGTCCCACAAAGGAATTTAGGACAGTTAGATTAAACTGCAGCCGTATCTTATTGCCGACATAAATCTCTCATTCGGGAGACAACGGTACCACTAAAATGTACACGACCGAAAACTATCAGTAAATGAGAGATAAACATTTCATTACTGGCGCCTCCTCACGTAAAACGTGTCGTAAAGAATGCTCTGAAAGCTACAATACACTTGTATAGCTGGGTACTTGACGGACACAGATTTACGCCACGCTCTCGACATCCATTCAAACGTTGACGCTTGAAAGCCGGCCCTTGAATTGTGAGAAAAACTTCTGATTCACTGTAATGTACAACATTTGTTCATGACACAAGACTGGCAGGCAGCCGTTGGTCATCAATTTCTCAGTATATTTTCCAAGGAACTAGAACCTTTAATTTGCCAACACTCATTAGTTGATGTCAACGTAAGTATCGTACTTACGGATTTGTTAACTAGTTACTGGTCGCCCGACACTCCTAATTGACACTCGAGATGGATTTTGGATCGAGTATCTTGGAAACCAGATAAACTTCTCAGGATAATCACATTACGCACTTATTGTAACGTTACATGGAATATGGACTTACAGAAACAAAGGAAATATCTGAAGAAAACAAAAGAAAATTATTCGTCGAGCTGTTTGCCATTTAATACATCAAAGTATGTGTTTGATCCTTCTTAATATTTAATGGATTCGTATACAAAATGTATGTCTCTTCACCCTTATCTGGAAATCTTCCGTAGGGGTTGTAACTGTTGAGTGCTGATAAGTCCAGACATAAGGGTCGGTATAGTTCTTATTATTGATGTATGACGGCATCTATTATATTATAAATAAGGCGGATAGAATGTTGATTGAGGATAAGAGGTGTCCCGTAACCTCCAGAATGACCTATTCGAAGAAACACATACCGATATACATAAAATAATAATTTGCTGTTTTCCTTCCTTTTATTTTCGTGCGCCCTTCGCTATACTTTTCGGCTTTATTAACCGACATATAAAAGCAATAAACAAAGTGTCATTTCATTTAAAACGAAATTCAGGCAACCCATTTTATATTCCCTGTTTTATCGCCTCAGAAATGTAAACACGTAAAGTATGCTATGGACGGTTATGTTAAATAATACCTACCTCTGAGACGATTATTATTATCTAGTTAAATGGGATCTAAAATATATAATCATGATCGAATCATAAGGTGGCTGTTAAATTTTATGATGGCTAATGTCATAAAGATTTACATTAGTCTAGCTCTAATTAGTGTTAAGGGCTGTTCATAAGATTTTAACTTAGGTAAATATAAGCCTTTTTAGTTCAAATGAAACTTTGCATCTTCAAGTTTGATAGTTATGCACTGCGAAGCACAGCTGTGCCATCACACAAAACTTAAGAACAGCTACACATTACATAGTGCACTGAAATGGTTTCAGAGTAGTACTGAACGTAATGGCACTGTACTGTTTCTCTAAAACCTAAAATGGAACTTACCCTACACTGTTTATGTCAACACAAAATGTGCCGTTAAACTTTGTTAATGCACGTCGCGCTCTCAAACTGAAATATTTTTAGCTGCCACCGTTAATCAAACAGGAAGGGTGAAATGTCGCCTAATTAAGCCAAAATCAAAAGTCGAGGTGATAAATTATCCCGTCAACTTTATCCCGCGCTGCCTCCGGGGAACCGACAGTTTGCGGCCAAAAGATTTATATCACGTCGACACCTGAGGAAGGAGTAAGTTGTTCCACGTATACTTTACTGTTCTAGTTAGAGGACAAGGGAGAACCTCATTCCTCCTAACCCCCCACCCTTCAAGACGTAACATAAAATTCGTACGGACTCATATAAATGTTGAGTTATGAAATTGCACTCAAACCATAACCTGAATTTAACTTTTACGTTCCCACATACAATCAGCTGAAATGTTTTCTGGAAATAACATTTCAGCGAATGTAGTTGTGAAGTATTCAAAGTTTTGCAGGAATCACTCTGACCTCTGTATACTGAGCACTCCTGCACTGTGCAGGTAAACTCAAATATTACTCGGGACATCTAAATCACTACACTCGAAAGTTTTCAAATCACGTTAAGTATGTTTAAGATTACATAACCATTTGTTGATTTTCGTTTCATGAGGACTAAAGTACATATTAACAAAAAAATTAAACTTAAACATAAACTTAGGTTATTATTATAGCCTTGTAGTATCAAAGGTTGTAGAAACGGACTCCGCTGTTTACATTAACACTAATTTGGTAATCATTAAGAAGTAATTAATGTTGGGACGCGTAAATTAACGAGCACTTATTGAAGTGGCTTTGAGTGGAACTACGACTCGCCCAGCTCCTCCTCACGCACATAGACTGTCGGCTGCCATTGATATACATACTAATATTCTTTGCACATAACTTTTATTTACAACGAAGTTTATAACTTTGTCCGTATGGTTAGAACAAACACCTCCGTTATATCAAAAGTAGGTTGTTTGTAAGATTCCGAATATTTTTCTCACAATATTTTGTTTACCGGAATCGCGTTTTAACTCTTCAAATTATTTGGTACGATTGATGGCATATTTGGATCGACTCTCAAATCGATGATGGAAACGTATCACCCTGACAACAACTCAAATAAAAATTGTCTCGATGAGATCGTGAAATATTTCATACCTTATCCGGATGGATTTAAAACAGAGAACTAAATAGTCCCCTAGTTCTATGAAAGGAGTTTTCCATTTTACATTTTTGTTTTCAGCTCGCAATTTACTCCGGGTATGCAGTGATGGCATTCCTGGCTTCGTTCGCCATTTCACTGGCATTCGAGGCACCCGCCGTCCGACTCCTCAAGATCATCAGCGGCGAGCCTCGGAGCAAGAAGAGCTCCTGAACCACACAGGAGACACCACGGTCGTAGTATTGACACGCGCAAAACAACGTGTTGATTATATGCGGGATTTGTTCAACGCGCACTCATTGATTTACAACAATTATAAATAAACTATTTTTCTGTCCCTTTTTTCCATAAAATGTAAGTTCGAAAATACCGTAACAAGTATATTTGGAGACTTAACTTCCTGTGTCTACTTTCCACAATGAAGTGCGCTCTATCGAAGCTTTATTTAGGTTATAATTTTAAAACCCAAAACGTTAAGGACTTGATAGTTACCAATAAAGACTTTATACATGTTACCAATGTGAGTTCATATGTTTTTATCTATCGATTTGTAACATAAAGTTGGCCGAATGGTTGGCCCATTGGTCGTATCCCAAACCGTCGGATGTGAGATCGATTCAAAGGGGTAATGTTTTACTGCTTTATCTACAGATGAGAATGGCATATTGAGATAAGAGTGCGTCATCAAGAGCTTGATGACCCAGTTACGAAAATAAACCGTGCTTGTTTAAGTACTCACTTAGATTTAGGCAACTGATTCAAATGTAGTTGAAGATGTGTTCTACCTACAGTATATCTAGAATCAAAACGCAGTGAAGCGAGTATTGTTTTAATGATTATGTGGTTAAGCGTGGATCAGATTAAATGTTGTGGTTGCTCCTGAATTGAATTCAAACAAACGTACAATTTCATTAAAAGTGATGTGAGAATAAATTGATTCGAAAATTTATACTCTTTGCACAATGCTCAATTATAATACTTAAGTGTTGTGTTTTAAAGACCTTGACGTAAATTCTTAGCAAGTGATATCGTACATCTAATAGCCCTTTTGAACTACGTCAACCTCGCACACGTCAACGTAAATCAATAAAATGATTTCTCCAATTGTCGAATATGCCGTGTCGCTCCAGAATATGATAATTTATTATGATTACAATCCATAGCCGCGCTACATGCAATGAATCAATCATGCTGGCTCGCCGCACGTTATCTCTGCGTTAAATACATAAATCCTCTTTGTATAATAACTAAGTTCTTGTTAGGAGACCAGATCGCACGTATTTCGTCTCCACCGATAATGTTTTTGTTGGTAACAACCAGACAGATGCTATTAGAATATACACCACACCACTGGTTTTTAAGTCCTTTTTTTGAATATCTACTTGATCTAGCCCTCTAAGAATAATTAAGGCGGCATGCGGCATCACTGTCTCGTCAAACAAGAGAGTATGTATAAATAAAACATCAACCTGTTAATTTAAATGACCTAAAGGTCTGAGACTATACCCATTTGTTAATGTAATATTGTGTTTTATATAATTTCGAGGACCTATTAAATATTTTCTACCTCTAATAAGTACCTAGTGATGTATGCTCAGTTAGTCCTTATTTGACGGTAGTGTAGGAGTAGGTCCAAAAGAAACTTTGCTTTCATTGGTAAGCTAGTACAATGATTTTATTTTATGTATTTCTTATCAATAGTTAGCAAGGAGAGTTTAGTGTTTAGGTTATTTTTATAGTAAAATATTTTTAACATGTGATATTTCATTGAATATTTAGAGGTCCTTGATAACTTTCTCATACAATTATAGATCACAATTGACAGATTTACTTAGTTTTGTATAAATACAACTATTCTTAATGTTATCATAATATCAGACCTCACTTGAAAAATAAATTGTAAATATTTGACTAAAATACTCTAAAACCACGTTGCATAATTTTGTAAATAGAAGATTTTATAGTAAAGGATTATTTAATTACTCCCTTGTGTATTATTAATTTCATCCCTGTTTGTATGTGTTGCAGATATAAGTAATTATTTGCTTAACAACAAGTAAAGATTTTTTGTAAACGTGGTTCGAAAATTCGAACCACGTTTACAAAAATTCTTCAGATATCAGAATCTCAGATAGAGGAAATGGAGGAGATGGAAGGAAGATAGAGATAGAGTTAGATTGGGATTTCCTAATATAACTTTATCTCTATCTGCCCTCACCAGTCAAGATAATTTTGAAAGCGAATTACTGAAATATTTCTCGAATTTGTCTACTACAACAGTCAATATAAAAATATTTTTTCTCCGAGTATAGTATTGTTCACTTTAAATCTAAGTGCTCATACACACGAGCGACACGCGTCGACGTCGATGTGGCAACTGCAGCCGTCCACAACGAGACGCTCGTGTATGTGAATACGGATGTCCGTAAGGATTGAGGAGCCACATCAGATTTTTAAAATCTGATTTCACCATTATTTAGCAGCAATATAGCTGATTTTGCAGCACGAATTCTAGATTTAGCAGCAAAATATATCACTAGTTATATTTAATGCAAAAGTGGCTCCTCAATCTAAACGTCTGAATTGAGGAGCCACCTGGAACTCGTTAAGTAATAGATGAATATTTTTGAAAATTTTGCATCATTTAGTAGCAATTGTGCATATTACTGTCAAAAAGTTTCGCTTCTGTAGCGCTTAAATGAAAGAAAATACAATACTTTTAGTTTGGCTCCTCAATCTACACTCAAGAGATGAATTTCTATTGGATGTGAGCGATCAATTTATATATTCGTCATAATGATCATTTGGCAGGTGTTGTGTTTGTTTTTGCAGTAAAGGAATAAAATAGTAAATGAATGTGTGGGGGTTGTGCGTCTATTATGGTGGGTAATAGAACACTGAAGTACGTTTGAATGCAACCGAACATTCCGTAGATACCCTATCGTTGCACCAGTCACGTTACGACACGTCGTAACTTGTTGTTGCGCTCGCGCACTCTTATCCCTTGATTCCCGGAAATAAGTCTCAAAACAAATTACGTCATACCTACCTATGGTGGTGGAAAATGTCGAACATTGTTTTTTTTTTAAAGAACTAAGTAGGTATTGAGGTTTTCAGGCCATTTAGTATACATTATTTTCAATTTCAATTTAATTGGAATAAATTGCTTAACTAAAATAACATGACTCTTCATACAAATTTGATATGGCTATATTTCCGAAAGTACTCGTTAAATTAAAAAAAGTCAAGGAATAAAAACGTTTTAAATTTATGCCTAGATACCAAAAAAAATATATTTGATCTCTTAAGACCCAACCTTGTAATCCCAGCCCACTGTGCGTCGTCGCCACCAAGATATCAACAGACGCGCGAGACGTTTCGTTACTTACGTAATAAGTATGAGAAAAATATTCAAACAAGTGCAGAATTGACCGCAAAGTGGGACGTTGTCCGACCGTGACTGCAGGTGCATACGACGCGCAGCCGTGCGCCCGCGCCGAACGTGCGGTGACGGTGACGGCCGGCGAAGCATCCACGCACGGCTCTAATTACAGGCTTGGGAAACAAATGTACACAAGCAAATCGTCAAATCAAATACCCCGTTTTCCTTGTTTCCCCACTAAATGTGAATGTAGCCGACATTGACAAGGGTTCCTTAAATATGTAACATGCGACCTTTTTATGAGATAAATGTATGCACGTTTTTAAGGCCTGCCTGCCTGCCAGATGGACTTTACAGGATTCAACCACAAAAGGACCTGAGGCCGTTTAAGTATTCACGCATAAACAGATTCCAATGTAAACATAAAATTAATACTTCGAAAAGTTCTAATGGGACCCCTTGACGATGCCTAGCTGCCATCTTTCTTTCTGTCTTTCGACTATTCCAAAACACTTTTAATCGTTTCAGTTTCCATTTATTTTGTCTGTTAAAGAAATGTAAAGGTCTCTGCTAAAATTCAATAGAAAATAAATGAGATAACGTGCCGAAAGTATCTAATTCAAGAGCCATAAATTATTCAGGTGCCTTTACTCTTTTAAATACGAGCGAAAGGCTTTGATTTAATATTAATTGGATACAATTCCATGATCTATATTGTATCTAGCTATTTTGGATTCTTAATTAACTCCAACGAAAAAGCAAATAGACGTCAGTGTGCGAGTTGATCCAGATATTACATTACTCTATTCATAAGATCTAATATCGTTGTAGCCATGTTGCCAACGGCACTCTAAAATAGAGTATTGTACTCTTTTCCATAACAGTATACTTTATATACTTTATAATCTATAACATTAATAGAGTACGCTAAAATACTCTTTTACATAAACTGTAATGGTTTTTCTATATTTTCCGCTGTGAGACTTGATTATTATTTGGCAGTTATGAATGTGAAGTGGCAAGAAGAGATGAATATGACTTTAGATGAATTAAAACCAGCTTCTGCCCCCCTAGCCAAGTTACAACCGTTTCGTGTCGAATTCCGTTCCCCAAACGGTAACGCCTCGTTGTCAACAATTGTAGAAAACGATAAGTTGGTAGCCATGTTGACGCGCCTTTGTCGGCCGCTCGTTTTACAATGTCATTAGAAAAACGACACATTATAACAAAGGATGTAGCGTTGAACATTATAGAAACGATAAAAAATCATTCTATCATTTTGAACGATGTGACCTTAGCTACGAATTTTCTATTCGTTTGTTCTAACCACGTGACTTAACGTTGAGCGACTAGTGTTAACGATTGCAGATTATCAACTTGACTAGGGGTGCTGATCTTATATTAACGTAGAATTAAGATGTTTGGAGTCCTAAAATTCTTTTAAAATCAATAAAAGTTATGTAACGCAAAAAGTGCTAGAAAATATGTTTAAAAAAATCATAAAGGTAACTCTTTTTTATTAATTTTCCTCTTTATTTATACTCTCTGAAATCAGAAATCTCAACATTTTCCAGAAAAAGTTGGAAATTCCGGGTTTAGTGAACGCCTGGCCTGTTACGACTGCTGTGGTTATCTGTGTCAAGTGACAGATATCTTAGTTCAAACATTGATATTGTTGGCGACTGGCTGGGATGCCACCTTTTTTTTAAGAAGTATATATTTTTATAATGACATTTTACAGCTTTGGAACTGAAGAAACATATTGTTCAGTGGGTTGACAGGTCGAGCTGCGCTTGTACATTGCTATTATAATTAAGTATTAATAAACTAATATACTGATCGTGTTTCTATCATTCTTTATACAGTCCACTTGCTCACCAACATTTTGGTCCATTCTCGCCGTAAAAACAAACCATTTTTAAAAATTTTCGTTTTGACATTTTGACGTAAGTTTTTCATTTCGCTTATTAAACATTCATTTCATCTTATAAATTCATTAACTATGGTAGAAACACGTAGTCAAAGTAAGGCAAACGCGGACACTACGGCCACGGAAGTCGATCGGACGCAACCCGAACGTCGCGAACGTTCACAGGGCGGCGACCGGCCGGCTTTGGCCACAGCAATTAGCTCGACCACACAGCCCGCGGGCACTGAATTTTGTCACGCTTTCTTTTAGTAGAGGCTGATAAACAGTTAAAATATAACTTTGTTGCCGACAGTACGGTTAAGGCACAGAACACAACGCATCCTACTAGATTCCAGTTGAAGAAGGAAACAATTCATGCCACCGTATCTAACGACAAAGTGCCCGAGCGTTGTACATATTGTAAACAAGGACCTCACAACATAAAAACCTGTAAAGTTTTTTTAGCGCTCTCAACAGACGATAGATGGCGTTGGGTCCGTGAGACAAAAATATGCTACCGGTGTTTAAAGTCCAACCCACACACTTGGAATTTTTGTCGTGCCAAACGTTGTGGAGTAGACGGATGTCCGAGACGTCACAACGCGCTCCTTCACGGCACAATGACAGCGAATTCCAAACCTAGCGTAGCATCCAGCAGCCAATGCAACAATACTCAAACTTTGTCTGCTGAACCGCCCACTCTTGTTAACGTGGACAATTTAACTAACGAATCTGAACCATCTGTCAAAATTGGAAATACATGCGATTGCGATGTGGAGGGAAGGAGGGGTTAAGTAAATACCATGTCGTGTACTTGTCCATGAGTCAACTGGAGACTGACCACCCAAGACTCCCTTTATTGGTGTAATATATACCTAGTCCGTACGTGACATATAGCATAATATAACTATGGACATAGCTTATCTACCTTAACTTAAACTAAGATCTTAACGTGACGTACGTGACACACCACATCACCCTTCCTAAAGTAAAAAAAAAAACTTAGTTACTTTGTTTTTTTTTTTTTCCATCTCTTTACATTTTTAAACTTACATTCTAAGTCTTACAGTATAACTTTGTCCTATTTTTATGTATTACATCTATCTTATTTTTATATTTAACTATTACATTTGGTGACTCGTCCTTTACAACTACAAATGGCCCATTATAAATACACTCCAACTTATTGCCTACTTCGTTTTTTACCAAAATCAAGTCACCTTCCTTATAAGTTATAGAATTAAGATTCTTATCATAACAATGTTTCCTTGATAACTTACTTGATACCAAATTTTCTTTTGCATCATTTTGAGCCCTTTGTAACCTGTATTTAAATTCTAAAGGATAATCATCAAAATTATACAAAGGTTCAACACTTTCACCTTGAAGACTACTTGGTAACCTACAAATTTTACCATAAACTAATTCATAAGGCGTATACTTAGTCACAGTATTAACTGTTGTGTTATAAGAAAAACACCAATATGGAATCCAAGAACTCCACGATGATGGATTATTATCTGTTTGTATCCTTAAATAAGCACCTAAAGTTTTATGAACGTTTTCCAAAGACCCTATACTTTCATGATGATATGACGTTGATAAGATTTTATTGATGCCCAAGACATTACATAGCTCTACCATTACTTTTGAAATGAACTCAGAACCCCTATCCGTAGCAATTGTTCCCGGTATCCCATATCTCAACACAAAATTTTCTGCCAACGCTTTTGCTACCTCATTCGCGGATTTATTTTTTAGTGGATAAGCCTCCACAAACTTCGTAAGTTCACATTGAAGAGTTAATATGTAAACATTACCATTTTCGTCCCTATCAAGTGGCCCCACTATATCTAAATAAATCTTTTCAAAAGATGAAGATGCAGTGGTAGTAACCGTCATTGGTTCTTTAGTATGTTTGGAAAACTTTTGTTTTTTACACTTATCACATTGACCAACGTACTCCGCTACATCTTTCTCAATTGACGGCCAATAATAATATTTCTTTATATTATTCACCATCCTGCGTATTCCTGAATGACCACTCGTAGGTAAAATATGAAAATCATTTAAAACAATTCTCTTCTCATCTGCCCCTTCCATTTTCCGTACACCCTTCACTACATATATTCTAAAATCCCCACATATCGAATTACTATTTTCCTTCAAATATTTGGCCATTTTTGTAATAAAATTAACGTTATAACGATTTTTCAAAATAATAACTTCTTTTATGCCCTTTTCAATACAAAAAGTGACTATGTCTCTCGACAACTCGTCTCGCGATGATGCCGATAAAGATTCATAGTTTACGTAAATACTCGAGTTTTCTGGCACATACATTAAATTGCGCGACTTTGAAAATATTTTTTCACCATTAGTGTTACGTAACATCTTCTCCCACTCATTCAAACATATCTCAATGTCATTTCCTTGTTTTTTAAGAACTTCCACGATCCTAGGGTGATCAGTCCTAGATACCACAGGGTCCGTATCACAAACATTTGGTTCTTCCAACTGTTTGTACTGCGCTCTTGTCATTACGGATATAGTTTTTTCACGCATGGTTTTCAAATCTTCACTTGAAATTACTATCCTAGAAAGTGCATCAGCTAATACAGTCCGCCTTCGCTACTTCGTGACATCGACACTGCACTTGAGTCAGCATCGCCCCGCACGTGCTCTAGACACGCTACGCGCTGTCGACCTTGCTGAGTCTGCCGTCCACGACGAGTACTATTGCTACGACCGCGCATTCCACTACTATACCTTACGTTTCCATTTTGGTACGTACGCCCAACAGCTGTTTTTTGCTGCGCGTATCCATTACCTACAGCGTGCCGCCTATAGTTATTTCCACGACCCCTATTTCCCGTAGAAAAACTACCACCCGCGGACCACCGCTGGAACGCCATGACTTGACCCGACGAAGCACAATTTTCGTCTTCCGCTACCCTGATAGCATCTTTCAAACAAGTCAAGTTCCGTGCCGTAATAATTGTACCAAGACGCTGATTACGAAGTCCGTCAGCAAACTTTTTAACCGCATACTTCTCATTTAAAGGCCGCAAAATTTTATAAGCTTCCGAATTTTCCCCGGCTTGAGAAATAGTCAAATCTACCATTAACTTCTCTATCTCTGCCCCGAAATCCGTGACCGACCTATCATTTTGCCTAGCGCGAGCAAATTTGGCTTGCACTGCAACGTCTGACTTAACCGTCAACAAATGCTTCTTCATGTCCGTTAAAAGACTGTCTACAGTCGTATAAGTAGAGGACAATCGCATCTTAGCCCCCTGGGTAAGTCGTGTAGTTAGCACGAATCTAATTAAATGAGCACTATCAGCCGCTTCTAACATAGAGCTGTATAAATCTATGGCATCAATCAAATCTTGGGTTACCTGCTCATCCCCATTCATTTTCGGGAGTAAGCTAACCCCCGTTTTCAATGAAAACCTTTCCAACGCCATCTCTGTATCGGTTCCGGTACCGTTTTCAAACTTAATAGTGTCTACATACAAATTTTCTATTTTACTCACTAGCTGTGCCAATTCCTCCGAAAACTTGCTACACTTAGAAACTACACACTCAAATTTACAATACAGGGCTTTTACCTCGCTTATCTTTCCATCAAAATTTTTGCCTTTCCGCCTACTGGGACCTAACTTGACAATTGATTCCCTCAATAACTTAAGCTGTACAAACAGTGACGTTAACTCCACTTCCATTTAAAATTAATGTCTCTAACTGATAGATGACCGAAAATACTCGTCACTACACTTAAGTTCAAATCACATCACTTACTCCTCTTGTCGCTCCGCCAGCTCCCGGTCAGGCCATCTGCACAGCTCGCTGCACCTCACGCTGATTGATCTTCTCTTCGATCCAATTCTGATGACACCTGTACAGCCGGACTGCCACGCCAATGATGACAATCGCCAAACACACGGCGATAAACAACAGCATCGCGTTGATGGTGGATATCTGCTCTTGTGTTACTGTCGCGGTATTTGAACCACCCGCTGCTGTCTGGGCTATAATAACCTCTTCCTTGGATGACGTGCTCCCCATGGCCTGTGACTATCCAACTGTCGAGAAACTGACTGAAGCCGACTGAAGTGACTCCGACGAGATCCCGGTCGGGCAACTATAACGCCGTCCAGTCGACTGGCAGGGTCGCCATGCGATGTGGAGGGAAGGAGGGGTTAAGTAAATACCATGTCGTGTACTTGTCCATGAGTCAACTGGAGACTGACCACCCAAGACTCCCTTTATTGGTGTAATATATACCTAGTCCGTACGTGACATATAGCATAATATAACTATGGACATAGCTTATCTACCTTAACTTAAACTAAGATCTAAACGTGACGTACGTGACACACCACACGATACCTTAATTGATGTCACAGGGACTTCGCGGTCAACCAATCGCCCTCGCGGGCTGCTGAAGGTAGTCCCGATCGTGCTCGAGGGTCCTGACGGCGAGTTTCACACGACGGCGTTACTCGATGAGGGCAGTACTGCGACGCTCATTGACGGCGAGGTTGCTGCGCGCATCGGTGCGAAACCCACCTGTCAGGAGCGGCTGCGCATCGAAGGCGTCAGTGGTATGACGAAAGAAGTTGACGTAAGTTACGTAAACTTTTACATTCGAGGTCGAAATTTGTCTGATCGCTATTTAGTAAAACACGCGCGGGCGATCAAACCTTTGGGCTTGCGCGCGCAACATCCAGGCAAAATTACCTTCTCAGACTTCAAGCTCCGATTTGAACTCGAGGTCTGGTGGAGTCTCCTTGATGTCAGCAACTCGCTCGGTCGGCCAAGCGTACGGCGGCTGTAACAGAAATGGAGGACCCGTAAACCATCGGTGAGACTGTGTGAGGTTTAATTTTTTAGGTTTTGTGGCATCATCGGCGACGTTGAGGGACGTAGGTATCCACCTCCAGTTGGACGGGTTGGTGGTTTCTAATATCTCTCCCAACCTGTGCGCCACGAATGGTTTAAACGCCCGAGCATCACTCCGAATCCACTTAAGGACGGTGGTTGAGTCTGTCCAATAAGTGATTTCGGAGGGCTTGATTCGATGAGCTTTCAAAATGGTTTGCGCGAAACGAGAGGCTATAAGCGCAGCTTGTAATTCAATGCGTGGAATTGAGACCGGCCTTAAGGGCGAAACGCGTGCTTTACTGCCGATTAGAGTCGTAGACACGGAGTTGTCATCGTAACTAAAACGCCAATAGGCAGCACATGCATAAGCTTGTTCGCCACCGTCGGCTACTACATGCAGTTGGGTATCCACTACATCTGTCCTAGTCATATACCAACGAGGTATTTTTATGTTGGACGCAACTTGCAATTGTAAAAACCAGTCTTCACATTCATTTACGTACGTGTCGGGAAGCGGTGAGTCCCAGCTGACCCCTGCCCTCCATAGTTTCTGTATCAGAATGCGGCCCCAGATGATGACTGGCATTAATAAGCCGAGGGGGTCATAGACCTTCATGACGTTTGACAAGAGACTACGTTTGGTTAAGGTGTCGGCCGGTAACCGCGAAATTGCTCGGAAACCCAGTGAATCCTGACGTGGGTTCCACTTAATACCTAATACGCCAACCTCGCTACTAGGTGGTAAATAGACGTCGGAGGTTGCGTCGCTTCTAAGTTCCTTTGGGATAAGCGAAAGTGCCTCTGGAACGTTTGACGTCCACGCGCGCATCTCGAAACTACAGGTTTTGTGAACGGTGACTACGTCGGCGGCCAGCTGCGCCGCGTCGGCGACACTGGAGTGGCTACCTAAATAGTCGTCCATATAGTGGTCGTCAATTATTGCCATGCAGGCGGCGGGGTAATCGGCTTGGAGTGTTCTTGCATTTTTGTTTTTAATGTAGAGTGCGATGAACGGACTCGAAACCGCGCCAAAAATCATAGAAGACATGCGATACTCTTTCAGTTCGCCTTCTTTGTTACGCCAGAGAAAGCGTTGGGCGTCTCTGTCTCTTGGAGCGATTTTTATTTGAGGGAACATTTCTTTTATGTCACCGTTTAGAGCCACGGCACCTTCTCTAAAGCGGAACAAGATATCCAATAAAGAACAAAGTAAGTCCGGACCTTGTAGGAGTAGGTTGTTTAAACTTACACCCTTCGTCGATGCGGCAGCGTCGTGGACTACTCTGAGCTTCTTCTTTTGGGGGTGAAGTACGCCGAAAATAGGCAGGTACCAGCGAATACCAGCTTCTACGTCAACGCAGGAACCATTTGGTGGTTTTCGTTGGTGATATGTGATCGGTTCGCACTCCTCAGCGTAGCCTTTTGCGATGATGTCGTCTATGAATTTGTTAAAGGCTGTGGCGAACGATTCATCTTTTGCCATCTGGCGTTCGAGGGCCTTGAAGCGCGATAATGCCTGCGGGTAACTGTCAGGTATAGTCTTCGGCAGTTCTTTCTTCCAGGGTAGGCCAACTTCAAAATGTCCGTCATCAAGTTGGCGCGCCGATGATTCAATAATGTCTACGGCGCGTTTATCGTTCTCGTTTGGGCGAGGGGCGCTTTTTGTTATGCCTTAGGCATTGATGTCATATTGACTTTTGATGAGAATGTCTAAGTCGTCCGATACGTAGTTCACAAATTCGAGTGGCTTAGACGAAACGGAAAGCGCGCCGTGAATTACCCAACCTAACAAAGTTCTCGAGGCGACAGGATCACTCTTCTTGCCACATCGCACTTCGCGACTTAATGACAGGTGCCAATCGGGTGCACCAATGAGGACAGTAGGGGTGACGTCAGTGTATGAAAGGTCGTCGGATAAGTCTACCAAGTGATCATAGTCTGAGAAGGTAATTTTGCCTGGGTGTTGCGCGCGCAAGCCCAAACGTTTGATCGCCCGCGCGTGTTTTATTACTATACGGTGGCATGAATTGTTTCCTTCTTCAACTGGAATCTAGTAGGATGCGTTGTGTTCTGTGCCTTAACCGTACTGTCGGCAACAAAGTTATATTTTAACTGTTTATCAGCCTCTACTAAAAGAAAGCGTGACAAAATATCCAATTTTGTGAGGTTTGGTTGATCGGGTGCATAAACGGAAGCAAAGTCGGTGAAACGAGCGCGCGTGTGCTCACTCAACTTCATCAATATGCACCGAAAGAGCTCTGGTGACCATAAGTAGTCGCTCTGATTAAGTAACTTAAGCGTTGTCACGAAGTTGCGTAATTTATTTGCTAAACTGTTTAATTCTTCGGGAGAACTTAGCTTAGGACTGCTACGCAGCTCGGCGACCTCGCGGGCGATGAGAAGTTCCGGGCGCGCGTACGTCTGCTCTAGGGCACTCATGATGTCGTCCGGTTCCCCAGAAGTCCACAGGAGAGATGCCACAGACTGGTACGCCGGACCGCGCACAGCGTTATTTAAACGATCTAAGTTATCTGACGGAGAAAAATTAGATTTAGTTCGTTCGTAACTACTCTTGAATGCCATCCATTGACTAACCTCGCCCGAGAACGTGACGAGTTCGGGTCTCTTAGGTCTGTTGGAAAGGGCGTTTATAGCTTGGGTAAGCTGAGTTACCGGGTCTGAGATAGGGCGCTGTTGTGTTGCATCGTTGTGGTAGTTGGTACAGGCGGCGCGTGTAACTGACGACGGGGTTGCATGGTTGACATTAGGTACATAGAACGATACCGTGTTGGTAGGAGCAGCCGGCTGTGAATGTTGTCCTTGAGGTTTACCCAAGGTGACGGTCGGTGCTTCACCAGGCATGTTCGCGTTAGTTACCGTGGTCATGTTCTGCTCGAGAACCCACGTCGCGGTGCGTTTTGCGGAATTACAATTAGACAAGCGTGAACAATGGGATTTAGACTTATCTGTTGCTTCCAAAACGGCTAGTCTGGCTTGTAGTTCCGTCTCTTCCGCCTCGGCCTCGAGGCGGGCAAGCTCGCGCTCACGTTCCACCTGTTGTCGTTCGCGCTCCACTCGGCGCCGCATTGCGTCAGCTTCGATGGCCAGTTTCTGAGCGCGGAAGGTCGCCGAAGACCTCGAGGAGTGAGTGCGTTCACTGCACGACTGCATACTGTAAACACTATGTGCGCTTGGGCGATTTGCGAGGCTAGGTTGTGCCTGGTCGCAATGTTCAGTGCCCGCGGGCTGTGTGGTCGAGCTAATTGCTGTGGCCAAAGCCGGCCGGTCGCCGCCCTGTGAACGTTCGCGACGTTCGGGTTGCGTCCGATCGACTTCCGTGGCCGTAGTGTCCGCGTTTGCCTTACTTTGACTACGTGTTTCTACCATAGTTAATGAATTTATAAGATGAAATGAATGTTTAATAAGCGAAATGAAAAACTTACGTCAAAATGTCAAAACGAAAATTTTGAAAATGGTTTGTTTTTACGGCGAGAATGGACCAAAATGTTGGTGAGCAAGTGGACTGTATAAAGAATGATAGAAACACGATCAGTATAATTAAGTATTAATAAACTAATATACTGATCGTGTTTCTATCATTCTTTATACAGTCCACTTGCTCACCAACAAGTATCGTAGGTTGCTCCTCGACTTTCCGTTCTCGAGTCCAGTACCTGACGCGACGCGTTTTAGCTCTTGGCTGCGCCTTTTGCGCACTACCGCCCGTGTTCTCCAGGGTGCGCGATTGTTCCGGCTTAAACTGTCTCGGCCAATAGATCAAAATTCTAATTTATACATCGACAGCACCACGTCTCCTTCACAACTTCACGCGGCGGACATCATAACAGCTGAGAAGATGGTACTCCAACGAGCTCAGAGAGACAGCTTCCCCGATGAGCTAAAAGCAGTCGAATCTTCACAGCCCGTGCCCAAAAACAGCCGAATAGCAAAACTCGCGCCAACTCTTGGCCAGGATGGCTTGCTGCGACTGGACTCACGGACAAAGTATGCGCCAGGAGTGAGTGAGAGAGCCATATCACCTGCAATTCTGGATGGTCGCCATCACGTCACGCGACTCCTCATCCTTCACGAACATATTCACGCCGCACATTGTTTCAACGAACTTGTCCTAAATGAGCTCAGGCAGAAGTTTTGGATACTCAAAGCAAGAGACAGCATCCGTAGCGTAGCCAAACCCTGTCTCCAATGCAGAAGGTGGAAGGGCCAACCTGTTCGACCCCAAATCGGTAATCTACCGGAAGAACGACTCGACCATCACAAAAGGCCGTTCACGCACGTGGGTCTAGATTATTTCGGTCCGATCACTGTCACAATATTCCGACGCCACGAAAAACGCTACGTTGCGCTGTACACATGCCTAGTAACGAGAGCCATTCACTTAGAACTTGTCACCTCACTTTCATCCGATGCTGCTATTATGAGCCTCAGACGTTTCATTGCTCGCCGAGGATCGCCATCCACAATATTTACAGATAATGGCACCAACTTTGCTGGAGCTTCCCGAGAGCTACGCTCGTTACAAGACGACGCAGTGCAAGAATACGCCACAAACCACAAAATCGAATGGCGTTTCATCCCACCGGCATCACCGTTCATGGGCGGAGCATGGGAAAGATTGGTATTATAATTAAGTATTAATAAACTAATATACTGATCGTGTTTAAAGTTGACGTAAGTTACGTAAACTTTTACATTCGAGGTCGAAATTTATTATTATTTCAATCTTTCTTTGTTTTTTTAATCCATCCATCCATCAGCTACTTTCCGACCCTTTGGTCCATTCTCGCCGTAAAAACAAACCATTTTCAAAATTTTCGTTTTGACATTTTGACGTAAGTTTTTCATTTCGCTTATTAAACATTCATTTCATCTTATAAATTCATTAACTATGGTAGAAACACGTAGTCAAAGTAAGGCAAACGCGGACACTACGGCCACGGAAGTCGATCGGACGCAACCCGAACGTCGCGAACGTTCACAGGGCGGCGACCGGCCGGCTTTGGCCACAGCAATTAGCTCGACCACACAGCCCGCGGGCACTGAACATTGCGACCAGGCACAACCTAGCCTCGCAAATCGCCCAAGCGCACATAGTGTTTACAGTATGCAGTCGTGCAGTGAACGCACTCACTCCTCGAGGTCTTCGGCGACCTTCCGCGCTCAGAAACTGGCCATCGAAGCTGACGCAATGCGGCGCCGAGTGGAGCGCGAACGACAACAGGTGGAACGTGAGCGCGAGCTTGCCCGCCTCGAGGCCGAGGCGGAAGAGACGGAACTACAAGCCAGACTAGCCGTTTTGGAAGCAACAGATAAGTCTAAATCCCATTGTTCACGCTTGTCTAATTGTAATTCCGCAAAACGCACCGCGACGTGGGTTCTCGAGCAGAACATGACCACGGTAACTAACGCGAACATGCCTGGTGAAGCACCGACCGTCACCTTGGGTAAACCTCAAGGACAACATTCACAGCCGGCTGCTCCTACCAACACGGTATCGTTCTATGTACCTAATGTCAACCATGCAACCCCGTCGTCAGTTACACGCGCCGCCTGTACCAACTACCACAACGATGCAACACAACAGCGCCCTATCTCAGACCCGGTAACTCAGCTTACCCAAGCTATAAACGCCCTTTCCAACAGACCTAAGAGACCCGAACTCGTCACGTTCTCGGGCGAGGTTAGTCAATGGATGGCATTCAAGAGTAGTTACGAACGAACTAAATCTAATTTTTCTCCGTCAGATAACTTAGATCGTTTAAATAACGCTGTGCGCGGTCCGGCGTACCAGTCTGTGGCATCTCTCCTGTGGACTTCTGGGGAACCGGACGACATCATGAGTGCCCTAGAGCAGACGTACGCGCGCCCGGAACTTCTCATCGCCCGCGAGGTCGCCGAGCTGCGTAGCAGTCCTAAGCTAAGTTCTCCCGAAGAATTAAACAGTTTAGCAAATAAATTACGCAACTTCGTGACAACGCTTAAGTTACTTAATCAGAGCGACTACTTATGGTCACCAGAGCTCTTTCGGTGCATATTGATGAAGTTGAGTGAGCACACGCGCGCTCGTTTCACCGACTTTGCTTCCGTTTATGCACCCGATCAACCAAACCTCACAAAATTGGATATTTTGTCACGCTTTCTTTTAGTAGAGGCTGATAAACAGTTAAAATATAACTTTGTTGCCGACAGTACGGTTAAGGCACAGAACACAACGCATCCTACTAGATTCCAGTTGAAGAAGGAAACAATTCATGCCACCGTATCTAACGACAAAGTGCCCGAGCGTTGTACATATTGTAAACAAGGACCTCACAACATAAAAACCTGTAAAGTTTTTTTAGCGCTCTCAACAGACGATAGATGGCGTTGCGTCCATGAGACAAAAATATGCTACCGGTGTTTAAAGTCCAACCCACACACTTGGAATTTTTGTCGTGCCAAACGTTGTGGAGTAGACGGATGTCCGAGACGTCACAACGCGCTCCTTCACGGCACAATGACAGCGAATTCCAAACCTAGCGTAGCATCCAGCAGCCAATGCAACAATACTCAAACTTTGTCTGCTGAACCGCCCACTCTTGTCAACGTGGACAATTTAACTAACGAATCTGAACCATCTGTCAAAATTGGAAATACATGCGATACCTTAATTGATGTCACAGGGACTTCGCGGTCAACCAATCGCCCTCGCGGGCTGCTGAAGGTAGTCCCGATCGTGCTCGAGGGTCCTGACGGCGAGTTTCACACGACGGCGTTACTCGATGAGGGCAGTACTGCGACGCTCATTGACGGCGAGGTTGTTGCGCGCATCGGTGCGAAACCCACCTGTCAGGAGCGGCTGCGCATCGAAGGCGTCAGTGGTATGACGAAAGAAGTTGACGTAAGTTACGTAAACTTTTACATTCGAGGTCGAAATTTGTCTGATCGCTATTTAGTAAAACACGCGCGGGCGATCAAACCTTTGGGCTTGCGCGCGCAACACCCAGGCAAAATTACCTTCTCAGACTATGATCACTTGGTAGACTTATCCGACGACCTTTCATACACTGACGTCACCCCTACTGTCCTCATTGGTGCACCCGATTGGCACCTGTCATTAAGTCGCGAAGTGCGATGTGGCAAGAAGAGTGATCCTGTCACCTCGAGAACTTTGTTAGGTTGGGTAATTCACGGCGCGCTTTCCGTTTCGTCTAAGCCACTCGAATTTGTGAACTACGTATCGGACGACTTAGACATTTTCATCAAAAGTCAATATGACATCGATGCCTTAGGCATAACAAAAAGCGCCCCTCGCCCAAACGAGAACGATAAACGCGCCGTACACATTATTGAATCATCGGCGCGCCAACTTGATGACGGACATTTTGAAGTTGGCCTACCCTGGAAGAAAGAACTGCCGAAGACTATACCTGACAGTTACCCGCAGGCATTATCGCGCTTCAAGGCCCTCGAACGCCAGATGGCAAAAGATGAATCGTTCGCCACAGCCTTTAACAAATTCATAGACGACATCATCGCAAAAGGCTACGCTGAGGAGTGCGAACCGATCACATATCACCAACGAAAACCACCAAATGGTTCCTGCGTTGACGTAGAAGCTGGTATTCGCTGGTACCTGCCTATTTTCGGCGTACTTCACCCCCAAAAGAAGAAGCTCAGAGTAGTCCACGACGCTGCCGCATTGACGAAGGGTGTAAGTTTAAACAACCTACTCCTACAAGGTCCGGACTTACTTTGTTCTTTATTGGATATCTTGTTCCGCTTTAGAGAAGGTGCCGTGGCTCTAAACGGTGACATAAAAGAAATGTTCCCTCAAATAAAAATCACTCCAAGAGACAGAGACGCCCAACGCTTTCTCTGGCGTAACAAAGAAGGCGAACTGAAAGAGTATCGCATGTCTTCTATGATTTTTGGCGCGGTTTCGAGTCCGTTCATCGCACTCTACATTAAAAACAAAAATGCAAGAACACTCCAAGCCGATTACCCCGCCGCCTGCATGGCAATAATTGACGACCACTATATGGACGACTATTTAGGTAGCCACTCCAGTGTCGCCGACGCGGCGCAGCTGGCCGCCGACGTAGTCACCGTTCACAAAACCTGTAGTTTCGAGATGCGCGCGTGGACGTCAAACGTTCCAGAGGCACTTTCGCTTATCCCAAAGGAACTTAGAAGCGACGCAACCTCCGACGTCTATTTACCACCTAGTAGCGAGGTTGGCGTATTAGGTATTAAGTGGAACCCACGTCAGGATTCACTGGGTTTCCGAGCAATTTCGCGGTTACCGGCCGACACCTTAACCAAACGTAGTCTCTTGTCAAACGTCATGAAGGTCTATGACCCCCTCGGCTTATTAATGCCAGTCATCATCTGGGGCCGCATTCTGATACAGAAACTATGGAGGGCAGGGGTCAGCTGGGACTCACCGCTTCCCGACACGTACGTAAATGAATGTGAAGACTGGTTTTTACAATTGCAAGTTGCGTCCAACATAAAAATACCTCGTTGGTATATGACTAGGACAGATGTAGTGGATACCCAACTGCATGTAGTAGCCGACGGTGGCGAACAAGCTTATGCATGTGCTGCCTATTGGCGTTTTAGTTACGATGACAACTCCGTGTCTACGACTCTAATCGGCAGTAAAGCACGCGTTTCGCCCTTAAGGCCGGTCTCAATTCCACGCATTGAATTACAAGCTGCGCTTATAGCCTCTCGTTTCGCGCAAACCATTTTGAAAGCTCATCGAATCAAGCCCTCCGAAATCACTTATTGGACAGACTCAACCACCGTCCTTAAGTGGATTCGGAGTGATGCTCGGGCGTTTAAACCATTCGTGGCGCACAGGTTGGGAGAGATATTAGAAACCACCAACCCGTCCAACTGGAGGTGGATACCTACGTCCCTCAACGTCGCCGATGAGGCCACAAAACCTAAAAAATTAAACCTCACACAGTCTCACCGATGGTTTACGGGTCCTCCATTTCTGTTACAGCCGCCGTACGCTTGGCCGACCGAGCGAGTTGCTGACATCAAGGAGACTCCACCAGACCTCGAGTTCAAATCGGAGCTGGTGGGGTTGCTCCTCGACTTTCCGTTCTCGAGTCCAGTACCTGACGCGACGCGTTTTAGCTCTTGGCTGCGCCTTTTGCGCACTACCGCCCGTGTTCTCCAGGGTGCGCGATTGTTCCGGCTTAAACTGTCTCGGCCAATAGATCAAAATTCTAATTTATACATCGACAGCACCACGTCTCCTTCACAACTTCACGCGGCGGACATCATAACAGCTGAGAAGATGGTACTCCAACGAGCTCAGAGAGACAGCTTCCCCGATGAGCTAAAAGCAGTCGAATCTTCACAGCCCGTGCCCAAAAACAGCCGAATAGCAAAACTCGCGCCAACTCTTGGCCAGGATGGCTTTCTGCGACTGGACTCACGGACAAAGTATGCGCCAGGAGTGAGTGAGAGAGCCATATCACCTGCAATTCTGGATGGTCGCCATCACATCACGCGACTCCTCATCCTTCACGAACATATTCACGCCGCACATTGCTTCAACGAACTTGTCCTAAATGAGCTCAGGCAGAAGTTTTGGATACTCAAAGCAAGAGACAGCATCCGTAGCGTAGCCAAAGCCTGTCTCCAATGCAGAAGGTGGAAGGGCCAACCTGTTCGACCCCAAATCGGTAATCTACCGGAAGAACGACTCGACCATCACAAAAGGCCGTTCACGCACGTGGGTCTAGATTATTTCGGTCCGATCACTGTCACAATATTCCGACGCCACGAAAAACGCTACGTTGCGCTGTACACATGCCTAGTAACGAGAGCCATTCACTTAGAACTTGTCACCTCACTTTCATCCGATGCTGCTATTATGAGCCTCAGACGTTTCATTGCTCGCCGAGGATCGCCATCCACAATATTTACAGATAATGGCACCAACTTTGCTGGAGCTTCCCGAGAGCTACGCTCGTTACAAGACGACGCAGTGCAAGAATACGCCACAAACCACAAAATCGAATGGCGTTTCATCCCACCGGCATCACCGTTCATGGGCGGAGCATGGGAAAGATTGGTAAGAACCGTAAAGACAGCCCTGAGAGCCTGCCTCGCCGAAAAAGTATTAAAAGAAGACGTATTATCCACACTACTCCTTGAAGCAGAGGCCATAATGAATTCGAGACCTCTTACGTTTGTGCCCTCTTCAACCGACTCACCAGAAGCGATCACTCCTTTCCATTTTAACCTGGGTTCCTTCTCAGTCATACCTTGGACCAGCACGCTCACAGACGCAGACTTAGACAGAAGGTGTGACTGGCGTCGAAGCTTACGTCTGGCAGATCAGTTTTGGGCACGATGGCTGCGCGAATACCTGCCCACGCTGCGAGCAAGAGGACCCTCCACCAACACATTCAGTTTCAGTGAGGGAGACGTGGTGTTGATCGCTGACCCTACCCTTCCTCGTGGCTTATGGCCGTTAGGAAGAATAGTGTCTATCTACCCAGGGCCAGACGGAGCGGTCCGCGTAGCAGACGTCCGCATTAGGGGCGGCATACTGCGCCGACCGGCCCGTAAGCTCGTTTTAATGGAAGCTGCTTCCCAGCCAGTAGCCACCGGTTGTTAGTGTTCCACTGGGGGTCCGGTATGTTGGCGACTGGCTGGGATGCCACCTTTTTTTAAGAAGTATATATTTTTATAATGACATTTTACAGCTTTGGAACTGAAGAAACATATTGTTCAGTGGGTTGACAGGTCGAGCTGTGCTTGTACATTGCTATTATAATTAAGTATTAATAAACTAATATACTGATCGTGTTTCTATCATTCTTTATACAGTCCACTTGCTCACCAACAGATATCAAGTTACAAAGTAATCAATATTGGGATACACAATTGAATATATATGTTGTAATTTCCACAGTCTATACAACTTCATGTGATTCAGATTGATTAAAAAGTAATTGTATTTGGGCCTCGAGGACCGAAAGTTTTGGATTTTATTTCTGTAATTATGTATGTTCCCCCATTTTTTCCCGTGGGTGTCGTAAAAGGCGACTAAGGGACTTACTAGAGAATGGGCAGCAGCATTCTCTATGCATTTTACCACCATACTGCGATCGCCAACCCGCCTGCCAAGCGTGGCGATTATGGCAAAGCCCCCCAAATTGGAGGAGGCCTAAGTCCAGCAGTGGACGTCTTAAGGCTGAAATGATGATGATGATGATGATGAATTATGTATGTTTGTACAAATACTTTTACACGTCAATCACATAAAAACAAGATGAGGTCGGCGTTTCTTATCTGACTACTCTGAGAAGAAAGGCAGAAACAAACTCAGAGGTCACAGTCTCTTTTAAAGTCCAGACATAATCTTGGTCAGATCATGTGAAAACTATGTATGTTGGTGTTTGCAATGGTCTTTTGAAAAAGAACCACACAGATTTGAGTGGACTTGTCCAGTTACTGCCTGCATTTGTCGGAAAGCGTTGCTCACTCAATATATGGAAATCAACGACTCGACGAACAATACCAAAGACAGGACATTTGGGTAGGCCGCATAAAGTACTTGAACTGCCAGATTATCATTAAAACAACTGAGAAAGAGGAAATAAAGGAATAGAGTTGTTAGTGTCTATTTTAATAGGTATGTGAACGTGATTATCACATAAAATGGGACATGAAGAATGTTATCCGGGAATCAACTTTGATAACAAAAAAGCGGTCTTGTTTGATATCAAAACCTCCCGGAAAACTGTTCGCCCTTACTTGTCGATAAAAAGTCAGTTTGATGAGTTTTATTTCGTTTCTTACGTGACTTTGATAAATCGGACGCCAAATTCACGAAAGAAACCCAAAAATGTTTCTAGTAATTATTTGCTCTTACTCAAAATATTTCGCTATCGCGACGGCCAAAAAAGATCGAGTTTACTATTAAATATCTTTGTTAGTACTTCTTTTCTCTTTCTTCTTGCTAATTTTTCGTAGATGTTTGTATTAAGGATAAGTGCATACTTAATAGTTATGTACCTAAAATAATTATTTACATCCTCAGGTTGGTATAATTCCAATTAATAATAAAAAGACCTGTCTTTTAGATATAAAAGCACTGTAATAGCTATGACATGAAACTAAAACAAAGGTTATGTTAAAATAGAGTCACTCCAAGTTTTCCTCTCCATTATAACAACGACTCCAGGCTAATTTATTACAGAGAGGGTTACATTTATACAAATATCTCACTCAGAAGTGTGACAACCCACCGTATTCAGAGATAAAAATGTTCTTTGGAATAGGCTTTGCATGATTTAATATCTCCAACCTTGTTTTATAGCCGTCGGTCGTACGAATCTTATTTAACGATCTCCTTTACTGCACCTGCGATATATTTGTAGTTTCCGAAGCCGTAAAAGTGTCCGTAATAGAATCGAAATTTTAGACGGTCGCATGTTGCGCCGGCTGCTGTACCCTCGAAGTGAAACAGTATAAATAGCGGAAATCATAGCTGTGGTTTAATAAAATAACATAAAATAATGCTTTCATAGCCTGGCTCAACGAAACCGGTAATAGTTTCCACGAACGAAAATTTTCAGAGCGCCTTTCACAGTTTTGTGATAATACAAAATATTGAGCGGAAAAATGTGTGGACATCACGTAAGTCCTTTAACAAAAGACGCTTCACCACGAAAGCTTATAAAACACTTAAGGCGCAGATAATAGAACCTCCTACAGGGTATCATGTAGAGAGGGCAATATTTCATTGTATATTGTATTAATAAGTGTGGGGGATATATATATCAGAGGAATTGTGCAGCGCATTTCGTGGCCGGGATCTAACTCAGGTTCAGGCTACAGAACGCCGGGTATCCGGCCGTCCGACGTAGCTTCGACTGTGTCGGAAGCTGTGACTAATCTAATCGAGACTGTAAACAGAATTAGCCAACCGTGTTTATCTGAGCTCGACTCTAGAATTATTCTATTTACGGAACAGTATTTGTTGACTAGTTCCTTTGATTTCCATATTCCATTTATAGACTACGGTATTAGAACTTATACGTTTTCTAGCATAGAAAATAAAGCTTTTAGATATTTTCCAGCTCCATTATTCTCAAAGCTATTTAACTGGGAGAATTAATAATTCTACATTCCGTTCTGACACAAACAGAAGGGAAGGACGGAAAAAGCTAATAATTTTTATTATTGAGCTCACTCGCGCGTAATGGCAGAATTAAGAATTTATGAAAGGATCTTCCGTAATTCCTGGGATTAAGCGAATTACATCGTTTTAAACAAAAAAAAACTTCGATGAGATCGCTTCACTTCCTGTTGAGAAGTCGAAATTTTCCTGATTTTCCCTCTTTGTTTAGACAAGATCTATTATTAAAAGAACAAAAAACCGCAAAGTTGAAATGAAAACGAATTCGAGGAGTGTTGATCTTAATTTATTGCAAATTGAATTTGATTTGTTAGTATTTGTCCGCCGTTTTAGACTGTTCTTCCTGCCCGGGCATTTTATAAGAATTTACAGTGATGAGCAATTTTTTAGGCTGGGTTTCACTAGCCTAGTTTCATATCCAAGATAACAATAGTAGATCTCAGTTTGCTGATTATTTATTCGAGTGATCTTGTCTAATTCTGTTCAAGAATTATTAGTCAGACGCTTTTATTGTAAGAAAATAAAAGCGTTTTCTAAAGAATTAATTTCCATTCCCCTGTTTGTTAATATGTAAATGAGTATAATTTTCATTCAGAGACAATTCCTATTATTATGACAATGTAATTGCCATCGACGTTCGTGGCTGTTTCAAATTATCAAATTACTATTAACTCTCTTTACTTTGGCTTAATTTGAATCCTGTCTTTGGTATAAGCTCATATTATAAACGATTCAGGACTCGGTGGACTTAATAGAAGAGCCAAACGGACGAATTTCGTCTTTAAGATGGATGTTTTAAAGGAGATATGACGTCGCCACCATGAATATTAATCCAATTAAAGAGTTTCCAAATCTGTCGATTTTCTCTATAATGTTCATAATTGATAAATTGATTTATCTTGAATAAATGGAAAATCACTATTTGTAGTTCTTTATTATTAAATCAGCCATAATGTCCCAATGCTGGGTTCTGGGCACTCTTACACTTCTCCGTATTACGCAATCCAATCCCTCATGAATTTTGACCGAGAAATATTACGATTTTATGTTCCAATGATGACGCTGAAGTTCACATTGAAAGGTTCACGGACATTTCATAAACACGATCTATGTGAGCCTATGTCACTTAGAGTTTTATCCATGTTCCTACTAAAATGGGTTGAAATATTTACCCCAAGTTTGAAAACAACTGTCTGGTAGAATTCTAAAAGCAGCCGGGTCGATTGTTGGCGGATAGAGTTGTTAGTTATTCTTAGTGTATATAGCTTAAGGTACATTTTATTTAATACCTTGCTAGTTTGCTAATTGGGTGTTATTCACAAAAATTTTACGTAACACATATGAAAAAGATAGGAAAATAAGTTGAATGTATGTAACAGAAAATGTAAAGGAAAATGAGTCAGCACAACTTTTAAATTAATTATGATTTTCGTACTGCAGTAGACTCCTTTGCCATAGATATAACTTTACCTTTACACAGTAACAGAAAAGTAACGTATATGAACATGTCTAACCTATAAAATACTATGTAGTGTCGAAATAAGTTTGCTTCCACGAAAACCTTCGACCTATTTAACTTCTTACACCACATTTCTGTTCTTGTAATAATATAAAAAACGAGAAAATACTAATCAAAGTCAGATAAACCACACAAACGAATTTCTTAGATAAAAGACGAATTAGAACGTCACACACAAAGATACTCGCACTGTGCTAAAAAACAAATTGACAGAATCCATTGTCACGCCACCTGTTACAGTGTTAGATGTGTAACTTTGCCAGTAAATAATTTAATTTTAAAGACGAGTATAATTTTGTAAAACCCTGTAACTGAGTGGAGTAACGGAGACGAAATGAATTTTGGACATGCATTAGGCCTCCCCCACATTAGGCGTGCGCGATCCTCGGGCGTGTGAGTAGCGCGAGCGCCGCGCGCGCGTCGCGAGCGCGCCGCGTGAGCGTCGCGTTTAGCTGCCCTGCGGCGCGCTCGCAGCGCGCTCGCGGCGCTCACGCGGCGCTCGAGTCGCGTTCTTACCCCTTCGCCCGCTACAATACTCAATACTTTATTGCATTCCACAATGCTTAGGTGGTAAAACATTTTATTTAGAAACAATTGTGGACCCTGTCGGGCACAGCAAAGGAAAATACAGTAGGTAGAGAGGAGGACCTATTGATTATCTTATATTGTAACTTATTCTAAAATAGTAATTAAAAATATATGAAATACATGCTTTGGACTTTTCTAAACTAATTTCAGGGATTTATCATTTAAAATTTCGTTGTCGCTATAATAACATTTGCTTAACAGCAGCTTTCTTAATTTATTAGTAAATAGATGGCTTTTTTTCTCTGTCCTTATGGATTCTGGTAACTTGTTGTATATTGCTACTGTTTCGGTCAGTCACATGGTGGGCAGTGTTGTGTTGACACACGTTAAAAATAGAGTCACGAGTGAAATTAATATCGAAAGCTTTATCCTAGAAATACAGAATCGTTCTGCGATATGGGACATGACTACAAAGGAGTATAGGTGATCGTATTGCAAAAAAAAGGTGTGGGAAGAAATCAGCACTTTATTTATAAAAGACTAGCTTCTGCCCGCGACTTCTTCTGCGTAAATTTCGTTTATCGCGGACGCAGACAAAGTCACGGAATAAAAAGTAGCCTATGTCCTTTCTCAGGCTCTAAACTATCTGAGTACCAAATTTCATTTAAATCGGTTCAGTAGTTTTAGCGCTCGCGGCGCGCTCGCGGCGCGCACGCGGCGCGCACGCGGCGCGCACGCGGCGCTCGCCTTGGCGTTTAACCCCCTTCAGCTAAGTCAGTCACAATTTGGACAATTTTTGTTTCAAAATCCACACTATCCACACTAATATTATAAATGCAAAGTAACTCTGTCTGTCTGTCTGCCTGTCTCACTTTCCTGCTAAAACTACTGAACCGATTTAAATGAAATTTGGTACTCAGATAGTTTAGAGCCTGAGAAAGGACATAGGCTACTTTTTATTCCGTGACTTTGTCTGCGTCCGCGATAAACGACATTTACGCAGAAGAAGTCGCGGGCAGAAGCTAGTCTTTTATAAATAAAGTGCTGATTTCTTCCCACACCTTTTTTTTGCAATACGATCACCTATACTCCTTTGTAGTCATGTCCCATATCGCAGAACGATTCTGTATTTCTAGGATAAAGCTTTCGATATTAATTTCACTCGTGACTCTATTTTTAACGTGTGTCAACACAACACTGCCCACCATGTGACTGACCGAAACAGTAGCAATATACAACAAGTTACCAGAATCCATAAGGACAGAGAAAAAGCCATCTATTTACTAATAAATTAAGAAAGCTGCTGTTAAGCAAATGTTATTATAGCGACAACGAAATTTTAAATGATAAATCCCTGAAATTAGTTTAGAAAAGTCCAAAGCATGTATTTCATATATTTTTAATTACTATTTTAGAATAAGTTACAATATAAGATAATCAATAGGTCCTCCTCTCTACCTACTGTATTTTCCTTTGCTGTGCCCGACAGGGTCCACAATTGTTTCTAAATAAAATGTTTTACCACCTAAGCATTGTGGAATGCAATAAAGTATTGAGTATTGTAGCGGGCGAAGGGGTAAGAACGCGACTCGAGCGCCGCGTGAGCGCCGCGAGCGCGCCGCGAGCGCGCCGCAGGGCAGCTAAACGCGACGCTCACGCGGCGCGCTCGCGACGCGCGCGCGGCGCTCGCGCCCGAGGATCGCGCACGCCTAATGTGGGGTCAGCCTTAAAGTATGTAAATGTTATGTATACTGATTAACTATTTATTGTATATTGATTATATAATAACATAATTTTCAACACACTTGCTCGTAAAGTGAGCCTTATTATATCGTTCTTAGGGCCATAAACCGAACTATAACATACACGTGCATAATAATATTACACACTAGTGCATAATAGAATGATCCCTACAAAGTTAAGTTAGTACCTAACTGCAAATTATATGCGAGTAAACAGAGCATTTTCAATTTAACCGGGTAATACAGTTTTTTTTTTTTTTTTGTAACAACAAAGAGGTTTTATGCCACCGAAAATCTATTTACATTTTTGAAATAAATAAATGTGTCCCTAATTAAGACGAAAAAACATTTATTATTATCAAATTATTTATAATTCACAATAATTTCTTATAAAATATTTGCATTTTATCACAAAAATTATCATTTTGAAGTAGGCTGTATGGCTGTAATCAATCAACTTACATTTGGCGCGTGCAAAAAAAAATAATTGCGCGCCATTTCCCAATTTTCCCCTAATTTTCATATTTTGTTTGTATCGCATTTGTTGCTGTGTGGTAATAGTATATTATGGTACAAGTGTGTAATGTTGGTGATTACCGCTGAGGCGCCATTGAGACCCGAGCCGTCAGGTGAGGGTCTTAAGAGAGCCGAGGACGGTAATCATCAATACACACGTGTATCATACGACGTTTTTCAACACACTTGCGAGGAAAAAACAAATATGTATTGCATAAATCGTTTTACCACACAGCAACAAATGCGATACAAACAAAATATGAAAATTAGGGGAAAATTGGGAAATGGCGCGCAATTTTTTTTTTTTGCACGCGCCAAATGTAAGTTGATTGATTACAGCCATACAGCCTACTTCAAAATGATAATTTTTGTGATAAAATGCAAATATTTTATAAGAAATTATTGTGAATTATAAATAATTTGATAATAATAAATGTTTTTTCGTCTTAATTAGGGACACATTTATTTATTTCCAAAATGTAAATAGATTTTCGGTGGCATAAAACCTCTTTGTTGTTACAAAAAAAAAAAAAAAACTGTATTACCCGGTTAAATTGAAAATGCTCTGTTTACTCGCATATAATTTGCAGTTAGGTACTAACTTAACTTTGTAGGGATCATTCTATTATGCACTAGTGTGTAATATTATTATGCACGTGTATGTTATAGTTCGGTTTATGGCCCTAAGAACGATATAATAAGGCTCACTTTACGAGCAAGTGTGTTGAAAAACGATTTATGCAATACATATTTGTTTTTTCCTCGCAAGTGTGTTGAAAAACGTCGTATGATACACGTGTGTATTGATGATTACCGTCCTCGGCTCTCTTAAGACCCTCACCTGACGGCTCGGGTCTCAATGGCGCCTCAGCGGTAATCACCAACATTACACACTTGTACCATAATGTACTATTAACGCATACCAATGCTAAAAAAAAACATAAAATTACATACCGATACCAATATACTTCGAAAAATAAATTTTCAAATTTACTTTATGTAAAGCGGGACAAGGTTTTTCTGTGTGCAATTACTTCGGCCACAGTTTTAAAATTTTAAATTATGCAAAATCTTCTTACTTATCGACAGTTTTAATAAAACAAATGGTAGTTCAATAGTTTTAGAATTAGGGTATAACAAAGCTGGACGCGGAGAACGTAGCAAAAGTAACTTTTTTTTAATAAAACCCAATTAAAATTATATAGTTTCATATTACACAGCGTTTTTCCTTGGGAACGAAGTAAAGTTAATAGCCTGTCGTTTACAAGCGTCAATCTAACTTTTCTGAAGAAAATTAACTCTTTGACTAACGCTCAGTTGATCCTACTTGCTTTGATATACCATACCTCACAATGTGTTGAGGAAATTTGCAACCGTAGGGAATTATGATTAAACACTTTGTAGCGAATTATATTCTGAAATACATCAAAGCCAGCTCTTAACAGCGTCATGTACATTAAACTGCATTAAAACGTACCGCAGGAAATAGTTTGACGACATTATGATGCACAAAGTGTGTCATTCTGTAGGAGTTGTACAAAGTGAAGAAACATTTTAAGTGTGTAGAATATGAAAGTTACAAAAACAATGGCAATGGCAAGGCTAATACCTTGGTGAGTATCTACAGTACAGTAAACTGAAGTAGTAGAAAAAATCATGTATGCGATGTAGATCGATGTCGAAGTAAAATTAAAGAACTTAGTTTAGTTTAGCCGAGATTCAGAACGAGTCTTCAAATTTGTCTAATGTTTTCCGCGTTCCATGTACATATGTAGACTTCTATTTCGGGTGGTGAGTTCAGAGGAACTCTTGATCTCGATACGGGGCGTCTAATCTTTAATTCCGTTATCATCCATACTAATATAATATTATAAATGGGAAAGAGTATGTGTCTGTTTGTCCGTCTTTCACGGCAAAACGGAGCGACAAATTGACGCGAGTTTTTAAGTGGAGATAGTTGAAGGGATGGAGAGTGACATAAGCTACTTTTTGTCTCTTTCTAGCCCCCACTTCCCTAAAATGGGGGGTGGAACGCGCTAATCTCAGGAACTACTGGTTCGAATTGGAAAATTCTTTTGAGTCGGGTAGCCTATTTATTGAGGAAGGCTATATAACATCACGCTTCGATCAAAAAGAGCGGAGCAGCAACAAAAAAATGGATGAAAACTGGCAGGCTGCGATGCGACGGAAAGGGTCATGGGAGCAAATATTTGACGCGTACGAAGTCGTGGGCAGAACGTAGTTCATTATAAATTCGGGCCCCGAACTAAAAATACTAACGTCCGTAAGTGGCATGGAGTATAATCTCCCGTAATTGCGGTCAAATCTACGGATTGCGCGCTTAGGGAATAGACTTAGCGACTGGTGCAGTAGACGAACGAAATTTCGTCAAAAGAATTTATTTCCTACGGTATCTCCTGTGTGTTTGTATTGACACCCAACCTTGTTCGCTTTACATAGAGTGGCTATCAATATTATTATGATGCGTGATATAATTCTAATCGCAAACCGGGGGTTTTGAAGAAAATTCCTTATCCATTGCTTCCTAGGTTTGAAAAATTCGACTGCTCAGCAACGTGAAAAACGAAATAAACGTGGTTGAACTGCCGAAAGAATGGCATTGCGATCGATTGCCATTTATTATGTGTGTACACGGTATTACCCCCCAAGGATTATGAATGATGTCCTAACCATTTTTTCTCTGTTTTCAGTATTCGACGCGTCAGGCCACTACACCCCTAACGTGTTGTTCGGCAACGAGTACTGGCTGGGCTCGCAGAACGCCTGCCGCGACCTGCAGCTGAAGGAGTACTATGCGCACACGCTGCCCTTCCCTACCACCTTCTATGTTGCCAAGATCAACCTCACGGTGGACAACGATCATCTGCCGCAGGTAACATTATAATATTTGGATTAATTGTTTGTGGAGTCCTAAAAATATAACAAACCGGTTAGGTATGTTAAGTTTTTTTTTTTGTACATTAGAGCAATTTCTTCCCTAATTTGGTTTTAAGCAGATCTGTAGGAAAAAATAATGTAATTTACTTTTTAAATATTTGAAGAAAACGATAGGCTGAGTGTACCTAGGAACTTAGGTATATTTAACAGAGTTTCGTAAAATTCGACAAACAAAAATAGTGGCTAAGCGTGTGGATCAAATACTAGCCAAGTGCGTTGCGGACCACTTACAATGAGACCTTGAGAATTAGACCTACGTATTTGATATTAGTTACAACTTGATACCTACACGCATTCTGGAAAAAAAGGGTTTTTACAGACAGACGGGCAACGGAGTGATCCTATAATGGTTCTGTGTTTTTTACTGAGTTCACAACTAGTTTTTCGTCGAAAATTAATGCTCGTCTTGTACCTATCACTTTTATAAAAAATTCTAAGTACTTTATATTTAAAAAAAACTTTTTAACAAAAAATTAAACCGCCGAAAAACTGAAAAGCATAAAATAATAAACCTTAAAATTATGAGTCGGCGCTTTGAGTGATCCTTGTTCATTGATTTTTCAGCGCCGACTCAAAATTTTAAGGTTTATTAAGTATTTTATGCTTTTCAGTTTTTCGGCGGTTTAATTTTTTGTTAAAAAGTTTTTTTTTTGTGGCTTTCATGTACTAATAATACTTGGCAAGGTATACCCTATCCAACACAAAAAGAATTATAAAAATCGGACTACTCTGTATAAAGTTATGCGTGTTTATACATTACAATCAGTGAGTGAACAATCAATCATCCCCTGTTTTCCGACCCTTAGGGTTCGATTTTGTTTTCCAAATTTATATGGGACCACCTTGAAAGTATACCCTTTCCCATAGAAGAAGAATTGTCACAATCGGACCACTATGTAAAAAGTTATGCGTGGTCATACATAAAAAAATAAAAAATAAAAATATACGCGTCGAATTGATAACCTCCTCCGTTTTTTCGTCGGTTGAAAAAGGTTTATTAAGCACCTTTTTACGTAAATTTATCTAAAATGTCACCCAGTTACGCCATTTCGAATATTTCATCAGCTATCACAGCTTGCTTTCTATTTGATGGAAGATGTGAATGATTGCGTGAAGTTCAACTTTCCCTCCATGACTCAGCATTCAATGACAATTCAATCTGCGTTACGTGACTTCTTTGACCTCTAGAGGTTAATCATGCAGACGTAGGCACAGAGCTAATATTTATTTTGTACCCATTTTATTATTTTGTTCCGTGTCTAAATTAATGAACTCTATCTAACTGTACCTATATTACTATCACAGAATGATACATTTTTCTTTATGATAATTTTCTCGTTAAAGTTGTGTTTTTATTTTGATGTTGTTCGTGAAGAAAATATTATCATTATACGTTATGGGATATAAAACTGGCAATTGTGTGCTTCCATTTACAATGCATTTTCTATTAAGTAATCTTTAATGCATACTTCCATTAGGAAGTGAATGAATCTATACTATCTATACTATATATTATAAAGCTGAAGAGTTTGTTTGTTTGTTTGATTGAACGCGCTAATCTCAGGAACTAGAGGTCCGAATTGAAAAATTCTTTTTATGTTGGGTAGCCTATTTATTGAGAAAGGCTATAGGATATATTACATCACGTTACAACTAAGAGGAGCGGAGCAGTAATGAAAAATGTTGCAAAAACGGGGAAAATCGCATGGGTAGGCGATTCGACGCGACGAGAAGGTCGGGGGAACAAGAAATTTAACGCGGACGAAGTCGCGGGCAGAAACTAGTGAATATATAACCTCTTATGAACCTGGGTGTTAGCAATGCCGAAAACCGGTGTTTTCCAAAACCTTTAATTGACGAATGGATCCCGTGTACTTGTAGGATTCAAGAATCACAATATTCTTTCTTATTACCTCCGCTGTCCGTGTTGTGTCAGACGTAAAGAACAGTACCATCCCATTTCTTCCCGTGAGTGTCGTAGAAAGCGACTAAGAGACTTACTTGAGAATGGGCAGCAGCGTTCTCTATGCATCTTACCATCATACTGCGATCGGCAACCCGCCTGCCAAGCGTGGCGATTATGGCAAACACCCTTTAGGAAGGCTTAGTGTGAGACATTTCGGCTGAAATGAAGACTCACTTTATGTCACAGTTGTACATTTACTTATGTTAAAATTATCACTTTAATCCCCTTCCATAATTTCTGAGGAAATATAAATTCAGTACTCATAAAAACTAATTGACAAAAACACAATAACAACCTAACCAAACAAACAACAATGAATAAACTTCAAGTATTTATCGTTTTAGCGTCATCATTAAATCCTGCACCCCTAGCCAAGTTGTTAATCTGCAATCGTTAACGCTAGTCGCTCAACGTTAAGTCACGTGGTTAGAACAAACGAACAGAAAATTCGTAGCCAAATTCACATCGTTCAAAATGATAGAATGATTTTTTATCGTTTCTACAATGTTCAACGCTAAATCCTTTGTAATAAGGTGTCGTTTTTCTAAAGACATTGTAGAACGAGCGGCCGACTCAGGCGTTTCAACATGGCTACCAACTTATCGTTTTCTACAATTGCTGACACTGAGGCGTTACCGATTGTAGAACGGTAAACGTTTGTGACTTGGCTAGGGGGGCTGTTATTATTATGGTGTGGGCACGAAAAATAAGTAGCACACAACAACTCGCCCTAGCTTTCTAGGGCGGGCCTTATTCACCCTTACGTCGGGCAAGTTTAATATAAAAGTTTTAGTACCTCTCGGCGCAAGTTCCAACGTTCTACTTCTATAGAGTCAACTTAATTTGCTACGTTCCTATTCCCTGTAGTGTTGTGAGAAACCACACCAGATTCTATAAAAAGGTAAAGGAATTATATCATAGTTCTGGTCTACAGTCTCGTAAGCCGCAGAGGCTAAATGGTCGTGTTGTGAATGTTGATCAAAATGTAATTTGCGCATATGATCATAAATTATAATACCTAATTAAATTCTAAAGATATATTGGGTGGGGACGTCAACGAAAATAAGTAGATTAAACTTAAAATACCTAGTATATAGCGTTGCTTACTATGATGTCCCAATGAACAAACAAAAAATCTATCCAATACTTACTTATTGTCCACTCACTTTAACTAATCGGCTTGTTGCCAAGATCCCATTACTAATTACTATTTCGATTGTTTGAATAAAAAGCGTAAATACGTGAAGTTGTTGGACCCGGTTCATTCGGGGATCTTAGACAGTCGTTACGTGTCGTCAGAGACCCGAAAGTCAGACAACCAGTCTTACCAAGGGGTATCGTGTTACCCAGTAACTGGGTTGGTGAGGTCAGATAGGCAGTCGCTTCATTTAAAATACTAGTATTCAGCTGCATCCGGTTAGACTGGAAGCCGACCCCAGCATATTTTGGAAAAGGCTAAGCTGATGATGATGGTATTTGATGAGAAACGTAATATTTACATGCGAAAGCCATTTTACATTAGATAGAGTATCCACCACTATCTACCCTAATAGCTGCAAGGCATTGTAGGAGGCGTTCCCAAAACTACTAAATTCGGGGCTATTTTCGCCTTCGGTAAATGAAGGCAACGGACCTTAAAGCCATGATATGAATTTATACGACCGTAATAAACGTTAACTTGAACTACTTTCGATGGGTAAGAGTGGAAGGCGCGCAATTGAATAAAAACTGATGTCCGATTGAGATAGGATTACCAATATTCAAAGAGGAAGTAGTAGCACTCGGCCGCACTACGTCATTGTTAGATAAACCAGTGTAAGCTGACCTCGTATTCTATTACAACTACGTACAATGCTAGGGCAGTTGAAGATGGATTTGCAGCGTTTTTTTCTACTGTATCGAGTTTTTGTAACGCGTTACAGTAGACAGTGCAGCGACCCGAGTCACTTGATGTAAGGTCGGATCCTCCACTTGACTGTGGGGTGAATAAAAATGGAGTACGTGTGACTCAAGTATTCTTCATGCCGACCCTTGTTCGACAAAATGCCAGCCCGCACCCTAGATGAGCCTGTAGTTTTAATTTCCCCGATAAACAATAATCATGATTTAATTTAGCCTGTCCCAAGTGACTATCTTCTCCCCAGCGACGCCCCCACAGGGGGTGCTCTTAGTGTATAGTCGCTCAGTAATGTAAGTAACTTGTCCCTGGCTGGAGGCTTTGAATTCGTTTAAGGCAGCCACAGATAGTTAAGTAGTTATGACCTCTCAAGGTCAACTACGAGAAACCATACAAAAAAGTCAAGTGTTCGAACCGAGAGTTCACCGCGTCTTGTGTATCGCCGTTCTGTAACCAAGCTTGTCTCGAATGTAACACTACGAACAAACGTTGCAAGTAGAGGATATAATCCCGAGCATGTTTTTCAATCCCGGGATTACGGGATTTTTGAAGCGTGATCTCGGGATCCCGGACCTATCCCGGGATTAGACTAATTAGTTTCTAATTGGGCTAAAATGAAAAAAACACCTTAAATAATTTAAAAAAAAATCTTTTTAATGTCTTTTCACAACAAAAATCACATTATAATAAGAAAAGATAAAGACAAAACAAAAAAAAAACTATACTTTTGCAAGAAATCAAAAAGACAAAACAAAAAAAAAAAAAAAAATATCTACAATATAATCGCAGAAAAATATCAAAGCATCTAATCTTTGACTTCTAAGCCTGCTTCGTAGTTTATTGCCAACATAAGCAGCAGCTAAAAACACTCGTTCAGGTTCTTCGCTGGTTGGAGGATTAGACAATACGTGTAGATACTTATATGCTGTTTCTAAGTGATATCCACGAACTCCTCCATTTTTGAACAGGCTCATTTCACGTCTAATACTACAATATTTGTCAACCCCAATTCATTTTGTACTTGTACTTCAGGATCTGGGAATTTCATACTCTTGTTAATTTCCAGCTGTAACTTTTCCTTTAAGTCCCTTCTAAGCTCTACGACAAACATATGTATATTAGGACTGTACCTGTTTAGTGTGTACTGTGTATAGTAGGTACGTATCGTACGACGGCGTATCTAAGGGTTGTTTTTTGTCGTTATGTCATAAATGCTATTCATATAATCTAGGCAAAGTTATTGTCAAGGCGCAACGGACTACGGAATACAAATTAGACTTGTTTGTGGCAATCCCGAAAATCCCGGGATTAGCCAAGTACAGTCCTGGGATTTTCGGGGCCAGAAAACGGTCGGGATCCCGGGATCCCGAAGCTTGTATCCTCTAGTTGCAAGTCAGTCTCCACTTTAAAGGTCAAGGTATTACTAATATCGTGCGGTCGACTGTACCTATCTACTGAAGATATTTGTACAAAACCTTTTCTAAGTTAAGACTTAGATTCAAATTAAGCAAATTTAAAGTAACTATAGGTTTCCATTCCTTAAATCGTTGTTAAATTTTGCTTATTTCGGCTCAATCAACAGTAAGTTAATAGTACCAACGTATATAAATCTACCTTATCTTTTCCTAACTTTGTGACTTGGGGTCGATATTCAATCTAACCGAATGTAGCTGAATATACTAGTATTTTACATGTAGAAACTGCTTATCTAGAAATAAGAATGAAAATACTTTATTTGTGGTGAACATCATGCAAAGAAATACCGAACACACAACAAAAAAAAACGACGGGTTGCACTGCGGGAGTGCCGGCAGAAGTGAAAACTTAAATATTAACGTTGTGCATTTTTGATATTTTGGAATGGTTAGGGAATAATTTTGCACGAATTGCTTTAATTATCAGTATAAAAGTACTATCATTTATGTGGTAGAATACAATATTTATTTATTGCGCTATCGTACACAAACTTGACAATTTATAATACATTAAAAAGTTTATCTCTCAGAAAAATCACTCTCCGTCCGTCTTACGAATTTTCGATCAGGTCACGTGTCCTGACGCGAGTTTAACATTTTTTACCCATTACAAAAAAAGTGCACAAAGCCGCTAAAGAAGTTTTCACTTAAAAAAAAACAGCTGGGGGAAACATGCGTCACATCCATGTAAAACGGCTATCACTCAGAATAATGCTGCGACCTATGCGAGATTTCAGCGACAGTCGGCGCTGACAAGATTACGTCGACCGGTGCAGTAAACAATGAGTAAAATAAATAGTTAATTTTGAATGACGTGACGTTTATTGACGTGTAAAAGTGTTTGTACAAACCTACTTGCAAAAATAAAGTCATTTATCATTGTCATTTATCATTTATCAATGGAATTAATAAAATATTTAATAGTCGCCGGTATTTATTAATCTGACCTACACAGAACACAGCTACTGAGTAATATTACGTCGACCGGTGTAGCGAAGAATGAGTTAAATAAATACAAATCCTTAATTCTAAATTTAATAAATTTTAAAAGTCCCCATTTGTTCATCTGACCTACACTGAACTCGGCTACTAAATGGCACGTTACCCCGTGTACTACCAACATAGCTATATAAGAAAGTAATATTACTCTATATAGATTAATGGTGGTCAGAAAGTTTTCATCCCTCGGGGCAAGGCGTGGATGAATCAACATTTATTAACGGGATATGGAACTTGGACACGTAACGTATCTTCACTGATATTATGTGGGTATTGCTGTTTTTAGGTATTTTGATATTATTTGGGTCAAAGATTAATTACACAGTTATATATTGCTCATTTTTATCCTTAAAATGGTAATTATACCTACTCATAATAATTATGAATTACTTTTAATATGGGTAAAAGTAATTCATACCCTGAAATAGTGACGAACAAAATCAGCTGACCCATAAATTATGTCTAGTTACCATATCATATCCTATTCAGCTTATAATGTACCTAGTGCTAGGACACAGGGCTCCTCTTGGTTAGAGGGAGTCGGCAATAATCCACCACGCTGCCCCACTGCAGATTGGTTAAGCTAACATATAGTATTGATTAGCTGATTGTCGGTAGGTGCATTCACTAAAAGGGAAAAGTAACCAATTAGTAACAAGCCAGTTAATTTATGAAATTAAATTTCATTCGTATGTGGGTTTTTTACCAAACTTCAATTGGTGACTGCACATGAAAGTTCAATGATTTTACGTCCAATAAACGTAGTATTATCATTGTTTCAATTTATCCCATTAACATTTACACAATTAGCAGTATATTTTATTAGCCAACACTAGTGAAAATGGACAGTGAATTGGATGTTGTTGCAACATCAGGTCAACAATTCTAATAATCACATGATGTCAGAGCCTGCTGTCCAAAACATTATAACTAATGAGCACTATGGTGCCTAATAACCCCGTATTTAAGTCCACTTTGAGTCATTTTAACACTGGCCAGTTATTTAAATGGTGCTCAGATAAATACATGGTTAGTTCATAGCTTTTAATTTTCGTTGCCACTTGTTATCGTATTTGCGAACGGAATAGAACCAATATAAAACGTTTACAACCTTCATTTGTTCTCAAAAACTGAAAAGACAAGCTGCCAATCCATTATCTACATTTATAACAACTTTACGATCAGCCCAACGTATTTAACTTAAGTATAAAGTAACTAAGTCGAATACAACCTTTAACACCGTTGGATTGTCTCGAATTCTTAAACAAAACATCACCATAAACATTGGAAAGACTAAAATCCGGCGCATTTGTAAACTTAATGTCTTACAGACGAAGAAAAGCGATGGGAACCGCCAGCTGTTTGCAGTTCTCTACCAGCCGAAGGTCGTAGACCGATACATCGTGTGAGAGCATTCGTCACGTTGACTGACATTCAATTACATCCCTCGAGCTTACGCAAAGGTCACCCGGTGATATCTGCTCGGCTAATGAATGGAGTGCATTGAGTAACCTAGGACCTTAATTGCGTGACACCCTATAAATCAGCCATCCATTGCTTTATATGTTCGAAAAATTAGCAACAACGTAAATAACGCAATGAATAATGTCTTAATAAATAATGTCTTAGGACAACCAACACAACGTTATCTGATCCTAAACTAGGCAGAATCCTTGTACTATGGTAACCAGACAACTGATAAACATACTTATATATATAAATACATACATATTATAGATAAATTACACCCAGACACAGAACAAATGATTGTGCTCACCACACAAAGATTTGTCCTGGGTGGGAATCGAACCCACGACCTCAGTCTTAGCAGTCAGGGTCACTAACCACTAGACTAACAGGCCAGTCAATGAATGTTGTTGAACTATCAAAATGAAAGACACTCGTGGCCCCAAATTGGTCCCAATTATTTCGATGAAAGTTTGGTGCACAAAATAGTGTAAATGATCTAATGATCAGATCAGATTCTTAGATCTTATTTGTTACATAAACTTGATATGAAAACCACAAGAATTCGCATTAATAACACTTTATCAACGAACGTCTTGAACCCGATATATTGCAGTAAGACACGATATTACATCAAAACTGCTTCCAATTTTAAAATCTCAGCATTGCGCAATTTTTATTTGCAGTATACCTAAGACACTTTTTTATATAGGGCCAACAATACTAGCTCTATTTTCTCTATTGGCAATAGATTCGTCCCAGGCTTATAATGGCTAACCTTTCAAAACTCTCATTTTGTTTTTAATTGGTGCTCCGGGCAACTGTTTCATTGACTGGTATTAATGTTGTTTACAAGTTTTATGCCGAATGTTGAAAGAAAAACAAAGTCATTTCAGTTATTTCTTCTATCGCTTAACTTTTTAACTAACCCGACTGATGTTGAGGCTTTAGTGTTTGAACGTAATTAATCCCAGCTTCTGTTGATATAATCATAAAACGCTTCAAGAGTTTTCGCTCTCAACGGAATATTAATGCTTGCTAGACAGTATTTTTAAAATACCTAGTAATATTCTCCCGACTGAATTTCAGTCACGTCGGACAATCTTGCTAAGGGAGGTTAGCCAGGTGCGCACAAGATATTATTGTACTCAAGTGTGTGGCAAAACACAGGTTCACTCCCTCTACCTTCACTCTCATAGAATAGAGATCAGGCTCAAGAACATCGGCAATATGTTTTATACCCTACTAGCCTTTGCCGGCGGCTTCACCTGTGTATTAAACATATAAACCTTCCTCTTGAATCAATCTATCTATTGATGAAAACCATATTCAAATCCGTTGCGGAGTTTAAAACATCTAAGCGTACACACTAGCGTGCGTTACTTTGTGTAAATTATTTCATCACTACTGCTCTCAAAGAAGCTGCTCTCCGTGAAGGAAAACATCGTATGAAAACCGGCATGTTTTAGAACCAAAAATTCGAAGACATGTGACATCTACCAACCCACACTGGGCGGTGGATAATGACCCACTCCGTCTTACCGACAGGAGGCCTGTGTTCCAGAAGTGGGAACATTCTAGGCTGTTGATGAAGCGAACAAACACGGGAAGCGACTTTCTTTTATACTATGTAAAGAAGATTGCAACATCATTATCAAGATTACCTTTTGATTTTGGTATTTCTAATCTCCTCCTTTTCCCAATGCAGAGCAGACTGATGCTGGTTGGCGAGTGCGTGCCCGAATCCTGCGACAAAGGCGCCATCACCTCGCTGCTAGGCGCCGCTGAAGGTGCCGCCACTGAGCAGGCGTCGACTGCCGGTTTAGCTGCATCATTCGCCACCCTCAACGTGCGACCCGTACCTGGAGACTACGACCTCTTTGCTGACCCTAAGCTGCAAATATTAGGGTAAGATGGTGTTCATTGTTTTATTAACACTGGGGTAGGGTAAGGGTAAGCTAAAGGCTGGCTTGCCACGATACCTGGGCGAGGAAGTGATGAGTAAATTTAGTATTTAAACTGGAAACTGGAAACTAAGAGTACACCTTGTTCTTTAGATAATTATGACCAATGAAAAGATGGAGTAAAAGCATCGAAAAAATGCAAGCCTTGTGGTAGTGTTAGTGGTAGTTTTCATAGCACATTCATTTTCATTTAGAAAAAATTACATGAATTTTATATTAATTAAAACAATTGCATTCATGTTCAGTAGGTCCCTAATTATCACTTTTTAGAAGCCGTTTCTTATTTATCACTGTATGAACTCAAACAGTCCCAATATTCCTTACAAAATAGGTTGGTGCATAGTATTGCGCAGTGAAAAGATTTCCACAATATAATATCTACCAATTTAAATTTATACATAACTGAATAAACTAGATTCATTACTAAATAATGAGGCAAGTAGATTTACTGTGTAGAACTAATTAATTCATTCATCTCATTGCGTATGACGTATTATGTAAATCACTATGAAAGCGGAGACTAATCTCAGAAGTTCATCACCATTCAAGGTTAATTTACAGCTTCGAGAACATTTACCTAATTTATAATAAATTTATAGTTTAAAAAACACTAGAAAAACACGCTTTTATAAATGCACGTAAAAACCGAAAACTTAATCGTGGTCAAAGTTCATTACAAGGCTTTTCTAACAAGTCCAAACACAGCTATGATACGATGTTCCATCATGAAGTTCCAGTTCATATCTTCCGGCTCCATCATCTGATCAGTTCGACAGTACCATATTATTTTATTGTCATCAGAACTACATACAGCTACCAATTTTCATGACGCTACGATCTTTGGAAGATAGTTAAATTAGTTACCTTAGATTCCATTACATAGTTAGTTACAATATACAGGTCGACCTAATAAAAGCGTGTTAAAAAGGAAGGTTAGTTAATTTGAAATCCATATAAAAGTGAACATCGACCATAAACCACGGCAGGATAATTAATAGATTTCTTCCCGTGGGTGTTGTAAAAGGCGACTAAAGGCTTTCTTTACTAGAGAACCAAACCGCCTGCCAAGCGTAGGTAGCGATTTCGGCGAAGCCCTCCAAATTTGGGGAGGCCTATGTCCAGCAGTGGACATCTTACGGCTGAAATGATGATGATGATGAGATAACAGATGTTTTTTTTTTTTAAATAAAACATTGAGTTCGCACGATTCCATATTGAATGGTAAGATCAATTAAGTCCGTTTTCGAAAAAGGCCATAACATAATTTAACATTCATTACCTAACTAAAAAAAAATAGCCAATAATCTTAATTTATTTAAAAAAGGAAAAGGATTATGTATTGCATAAATATTACCACGCATAAATAAAACACACGTAATAAAATATTATAATTATGTCATGGCTGTATTTAAATAATTGTGAATGCAACCAAACGCATGCATAAATTATAATTATTATTTAATTGAACACCAAAGTTATTGAGTACAGACATGTGAATACAAAATATGAATTTAACACAAATAGATAATATGTAAAATGTATTTCGCCACTATATTTATATGTACAGACGCCAGCACTTGAAGCTACTACAATCTGTCAAATTTGTTTATTAGATTTTCAACTTTAACACTAAAGTATTAGGTTCAAGATTGATTGATTCAAAATTTGTCAGTTTCGGGTACCTTGATGTGCTGGCGTTTGTGCATGTTTTTTTTTATGGAAAAAAAATCGTCAGACGGTTTGCGTGGAACCCTTTGTTCTCAATCATTCATTTCATTTCATTTATTCATTAACAATTTTTAAACTGTGTCTGAATGTTTTACAATAAAGAAATCACATACAAGCTAAAACCAATTCGCAACTAAGATCCATAACATTAAAAAACAATAAAAATATAAAGTAATAAGAGTCTAAGCATGTCAGTTCAAGAACCGATTATTTAAATAAAATAAAATCTAATAAAAATGTCAACAAACTTCAATAAATAATCTAAACATGTCATAGCAATCTTCATATAAATAATGTAAAAATGTCTCAAACCACTGTAAATCAAACTAATTCGATACTTGTATTAACAAACTTCAACAAAAACTATAATATAAAGTAAAAAGCATCGTACCCAAAATTCATTACAATAGTCTATCAATTTAAATAATATAGAAATTTTATAATCAAATATATTCAAATAATCTAAAAATATCATAATCAAATCAAATTAAATATTCTATAAATGTCATCACAAAATTTATTAATTTTACTCGTAAACTAAATCTAGTTATATGTATCATTTGTGGTGTATAGTCATAAATTCATTAACGGAATAATAAAATAGCTACAGGTATAACTCTGATAGGGCTTTTGTGCTGCAAAAGAGGGCGATCAGAACAATAGTTCGCATCCCCCAAATCGAGTCCTGTCGTGAATATTTTAAAAAGCTGTCTATCCTTACCGTACCAAGCCTTTACATATTAACAGTCTTGACCAGCCTGGCAAAGCATATAAATGAATATGAAACGGAGGAAGAAAGACACAATAGGGAAAGCACGCGGAACCAATACTTGAAGCTTGGAATTAGTTCGAAACTGAATATTGTGAGACATTGTGTTAGGTATCAAGCGGTGAAGCTTTTTAATTGCTTGCCTAAGGATTTAAGATGTTTGTTATATAAAACCACCATGTTTAAAAGGAGACTCAGGGATCGCCTTAAAAATGTTATTAGTTTTCTTTTGGCCCCATTTCCGTTGTTCCAAAAGTTGTATGTTTGGCAACAACTACAAATACATATTTTAAACGGAAAGACTGTCTCACTTGAAAATATTAAAAACTAACCTTGAAATTATTTAGTGAATAGTGAGTTGCTTTTGTTATTGTTACAAAATGCAATTTTTAAGATTGTCTACACTTTAATCTTTCGTGATCCTTTTTTTTGTTTTTACTTACATGCCTACGCAATTTTGATTTTAATAAAATTTAGAGTGCATATTTTCACTGTATTTTGTCATTTAAAGAATGGCCAATAATTAGCCAGGTATAACTTGACGATATGAAACTGGGAATTTCAGTCTTGACCTACTGTTCGGTACCGTTTATTACTTTATGCGCCTACGTTTCTAAACGTGTAACAGTGAGAACTGTCAGTTGTCAGTTTGACACTTGACTTCTCTCTTGAATTTGAGGCTTAACAAGAAAAGCATGTCGCCGCTTGAATCTCGCGATCTTTTGTAAAGTAATCATTTAACCAAGGTCGTTTTGTGGACAATCTGTCATGACCCATTGTTTGGATTGTTAATAACCCCTAATTTGACGTAATAACACGGGTTTTGGACATATTTTCAATAAAAAGTTTGAAGGTTAAGCAAAGTGTGACGCTGTTGGGAACGAGTGATTTGAAGACCGCATGCTGTGATTGTCTCCAAGCCTTGTTGCAGCGGATTGTAACCTGAAGAATACTCGTAACGTCACGACACGATACATATACACTCACTTACATACAGAACTCCAGGTAACCCCAGAAGCAGTGCCCTTCAACCACCAGGTAAGTGCTTTTGTTGTATTGTAGGTGAGTTGTTTGATTTGATTGTCTGCTCCGCGTACGGCGGACAGTACGCTTCCACTTCTTGTCTCTAGAGCCCCACGATTATCACACTTCCACTGCGCACTTGAAATCGTATTGTGAGCGTACATTTTTGGTAGCAGAGCGTGGTTATAAGACATAACCACCAAATTGGTAATTTACAGTAGGCTAATTACTTGGCAGTCTCTATAAGGGAAGTAGTAATACGCTGTAAATATTTGATAACTATGATTGCTTGTTTGTTTGAAATAATTTGTAAATTTGTTGAGTTGAGTAACTCATGTTGTCGGGGTCAGCCGGTTGCATATGCTAATAGTGTTAATTGAATTGGGCTATGTTACAACCCCTTGTTTGTGTCTGACCTCTGTTGAATGTCAGGAAGACATTGAAATATTGAGTTTGTACCATCAATACAGTTGTTTGTGAAAATTAATATTTGAAATTGGCATTTTTGAGTATTACCATTGTTTGAGTTGGAATAAAGGTTCATTATTGTTGTACCACACAGTGGTTTCTGAACTTAACATTTGGAATTGGATTAGAATTTGAATATTTGAATTGAATATGAAATAGAATTTTGAACGTTGATATTGGGTTTGAATTAAAATAAAAGTTTATTGTTGAATTGAATGAAACCAATATATTGTTATTTCTTGAGTTGCTGATTAGTCAGTTTGGTAGTTTGATTGTTTGCTTGTAGTTATTTTGTAATTGATTGATGAACTTTGTTATTTGTTTACTTAATTATCTTTTTGCTTGGTTTATTTGAATTGTATTGTTTGTGCAATGGCACACAAAGCGGTGAGAGAGGCAATCAGTGGATTGGCCACACAGCTGCGGTGGTTCACTTTAGCTGCAGCGACCGCTGAGCGCCCGGATCTTGAAGCGGTCACTCTGGCTCGGTTCGAGCAGTTGAACGTTAGACTCGGCAACGCTGATGCTCTGCTTACCCGCTACAACGAGTACATCTGTGATGTGGCTCTGGAAGTGCTGGATCAGGCAGCACGTGACAAGGTCCTTGCTGACTACGACCAGATCTTGGACCTGGGGGATGTCATTGGTCAACGTGCTCGGGAAATATTGGGGAGCCGGACACCTGTCCAGGTCAAACCGGAGACCTCGGTTGTTTCAGGTCCCGGACTATTGAGTAGACTGCCTACCTTGGAACTGCCACACTTTAACGGTCGCTTGGACCAGTGATTAAGTTTCCAAAACCTGTTTGAAAGTTTGGTTGATGCACGCTCGGACCTCAGACCCGCCCAAAAGTTGGCCTATTTGTTGTCTGTCCTGGAAGGTGAGGCCCGAGCCTTGGTGCAGCATCTGTCTTTGACTGACTCAGCCTACCCTACCGCTGTGGAACTACTCACCCGGCGGTACCAAAATAAACGTTGTTTGGCTGACGTTCATATTGAATTGATTTTGGGGTTACCGGTCATTACTGAATTGTCAGCATTGCGTACTGACCTGTTGAACCCGTTGGTAGCAGCGACCAACGCTTTAAAGCAATTGGACTTGCCGGTGGACCATTGGTCTTACCTTTTGGTGCACGTTGTGCTGCAACGGCTTCCTGCCGATTTGAGGGCTCATTTCGAGCAAAGGTATGGTGGGGATAGTGTCACACATCTCCCCCCATTTGGTGACCTCGTCCAATTTTTGGAGGATGAGTGTCGGTTTGTGGACAACTCTGGCGTTGCCACTGAGTCATGCCAGCCGTCTTCCCGGCCACGAGACCAGGGACGGACTAGGGCTCGCGGGCCTGTTGATGGTCGCCCCGCCGCTCGTTTTGCTGGCACCCAGAGTCGTCCTGGTTGTGAGTTTGTAGGGACACGGGGCATGGCATGGCAACTTGCGCGGCCTTTTTTGAAATTGCACGTGAGTGCCCGCCGCCGAATTGCCAATGCACGCCGCATGTGCTTCTCTTTTGGGGGCTCACTTCCATCGGGACTGCCCCAACCCCCGCCCTTGTAGAATTTGTGGGGGGTCCCATTTGGACATATTGTGCGCTAACGCGAACCACGCTGGTAGACCAGCCTCTGATGAAGGTTCGCGTACGGGGGGGTACCATGGAGTTGGTCACCGGGCTTCTGCCTCGCCGGTTCAGAACCGGGGAGAGGCCCGCAATTTTGAGCGCCACACTCCACCCCCCGCGCAAGTTGATCGGGAGCCGCGCGACCGCCATTTGGTCTCCCCGCGTAAAGGTGATTACGCAGTTGTTGCTAGGCAGCGCTGGCCAGACCAGCACCGCCTTCCCTCCCCTCCTTTGGCGGAACGTCCCCGGTTGGAGTCACGCCCCCCGCCATTCAGGCCTCCAGTGGGATATGCCCATCCAGCGCGTGGCTCGGGACACCGCGCGTACGAGGAATTTGAATTCCATCCTCGTCGGAAAAGACTTGGGCCTGGGTACGGCGATCGGTCGCCGCCCAGGCATTGTTAGGACATTGGCGCCTGCCCCGCTAAGGTACCCCTCAGATTGACACGGTTTTGTTGCCAACGGCATCGGTTAGGTCTGGGGGCCCACGGGGGACTCTGTTGTGGTCTGTGTCATTATGGACATGGGAGCCCAGGGTTGCCTTTTGTCTATTGTTTTGTTGTTTGTTTGTATTGTTTTGGGCAAAATTGTTTTCTTGAGCGCCTTTGGACTGCGGGACTTGGTTGGGACGAGCCAATTCGGGAAACCCTGTTGGAAGATTGGCTCCAATTTGTATCCGCACTCCCTGCAGTCAACGAGGTCGTGTTACCCCGCGCTATCCTCCCCCCTGGGAGCTACACTGCTACCCTTGTTTGTGATGCGTCTTCGCACGGTTATGCAGCTGTTGTTTGTCTGCGCACCGTCTGCGCACAGGCCAGGTGAATTTGTCACTGGTCTTGGCCAAGAGCAAAGTGGCCCCCCTCCAGACGGCACTGACCACCCCTAAGTTGAATTGTCAGGGGCGGCGCGTCTTGTGCGTCTATTGAACCACGTTGCTCACACTTTGGGTGGAACTGTGGACATTCGGGTTTCTTACGCCTGGACGGACAGTCAAATTGTTTTATGTTGGTTGAAGACGTCCGTCCACTCTTTGGAGGTCTTTGTTGCGAACCGAGTGTCCCAGATTCAAAATTCTGAAACGCCTTTGATTTGGAGGCACTTGCCTGGAGATTTGAACCCAGGCGCCGTGGCCTCACGTGGGTGCATGGCACCCCGCTTGTTTGCTCACCCCCTTTGGTGGGGACCAGACTGGCTGACTCATCCCGAGGATGATTGGCCTCGATCGCCAGTCTTGATGTCGGGTCCTTTGCCCGGGCTCAAGGTGCTCGCTGTTGGAACGAAGGACCCTGAATTTTTGTTGAGTCGATACAGCTCCTCGACAAATTGTTGAATTGTTGGTGACTGATCGTCACATTATGAACTCGCATGCCGGTTGCAATGCGCTGTTGGCCATTCTGCAGCGAGAGTTTTGGATATTGTCGGGAGCCGTTAGTAAGTTGAACCCCTTTTTGGACGATACGGGTCCTTTGTTGTTTGGTTGTTGACGGTTGAGTCACTCTAGCCTTGCTTATGGGGTCCGTCACCCCCTTTTGTTGCCTAAGGAGGGCCATTTGGTTGTGGTTGTTATTGTTGTTTGGTTGTTTTGTTGTTTGTTATTGTTTTGACCCGCCAGCCTGCCCCCATTGGGGGGGTATTTTGAGGCCGCGGTGAAGGCGGCACAGGGACTCTGGCGCAGATTGTTGGGAGACACCGTTCTCACCTTTAAGGAGTTAGCTACGGTATTTTGCCGTCTTGAAGCTGTGTTGAACTCGCGTCCATTGTGCCCGCTGTCTTCGGACCCGAACGACTTGGAAGCCCTAACCCCGGGCCATCTTTTGATTTGACAGCCACTTGTCGCCCTGCCGGAGCACCCTTTTGTCGATGTGAGCCAAAATTGGCTATCGCGGTTTCAGTTGGTGCAGCAGCTCGCTCAGAGTTTTGGAAGCGTTGGAGCTTGGAGTATTTGCACATCCTCCAGCAGCGCGTCAGGTGGACTGATAAAACGCAACCTTGTCGGGATTGCCAAGTGATTAGCGGACGGGAAGGCCCGTCCGGGGGGGGGGGGGGGTAGATGTTCGGTACCGTTTATTACTTTATGCGCCTACGTTTCTAAACGTGTAACAGTGAGAACTGTCAGTTGTCAGTTTGACACTTGACTTCTCTCTTGAATTTGAGGCTTAACAAGAAAAGCATGTCGCCGCTTGAATCTCGCGATCTTTTGTAAAGTAATCATTTAACCAAGGTCGTTTTGTGGACAATCTGTCATGACCCATTGTTTGGATTGTTAATAACCCCTAATTTGACGTAATAACACGGGTTTTGGACATATTTTCGATAAAAAGTTTGAAGGTTAAGCAAAGTGTGACGCTGTTGGGAACGAGTGATTTGAAGACCGCATGCTGTGATTGTCTCCAAGCCTTGTTGCAGCGGATTGTAACCTGAAGAATACTCGTAACGTCACGACACGATACATATACACTCACTTACATACAGAACTCCAGGTAACCCCAGAAGCAGTGCCCTTCAACCACCAGGTAAGTGCTTTTGTTGTATTGTAGGTGAGTTGTTTGATTTGATTGTCTGCTCCGCGTACGGCGGACAGTACGCTTCCACTTCTTGTCTCTAGAGCCCCACGATTATTACACTTCCACTGCCTCTGTCTAGCCTGGCAGCGTACACCTACATTTACAAATATCACGTAAACATACAATGATTACATTGTAAGTTTAGAATGTAAGTACCTGCTGAATGTCACACATTCACTCAGTCTATTACTCGACACAATGTCTCTGTTAAGGTCAGAACTATCATTACTTAATAACTCTAACACTTTAACGTATTGCTCGTTTTGTCTGACAACCCGTTTACAAAGACTGACGCTGAAACGTCTTAGACGAAAATGTATTATCCACATGAACCGGTTTACAATGCGACCCTAGTACTAACAGCTATTACGATCACGTATGTTCGGTCACGCACATATTCCACAAGGAGAAACAAAAGCACAAAACTTTAATTCTCTTCTATTCATACAAGAGAATAAAAATGTTGTGCCTTTGTTGAACACGTAGACCATTACCATTTTGGATTTAAAAATAATTTCTGCATAGCAACACTGCGAGCATTTACAGTTTCTATGCACTGTTCACACTGTTTGTATAGTTTTTATTCCATATTTAAATGTGAAGTTGCTGGCTGTTTGGCGCTAAAGTGTGAGTTTGCCAAAATACCAGTTGTTAAACAAGGTTCTGAATGAGTGCCAAGAATCTCGTTAGAGCCTCTCCTGGTCGTCGCCATGTTCGCATGATAACAAGTGTTTGGAAGCTAATCAATTTTAAATCATGTTGAGAGTTCTACTGCTAACAATGTCCTTAAAGATTTTCTGAGCAATTAACGTAACTTGGACTAATCACAAAACTACTAGAAACTGAAAGCTCTTACTGTACAACTGTGAATTCCGTTTGTAAGAATGGTATCTTGTTGCAGAACGGTGGTAACCCTGGTGGGAATCCTGATGTTCTTCGCGTCTCTGTACGAGGGATACTTGGAGCGCAAGTACCGGCTCATGAAGGACGACGACCTCGAAGTGGCAACCGACGTCTCCCATAAGCAACCTGTTGGTACTTTCGTTTATAATATTCTTCTTTTTTATAGCAAGGAGATCGTCATAGTCGATACATTGCTTTGCCATATAACTTGATTTTTTTATTTACTGCCAGAAGTGCCATATTTTTGACGTGTTTTTAACGTCATGTTATGTGGCGATGGCAATAAATTAGGATGACCTGTTAACAACGTGGTACCGACAACAAGAAAAAAACATTTTTCCGGATTCGCAGAGGTGTTTTACTAAACATACCTACCGTGTGATTGAGCATGACATGTTACAACCAGTCACGCCCGATCCAGGTCGAAAGGTCGCCGTATTTTTCAGCCAACGGTTCCATACTAATTAATTAGAAATAAACCCAAAAACAAACGTGACCGAACGTCATTGTGTGGTCGACGCAACATAAAGGGACATTTATTATTAAACCGAAAAGTTCCGTACCCTCTCAAATATTAAAATCACAAAGTTTTTAACAAGAATGATTGAAATTTTATTAAGTCTTTTTTAAATCTTAATTTTTTGCGATGACTTTTTTGTTTTTACATTCTTTTAAGCTTTTTACGGCTTCTATTTTACACAGTCTACTTTAAGAATATTCTGATGAAATATTATTAAAAGTGACGTTATATTGAAAAACTCACCACGTATAGCATACCTATAATATCAATATAAAGACTAAAAGCCATTGTTAGTAGCGTCGAAAATAATCGATCCGTTGAACCAGCGCATCGCGTCAACTGACTGGGTGAGCGGATCTTTTGTACCATTCAATGTTTTTGTCCATATTTTTCCTATATTCACATCACCTTTAATATTCCAATTAATAAGCGAATTTTAACCTGGAGAGATTTAAATTCGCTTGGTATTGAAGTAGAGCAGATGTTAATTATGAACGTCCAATTATGTTGATAAGGCTACTCAGTATGATAGCCTCTAGTAGATCAAACAAAGCTTAGCTTAAAATTATAATTGCTTTGAAATTATGTGTTAGAGGATGGTTTTAATATACTTACCTTATGTTGTGATGCTGGAAATATTGCTTATCAGTGTTAATGGGTCCATTATCATCACCACGGTATCGCACTGCGGATGGATACGGATGTGGCGCGGAGGGCACTTCGTGGATACGCGATAAACGACCTTGATAAAAAACGGGACAGGCGTTAATTGAATGTCACAGTTAGATTTTGTTTAGACTTAGCAAAGATTTATGATCTTTTAACATGTTTAATTTAATGGATTGTCAGTTTCACTAAATTGAATATACATTTTATAATCTATCAAATCCCAACTTAGAAGCAAATAAATATAAACGAGAGGTTCCCAGACTGTAATCATTAGTATGATTAATTAATCATACTAATTATGAAGTACCTATCTAACGGTTGCCATAATTACTTATCAAATTTTTCCCAAACGAATAATTATGTGAAAAGGGTTGGAGGCTCTTCTATTGTTCGTAGCCAATGAGCACTTCTGACGTCACGATATTTGCAGGCCAACAACAATGTGCCGGCTGCCGATGGGAAGCCAGTGAGCGCGGACAATGGTGATAGGGACCTTCGGCGGGAGACTTGTGGTGAGTACCTAATGCGCGTTGCGTGGAGAGAGCCACTTTATACATAGATACTAGACGCATACCTACGAACTTGTTAAATTATGTTTGAAGAACTTTAGAACTTAGAGGTTGCAAAGTAATTTCTGTCAGTAATTAAGAAGATAATGAAAAATATACAGACCTTTTTAATGGCACTGAACAAAGGAAACACAGACAATGAGCCCAAGATGATGTACGGACTCTGAAGTTTATTTGCTTTCTTTCAACTAAATGAGAATATATTAAAGAAAATTAACTGAAAGTTTGATAAGAAAGTTCCCAAAAGATAATGATCAAATTACAAACTACTTATTCAAGGAATTATGCAAAGAAAATATTTTAAGAAATGACGAAACTTTTCATTTTTTTCGGGTAAAAAAGACCTGCCAATTCGTCATGGCTCTAAAATAAGGTTCGTTCATAAGCCAACAATTAAGAAGTTTGAATAAGTTTGAAGTCGTAAGGTCAAGGAAAACAAGAGCTGAGAGGCATAACTTTACGACCAGCTCGCAAATTACGACAATGGGTTCAACATGCATATTATGCTTACGATATTTGCGAGAATTTAATTTTCGTAATAGGCTTTCGTAAGTGGGTATATTTAGTGTTCGCTGCCAGGCCAGGCCTCACCATCGGATTTCAATAGCGCAGTGGAAGTTATGATGGTGGGGCTCTGGAGACAAGAGTGGCGTACGAACTTGTCCGCCGTGAGCCGAGCCGAACAATGATATAGGTACAATTACAATACAACAAACAAAAGAACTCACCTGGTGGTAGACGAACACTACTTCTGGGGCCTACCTAGATTTATGTATGTAAGTGAGTGTGTATTGTGACGTTATGAGTATTCTCCAGGATATCAGCCGCTGCAATAGGCCAGAGATTTTCTCCAACATGCGGTTCCAAACACTATCACATTAACCTCAAAGTTTTCAACAAAGATATATCCAAACTCAACCCGTATTAGTACATCAACTTGGGGTTATTTACAATCAAAGCAATTGGATCACGACTAATTGTCACAAACGGATCGATTTAAAGGGATTAATTCAACAACATGGGTCGCACACGCAAAAAGGACCCACCATCCCTTTTTCAAGATCAAAACCAAGAGTGTGTCAAAGTCAAACTCCGTTCACTCCGTTCGGGCGCGTTCCGAAGGCGCATAGAGTAACCAATCGAACGGGACGCAACATCTACCCCCCCCCCCCGGACGGGCCTTCCCGTCCGCTAATCACTTGGCAATCTTGACAAGGTTGCGTTTTATCAGTCCACTTGACGCGCTGCTGGAGGATGTGCAAATACTCCAAGCTCCTACGCTTCCAAAACTCTGAGCGAGCTGCTGCACCAACTGAAACCGCGATAGCTGATTTTGGCTCACATCAAGGTGCTCTTCGATGCCCATGATAATAATAGGAAATTAAAAATTGAAATGGCTCAGATATACACTCAATACACTGATGCCATAGAAGAACGTGACAGACTTCAGCTTGTTGTGGATGGATTCAGCCAGTGTAGCATAGAATATGAACAAGCTCTTAATCACAAACATTTACTACAACAACAGCTACATGAGGCACAAAGTCAAATTTCAGAACTACAGACCATAAACTCTAATATCACCGCCTCGCTGAATCAGAGTCTATTCGATGAGCTGATGCCTGTTGCCCTCTCAATGGTTTCCGCTATCAATCCCTCTTGCACCATAGATTTGATAGGTCATGATAATTCAAAGTCATGCAACTCAGTGAGGGTAGTCACTAGTAAAAACAAACTTAAAAAATACATAAAAATTAATAAATACATTGTTAAAACCAAAAAGTTGGTTAAAAAACATCAGTTCTTCATTAAAAATGTTAAACTTAATAGAGAAAGACTAAACTTACTCAAAATATTAGATATGTATTCTTCTAATTTGGAAGAAAGTAACAGGAGGTACAGCATTGACACAGAGCACTTACAATCTGAACTTGATCACCTACAGGAAAAACTAAGTTCAATGACTAACAAATATAATACCTCAGAAGATCTCATGAGGGAATATGTGTTGGCAATGAATGAGCTGGTAAACTCGCAAACAACCAACTGTGAGCAATGTCAAGACCATTCATTGACAACTTGCAATACCACCCCATTGCAAACCTGTGTTGATTTTGCATTTCCTGTTACTAATAGTTCCAATAAACAGTGTAAGCAAATTGTAAAAAGTGATGTAGTGTTATTTTGCGATGAAATTGGAAAAGAATTAGGCAACTTGTTGACAGATGAATGTCCAGGTCAGTCAATAATAAATTACTGTATGCCGGGTTGTTCCTTATTTAATATTATGAAGGAAATTATTAAATGTAATTTTACCCAGGAGACCACATTATTAATTTTTATGGGTAATAGGGGAAATGTGAACAAAGGGGAATTGCTCCAATACTTTCAAACATTGAGTAATCTTAGTTTAAGAAAGATTGTATTATTTACATTGCCCTACAGTAAGGAAAGGAGGAAAATAGGTTAAGATTTGAAATCAACATGACATTGCACAATTTGACATTTAATAATAATTTGTTTCATTTAGTTGATACTAACAATTATGTTAGTAATAATTGGTACTTGACAAAAGACAGATATAATAGTGTTATGTACTATCTTTCTAACTATTATAAAAGACAGATAGCTGTGTCGCTATCATATTTTTTTTCTATTTCAGCCAAGAATTTGGGTATTAACCCCCTTCCTTTTGAGCAATGCAATGGCATGTTGAACAATTCTGCTAATAATTTGGTAACAATTGATAACATTGATTTTAATTTAAATTAGAAATTAAGACAATAGAGGCAACCTCTTGCACAAATGTATGTATGGCAAATGTATGTGTAAAAGACTTACATAGTATCAACCTGGTGCATCAAAACATTCAAGGATTTTTGAACAAAGATTTAGAAGTAGATTTATTCCTTAATTGTAAAAATATAGATATTCTTTGTATTACAGAACACTGGCTTAAAAGCCACCAGTTCATGTTCAATTTTAATAATCACCAGGTTGGTAGTTCGTTCAACAGAGTAAATGCTATACATGATGGCTCACTAATTTTAGTAAATAACCAACTTAAATTTAAAGACCGTAAGGATATTGTGAGCCTCTCCGTTGAGCGAACAGTAGAAATTGCCTGTATAGAATTGGAGCAGTTTATTGTATTAAGTGTGTACAGACCACCATCAGGATTGTATGACTGCTTTGAAAAGGTCATGGATGAAGTATTACAGAAGATTAGTAACTCAAACAAGTCTATTATTGCTTGCGGGGATTTTAATGTTAATTTATTAGAAAACTCAGGTTCTTGTAGTAAAATAGTAAGTCTATTTCAGTCCTACAATCTTGTAAACCTATTTATGGATCCCACAAGAATAACCCCTACTAGTGCCACATGCCTTGATAATATTTATACTGATGTTATACCAAGCCACAAAGAAATTATTAATTTACTAGATTCTGATCATTGCGGGCAACAGATTACTTTTCAAAATCAAAATAAAAAACTGAGTAAAAGAGATATCACTGTTAACCCCAAAACTGCAGTTCGCCTAGAAGCCTTTAAAGGCAAACTAGTTCAGAAATTGCCACTTTTATCTATTAATGGTGGTCCCAATCATCTATATGATGAGTTTTTTAAGACATATTGTAATGACTTTAATTCGACTTTTATTCCTCGGACTATCTCAGTTAACAGTAACGTATCTTTCAGTGATTGGGCGACCATTGGTATTCATAAAAGTAGAACACGGCTTTATGAGCTGTACAACGAAAGGGCTTTTGTCAACGCTGCTGAATTTAATTTGTATGTTAGAAATTATTCGAAATTATTTAAAAAAGTCTGTTGGATGGCCAAGTCGCGTTATTTGAGTTCTAAGATTAAAAATAGTAGTAAAGTTATTAAAACGACTTGGAATATTATTAATAGTGAAACGGGAAGGTCTAGTAAACGAAATAATGACTACAGCCTGTATATCAACGACAACATAATAAAATCAGACTCACAAGTCGCTGCGGCTTTTGAAAATTTCTTTTCAGATATTCCTGTTTCAACTACAAAATCCCTAAACTCATCACCTTCTGTTGCTCAGTCTTTGCTTATTGAAAATGTTAATGTTTGCGATTCGGAATTTCATTTTGAACATATTACTTGTAAAGATATAATTAAAACCTTCCACACTTTAAATGTAAAAAAGACTGCAGATCTGTGGGGTAATTCTGTAGAAGTCGCCAAGTCTATTATTGACATTGTAGCACCTACTTTAGTTCTTATATTTAATAATTGTATTGAGTGTGGGGAGTTTCCTGATCTTATGAAGAATATTAAAATAATACCTTTATTTAAATCTGGTAGTACATCAGACCCCACTAACTATAGACCTATTTCAGTACTACCTACGTTCAGTAAAATTTTTGAGAAATTAATTTTAGATCAGTTGCAACGATTTTTTAATAAACATAAATTATTACATACCAAACAGTTCGGTTTTACAAGGGGTCGTTCAACTACCGATGCCGGTGTTGAACTCCTAGGACATATTTATAATGCATGGGAAGATAAATGCGATGCTTTGGGCATCTTTTGTGATTTATCTAAAGCATTCGATTGCGTTCTTCATGAAACTTTAATCAGGAAACTCCGCCACTACGGGATCCGGAACAGAGCTCTGGATCTTCTTACTTCATATTTGAGTAATAGGATTCAGAGTGTCGATGTCAATGGAAAAAGGTCTCCCGGATCTATCGTAACAATGGGAGTCCCACAGGGCTCAATTCTTGGTCCTTTTTTTGTTTCTTATTTATATTAATGACTTGCCTTACCTTATAAAAGATAATCATAATATAGTTTTGTTTGCGGATGATACTTCACTTTTGTTTAAACTTAAACGTCAGCAAGTGGATACTGACGATGTTAATAGCGCTATCTCAAAAGTAGTTCACTGGTTCAATGTTAATAATTTGCTTCTTAATGAAAAAAAAACCAAATGCATTAAGTTTACGCTACCTCACGTTAGGCAAGTGAAAACGAATGTGTTGGTGAAGGGCGAAGAATTGAATCCTGAAGATAGCACTGTATTCTTGGGCCTAACTTTAGATACCAAGCTTCAGTGGGGCCCGCATATAGATAAATTGTCGAAAAAACTAAGCTCCGCTGCATACGCTGTTAGAAAAATTCGGAATTTAACTGACATAGAGACAGCCCGTTTAGTGTATTTTGCCTACTTTCATAGTGTAATGTCGTACGGTATTCTGTTGTGGGGAAATGCCGCCGACATTCAGACTATCTTTGTCTTGCAGAAAAGAGCTGTTCGATCAATTTATAAATTAAGCCCGAGACACTCACTCAGAGAGAAATTTAAAGAAATTAATATAATGACTGTGCCTTCACAGTATATTTTTGAAAATCTTTTATATGCCCATAAGAATATTAAATTGTTTAAAAAAATCAGTGATATCCATAATATAAATACTAGGAATAAGCACAAATTTATTGTACCTTCAACAAGGCTCAAGAAAATAGGTGGCTCATTCAGATGTCAATGTATACGCTTTTATATTAAACTTCCAAGCCATGTTCAAGATCTAAGTCTCAATAAATTTAAATCATTCATTAAACGTAAGTTGTGCCAGAAAGCCTTTTACACTGTTAAAGATTATATTGAGGACAAAAAAGCTTGGGATTAAGCTGCTCCAATTTTTAATTTTAATTTTTAAATTATTATTGTACTGAATGATATTTTTTATTTTTATTATTAATTACTTTCCTTTTTTTATTAATTTTTTATTGGGAATATACACTTTGACATTTTGATTATTGCTTATACACTTTGACATTTGATTATTGTTTACACTATGACATGAATATATACTTTCAGAAGTATAATATTATTATTATTATTTAAGTGATTTGGAATGTGAGGACTATGTAGGTGATGTTTGTTTTTTTTTTCATATCTCTCTTACTCATTCCATTTTAATGATAATCTGGCAGTTTGAGTACTTAATGCGGCCTACCAAAATGTCCATTCTTTGGTATTGTTCGTCGAATCTTTGTGCTCCTTATGTTCTGAGTTGAGCTGCAAGATTACTGACAAATGCGTGCATTGACTGGACAGGTCCACTCAATCTGGATGGTTCTTTCCTCAAAAGACCATTTCAGACACCCCATGTACATGGTCCTCAAATGATCAGACCGGGACTATTTCCTGATTTTGTATACACATTGACATTGATGAATTTTACATATACAATGACATGAATATTTACTTTTAAGTATTATATTGTTTTAATTACCTATTGTAAATGTGAAGACGAAGTGGGTGTTCTTTTTTTTTTGGTTTCCTTTTCTTCTAATTTAATTTTTTACATTGTCTGGCAGTTTGAGTAATTTGTGCGACCTTCACAAATGTCCTTTCTTTGGTATTGTTCGTCGAATCATTGACCTCCTTAAGTTCTGAGTGGGGCTGCATGATTACTGACAAATGCGTGCACTGATTGGAAAGGTCCACTCAAGCTGTGTGTTCTTTCCTTAAAAGACCACTTCAGACACCAATCCACATGGTCTTCACATGATCTGATCAAGATTATGTCTGGACTTTAAAAGAGACTGTGACCTCTGAGTTCGTTTCTTCTCAGAGTAGTCAGATAGGAAATGCCGAACTCATCTAGTTTAAAAAAAAAAATTGATTGACGTGTAAAAGTGTTTGTACAAACCTACTTGCAAAATAAAGTCATTTATCATTTATCATTTGATTATTTAATTATTTGGTTTATTTGAATTGTTTGTTTGTGCAATGGCTTACAAAGCGATGAGAGAGGCAATCAGTGGATTGACCACACAGCTACGGTGGTTCACTTCAGCTGCAGCGACTGCTAGAAGGGATCACTCTTGCTCGGTTCGAGCAGTTGAACGTGAGACTCGGCAACGTTGATGCTCTGCTCACCCGCTACAACGAGTACATTTGTGAAGTGGATCTGGAAGTGCTGGACCAGGCAGCACGTGACAAGGTCCTTGCTGACTACGACCAGATCTTGGACCTGGGGGATGTTATTGGTCAACGTGCTCGGGAAATATTGCAGAGCCAGACACCTGTCCAGGTCAAGCCGGAGACCGCAGGTTGTTTCAGGTCCCGGACTATTGAGTAGATTGCCTACTTTGGAACTGCCACACTTTGACGGTCGCTAGGACCATTGTTTGGGTTTCCAAAATTTATTTGAAAGTTTGGTTGATGCTCGCTCGGACCTCAGACCCGCCCAAAAGTTGGCCTACTTGTTGTCTGTCCTGGAAGGTGAGGTCCGAGCCTTGGTACAGCATTTGTCGGTGACTGACTCAGCCTACCCTACCGCTTTGGAACTACTCACCCGGCGGTACCAAAATAAACGTTGTTTGGCTGACGTTCATATTGAATTGATTTTGGGGTTACAGGTCATTACTAGTTTGTCAGCATTGCGTACTGACCTGTTGAACCCGTTGGTGGTAGCGACCAACGCTTTAAAGCAATTGGAGTTGCCGGTGGACCATTGGTCTTACCTTTTGGTGCATGTTGTGCTGCAACGGCTTCCTGCCGATTTGAGGGCTCGTTTCGAGCAAAAGTATGGTGGGAATAGTGTCACACATCTCCCCCATTTGGTGACCTCGTCCAATTTTTGGAGGATGAGTGTCGGTTTGTGGACAACTCTGGCGTTGCCACTGAGTCATGCCAGCCGTCTTCCCGGCCACGAGACCAGGGACGGACTAGGGCTCGCGGGCCTGTTGATGGTCGTCCCGCCGCTCGTTTTGTTGGCACCCAGAGTCGTCCTGGTTGTGAGTTTTGTAGGGACACGGGGCATGGCATGGCAACTTGCGCGGCCTTTTTGAAATTGCACGTGAGTGCCCGCCGCCGAATTGCCAATGCACGCCGCATGTGCTTCTCTTGTTTGGGGGCTCACTTCCATCGGGACTGCCCCAACCCCCGCCCTTGTAGAATTTGTAGGGTGTCCTATTTGGACATTTTGTGCGCTAAAGCGAACCACGCTGGCAGACCAGCCTCTGATGAAGGTTCGCGTACGGGGGGGTACCATGGAGTTGGTCACCGGGCTTCTGCCTCGCCGGTTCAGAACCAGGGAGAGGCTCGCAATTTTGAGCGCCGCACTCCACCCCCCGCGCAAGTTGATCGGGAGCCGCGCGACCGCCATTTGGTCTCCCCGCGTAAAGGCGATTACGCACTTGTTGCTAGGCAGCGCTGGTCAGACCAGCACCGCCTTCCCTCCCCTCCATTGGCGGAACGTCCCCGTTTGGAGTCACGCCCCCCGCCATTCAGGCATCCGGTGGGATTTGCCCTTCCAGCTTGGCGCGTGGCTCGGGACACCGCGCGGACGAGGAGTTTGGCCTCCATCCTCGTCGCGAGGGACTTGAGCCTGGGTGCAGAGCCTGGGTGTGTGCCGATCAGTCGCCGCCCAGGCATTGTTAGGAACTTGGCGCCTGCCCCGCTAAGGTACCCCTCAGATCGACACGGTTTTGTTGCCAACGGCATCGGTCGGGTCTGGGGGCCCACGGGGGACTCTGTTGTGGTCCGTGCCATTTTGGACACGGGAGCCCAGGGTTGCCTTTTGTCTATTGTTTTGTTGTTTTGTTTGTATTGTTTGGGCGAAATGTTTTCTTGAGCGCCTTTGGACTGCGGAACTTGGTTGGGACGAGCCACTTCGGCAAACCCTGTTGGAAGATTGGCTCCAATTTGTATCCGCACTCCCTGCAGTCAACGAGGTCGTGTTACCCCGCGCTATCCTCCCCCTGGGAGCTACACTGCTACCCTTGTTTGTGATGCGTCTTCGCAGGGTTATGCAGCTGTTGTTTGTCTGCGCACCGTCTGTGCGATAGGCCAGGTGAATTTGTCACTGGTCTTGGCCAAGAGCAAGGTGGCCTCCTTCCGGACGGCACTGACCATCCCTAAGTTAGAATTGTCAGGGGCGGCGCGTCTTGTGCGTCTATTGAACCACGTTGCTCACACTTTGGGTGGAACTGTGGACATTCGGGTTTCTTACGCCTGGACGGACAGTCAAATTGTTTTGTGTTGGTTGAAGACGTCCGTCCACTCTTTGGAGGTCTTTGTTGCGAACCGAGTGTCCCAGATTCAAAATTCTAAAACGCCTTTGATTTGGAGGCACGTGCCTGGAGATTTGAACCCAGGCGCCGTGGCCTCACGTGGGTGCATGGCACCCCGCTTGTTTGCTTACCCCCTATGGTGGGGATCAGACTGGCTGACTCACCCCGAGGATGATTGGCCTCGATCGCCAGTCTTGATGTCGGGTCCTTTGCCCGGGCTCAAGGTGCTCGCTGTTGGAACGAAGGACCCTGATTTTTTGTTGAGTCGATACAGCTCCTCGACAAATTGTTGAATTGTTGGTGACTGATCGTCACATTACGAACTCGCATGCTGGTTGCAATGCGCTGTTGGCCATTCTGCAGTGAGAGTTTTGGATATTGTCGGGAGCCGTTAGTAAGTTGAACCCCTTTTTGGACGATACGGGTCTTTTGTTGTTTGGTTGTTGATGGTTGAGGCACTCTAGCCTTCGTTATGGGGCCCGTCACTCCCTTTTGTTGCCTAAGGAGGGCCATTTGGTTAAATTGTTGTTGTTGTTGTTTGGTTGTTTTTGTTGTTTGTTATTATTTTGACCCGCCAGCCTGCCCCCATTGGGGGGGTATTTTTGAGGCCGCGGTGAAAGCGGCACAGGGACTCTGGCGCTGGACTGATAAAACGCAACCTTGTCAAGATTGCCAAGTGATTAGCGGACGGGAAGGCCCCTCCGGGGGGGATAGATGTTGCGTCCCGTTCGATTGGTTACTCTATGCGCCTTCGGAACGCGCCCGAACGGAGTGACATCTGACTTGTCAAGTTTGACTTTGACACACTCTTGGTTTTGATCTTGAAAAAGGGATGGTTGGTCCTTTTTGCGTGTGCGACCCGTGTTGTTGAATTAATCCCTTTAAATCGATCCGTTTGTGACAATTAGTCGTGATCCAATTGCTTTGATTGTAAATAACCCCAAGTTGATGTAATAATACGGGTTGAGTTTGGATATGTCTTTGTTGAAAACTTTGAGGTTAATGTGATAGTGTTTGGAACCGCATGTTGGAGAAAATCTCTGGCCTATTGCAGCGGCTGATATCCTGGAGAATACTCATAACGTCACAACACAATACAATACACACTCACTTACATACATAAATCCAGGTAGGCCCCAGAAGCAGTGTTCGTCTACCACCAGGTGAGTTCTTTTGTTTGTTGTATTGTAATTGTACCTATATCATTGTTCGGCTCGGCTCACGGCGGACAAGTTCGTAAGCCACTCTTGTCTCCAGAGCCCCACCATCATAACTTCCACTGCGCTATTGAAATCCGATGGTGAGGCCTGGCCTGGCAGCGAACATTTTGATTAATTTACAACTGGTCGCGAAACTCAACACGGCGACGATTTCCCTTGAGTTTCGCGACCAGTTGTAAATTATAATATTAGAGTAACCAATCGAACGGGACGCAACATCTACCCCCCCCCCCCCCCCAGACGGGCCTTCCCGTCCGCTAATCACTTGGCAATCTTGACAAGGTTGCGTTTTATCAGTCCACTTGACGCGCTGCTGGAGGATTTGCAAATACTCCAAGCTCCAACGCTTCCAAAACTCTGAGCGAGCTGCTGCACCAACTGAAACCGCGATAGCCGATTTTGGCTCAAATCGACAAAAGGGTACTCGGGCAGGGCGACAAGTGGCTTTCCAATCAAAAAATGACTCCAAGACGTTCGGGTCCGAAGACAGCGGGCACAAAGGACGCGAGTTCAATACAGCTTCAATGCGTTAAAATACCGTAGCTAACTCCTCAAAGGTGAGAACGGTGTCTCCCAACAATCTGCGCCAGAGTCCCTGTGCCGCTTTCACCGCGGCCTCAAAAATACTCCCCCAATGGGGGCAGGCTGGCGGGTCAAAACAATAACAAACAACAAAAACAACCAAACAACAATAACAAACAAACAACAACAACAACAACAACAATTTAACCAAATGGCCCTCCTTAGGCAACAAAAGGGGGTGACGGGCCCCATAAGGAAGGCTAGAGTGCCTCAACCGTCAACAATCAAACAACAAAATACCCGTATCGTCCAAAAAGGAGTTCAACTTACTAACGGCTCCCGACAATATCCAAAACTCTCACTGCAGAATGGCCAACGTCGCATTGCAACCGGCATTCGAGTTCTTAATGTGACGATCAGTCACCAACAATTCAACAATTTGTCGAGGACCTGTATCGACTCAACAAAAAATCAGGGTCCTTCGTTCCAACAGCGAGCACCTTGAGCCCGGGCAAAGGACCCGACATCAAGACTGGCGATCGAGGCCAATCATCGTCGGGGTGAGACAGCCAGTCTGGTCCCCACCATAGGGGGTAAGCAAACAAGCCCACCACAAGGTTCAATTCTTGGCCCTTTCTTATTACTAGTTTACGTTAATGACCTTCCTTACATGATGGCTAACTTTTCGGATATAATTTTATTCGCTGATGATACTTCTCTTATTTTTAAAATAGATAGAAAAGATACGGATGTCTTACATGTGAACGAGGGTCTAGCTGTTCTTTCAAAATGGTTTGCAGCTAATAATCTCTTACTTAATGTAAGCAAAACTAAATGTATTAAATTCTCATTACCAAATGTACCCTAAGTGGATCTAAATTTAAAACTTGACGGCAATAAACTAGATGTTATTTCGGAAACTAAATTTCTAGGAATTACGTTAAATTCAAAGTTGCAATGGGGTGCCCACATTACAGCAATTTCAGGTAGATTAAGTTCAGCTGCATATGCGGTAAGAAAAATAAGGCAGTTGACCGATAAAGCTACAGCTAGATTAGTGTACTTTGCTTATTTCCACAGTATTATGTCTTATGGCGTTCTGCTGTGGGGTTCGGCAGCTGACGTAGATTCACTTTTTATTTTACAAAAGAGGGCAATCCGCGCAATCTATAAAATGAAGCCCCGCGAGTCTCTTAGAATCAAATTTACAGAAATTGATATACTGACTCTACCTTCTCTTTATATTTTAGAATGTATCTTGTATGTTCGCAAAAACTTAGGCCTCTTCAAACTAAGAAGCGATATCCATAATATAAATACTCGTAGTAAAAATGAAATTGTGATACCTAAATTTAGATTAACCAAAACTAGTAAATCATTTCTTATAAACAGTATCCGCTTCTATAACAAGTTGCCAAAGTCGCGGTTACTGAACTTAGCTACGGAAAGTTCAAATCACACATTAAGCGTGTCCTTATCAAAAATGCATATTATAAGATAAAAGACTACGTTCAAGACAAGGAAGTTTGGCAATAACTCCGTCTGCACATGTGGCTTCCCTGGTAGCTCATTACAGGATAACCATGTAAATGTCTATTAAACTGCTCTCAAATGACGATGTACATTATTTAAGATTTTTTTTTTTTATATTCTTCTTTGACATACTCTATTCATAATTTGACATTATATACTTACAATTATAATTTGACCTCTTTATTATTGGTTGTCATAACAACAATGACATTTGGTTTAAATAGGTTATTATGTTTTATTTATGTAATACTATCATTTAAGTAAATTCTTTTATATTTTGTGAATGGGAGAATGTTGTAGGTCTTGTAGACTGTAGACAATTTTCTATTTTATTAAGTACCTGGTTGGTTGGTGGTTTTAGTAGTACTTGTTGACAGTCCTAGACTGTTCTCGCATACGTATTAAAACTGTTGTTTGAAAATATTGTAAAAGCCAATTATTTTTAAAAGAGTAACCGTGGAGTCACCAATTTGGAAACGTGCACCTAGCTTCTAACGTTTCATAAGTGCCCTTGCAGGCTTATGTGAAATAAAAATATTTTGATTTGATTTGAAGCGGGGTGCCATGCACCCACGTGAGGCCACGGCGCCTGGGTTCAAATCTCCAGGCACGTGCCTCCAAATCAAAGGCGTTTTTAGAATTTTGAATCTATGACACTCGGTTCGCAACAAAGACCTCCAAAAAGTGGACGGACGTCTTCAACCAACACAAAACAATTTGACTGTCCGTCCAGGTGTAACAAACCCGAATGTCCACAGTTCCACCCAAAGTGTGAGCAACGTGGTACAATAGACGCACGAGACGCGCCGCCCCTGACAATTCTAACTTAGGGATGGTCAGTGCCGTCCGGAGGGGGGCCACCTTGCTCTTGGCCAAGACCAGTGACAAATTCACCTGGCCTGTCGCACAGACGGTGCGCAGACAAACAACAGCTGCATAACCCTGCGAAGACGCATCACAAACAAGGGTAGCAGTGTAGCTCCCAGGGGGAGGATAGCGCGGGGTAACACGACCTCGTTGACTGCAGGGAGTGCGGATACAAATTGGAGCCAATCTTCCAACAGGGTTTCCCGAAGTGGCTCGTCCCAACCAAGTTCCGCAGTCCAAAGGCGCTCAAGAAAACATTTCGCCCAAACAATACAAACAAAACAACAAAACAATAGACAAAAGGCAACCCTGGGCTCCCGTGTCCAAAATGGCACGGACCACAACAGAGTCCCCCGTGGGCCCCCGAGACCCGACCGATGCCGTTGGCAACAAAGCCGTGTCGATCTGAGGGGTACCTTAGCGGGGCAGGCGCCAAGTTCCTAACAATGCCTGGGCGGCGACTGATCGGCCCACACCCAGGCTCTGCACCCAGGCTCAAGTCCCTCGCGACGAGGATGGAGACCAAACTCTTCGTCCGCGCGGTGTCCCGAGCCACGCGCCATCGCTGGAAGGGCACATCCCACCGGATACCTGAATGGCGGGGGGCGTGACTCCAAACGGGGACGTTCCGCCAATGGAGGGGAGGGAAGGCGGTGCTGGTCTGGCCAGTGCTGCCTAGCAACAAGTGCGTAATCGCCTTTACGCGGGGAGACCAAATGGCGGTCGCGCGGCTCCCGATCATCTTGCGCGGGGGGTGGAGTGCTGCGCTCAAAATTGCGGGCCTCTCCCCGGTTCTGATCCGGCGAGGCAGAAGCCCGGTGACCAACTCCATGGTACCCCCCCGTACGCGAACCTTCATCAGAGGCTGGTCTGCCAGCGTGGTTCGCGTTAGCGCACAATATGTCCAAATGGGACCCCCTACAAATTCTACAAGGGCGGGGGTTGGGGCAGTCCCGATGGAAGTGAGCCCCCAAACAAGAGAAGCACATGCGGCGTGCATTGGCAATTCGGCGGCGGGCACTCACGTGCAATTTCAAAAAGGCCGCGCAAGTTGCCATGCCATGCCCCGTGTCCCTACAAAACTCACAACCAGGACGACTCTGGGTGCCAACAAAACGAACGGCGGGGCGACCATCAACAGGCCCGCGAGCCCTAGTCCGTCCCTGGTCTCGTGGCCGGGAAGACGGCTGGCATGACTCAGTGGCAACGCCAGAGTTGTCCACAAACCGACACTCATCCTCCAAAAATTGGACGAGGTCACCAAATGGGGGAGATGTGTGACACTATTCCCACCATACTTTTGCTCGAAACGAGCCCTCAAATCGGCAGGAAGCCGTTGCAGCACAACATGCACCAAAAGGTAAGACCAATGGTCCACCGGCAACTCCAATTGCTTTAAAGCGTTGGTCGCTGCCACCAACGGGTTCAACAGGTCAGTACGCAATGCTGATAAACTAGTAATGACCGGTAACCCCAAAATCAATTCAATATGAACGTCAGCCAAACAACGTTTATTTTGGTACCGCCGGGTGAGTAGTTCCAAAGCGGTAGGGTAGGCTGAGTCAGTCACCTACAAATGCTGTACCAAGGCTCGGACCTCACCTTCCAGGACAGACAACAAGTAGGCCAACTTTTGGGCGGGTCTGAGGTCCGAGCGAGCATCAACCAAACTTTCAAATAAATTTTGGAAACCCAGCCAATGGTCCTAGCGACCGTCAAAGTGTGACAGTTCCAAAGTAGGCAATCTACTCAATAGTCCGGGACCTGAAACAACCGAGGTCTCCGGCTTGACCTGGACAGGTCAACATCCATCAGGGTAACATCCCCCAGGTCCAAGATCTGGTCGTAGTCAGCAAGGACCTTGTCACGTGCTGCCTGGTCCAGCACTTCCAGATCCACTTCACAAATGTACTCGTTGTAGCGGGTGAGCAGAGCATCAACGTTGCCGAGTCTCACGTTCAACTGCTCGAACCGAGCAAGAGTGATCCCTTCTAGATCCGGGCGCTCAGCAGTCGCTGCAGCTGAAGTGAACCACCGTAGCTGTGTTGTCAATCCACTGATTGCCTCTCTCACCGCTTTGTATGCCATTGCCAAACAAAACATTCAAATAAACCAAATAATTAAATAAAAAAAAAAATGCATTTAGTTAAGCACATCTAGATAGAAATCAAAGCAGAATTCCCTTGGTAGAATTCGCTTGCCTGATAAATTAAACACAGTAATAATTTCCGTGGATCGGGAACAAGGGAGTTTAGATTCAGTGATTAAACTAGCATTACGTACCTACCAGACATAATAGATGATGGTATTACTCTCACGGAGAGCATAATATACGGGTGATGCTATGAAACATAACTAATTGTTAGTAGCGGTGCTAATAGCATGTTAAGTAACCCTAATGTGGTGGCTAAGTAAGTTATCCAAGTCATGAGGACATTAAGCTGACGGTGACGGCATTTCCCCTGAGGCAACCATACACTTAATGAGAATTAGATTAAATTTGAGCTCATGTGGAGCGTTAGTAGCTAGGTGTACATGACAATGGTATTCCAGCTACAAGAATATTAACCACCTACTGCAGTAAAAAGTCCAAGTGATGCCGGACGTAAAGAATAGTATCATCCCATTTCTTCTCGTGGGTGGCAAAGAGGCGACTAAGGGACTTACTAGAGAATCGGCAGCACAGATTTCTATGCATTTTACCACCATACTGCGATCGCCAACCCATCTGCCAAGCGTGGCGATTATGGCAAACCACCCCTCCAAAATTAAGGGAGGTCTATGTCCAGCAGTGGACGTAATTCGCCTGAAATGATGATGATGATGATGTAGTAAAAACTCCGAAGTAATTACTTACTTTATGACTTCTTCAAGCCGCCAAATCCTTTCACAGATTGATTTTACAAAATTGTGTCTCAGGATATTGTATTACGAAACAATGTTATACATTGAGTTGCAATCCATTGTTTGTATGGCAACTCTTTTAAAATAAATAGCAAAGTGAAATAGTCGACTCAATAAATCGAAACAAGAATCAAAGCAATTTCTGTGTTCTAGGAAAACGTTCTCAAAGAACTTTGAAGTTGTGATCGTTTAGAACTTATCTTTATTTCAATTCAAGTTGTTCTTTTTTGTGTTCAGGAGTATGGTCGGAGGTGCTGTTATCGTTTTCCATCTTGTCAAACGGGCGGACGATCCTCAGCACGGACCCTCCCAACGATGGGGCCCTCACATGCCTTCACGGAATGAGGTACGTTTATTTTATTACGAAACTTTTTTCGTCCCGTATCAGCTTATGCGAGTATATGAATGTAAATGGGACGGTCCCAATCATTTTGTTTTATGCCAGTGTGTCCGCGTCCTATCTCAATCGGTCCTGAATCAACTCTCGTACAAGTGCCCGTTGATCTAAAGTATTTGTACTAAAGCCTGATTGGAGCGTGTTCTGTTCTGTAGTTTAGTTTTACGCGTATATGATTGGTTTCCCAACGTTAATCTCATCTAAATGGAAGACTTGTTTTATCCGTAGTAAATTACTGTACAACTACAATAGAAACATTGTTAATTGCGTCAGTATCCAATCGATAGATTTAATATAGATGGTTCTGAGCGTTATTCCGGCGCGGTTAGATAACTAAAGTTAATCAAACTTTACAAATTAGTTCCACTTTAATGGTCAGTAGCGTAGTATATTATTAGTGTTTGATTTTTAAGTCCTATTAATTAGATATTGTACTCATCGTCATTTTTATTTAATCTTTAGTTTTGATAGGCGACAAGTAGCAGCACACTCAAGAAAATTCTAGAATAGAACCTACTTAACTTATGAATTGTAAAGACCTAATACCATCTACATTTTCAGGTTCATGTCAGTGATCTGGGTCATAATGGTGCACACGTACCTGACTATTTTTTACGTGGCTGACAACAAGACCATGCGCGTCATCACGGAGAGGAACTTCTGGTACCAGTCCGTCGGGAACGCGTCCTATTGTGTCGATACGTTCTTTGTTATCAGGTCAGTTATTAGATTTATTTTCCTCTTTTTGTGTGTATGTTTTCCTTATGATATTGTTTGAGGCCAGTAAGTTGTGCATTATTTGTCGTATCTGAAATTGCTGCGCGGTATTCCTCTTTAGATGATTTCAGAAACGTGCTGTAGGTACTTATAGATAGAGCATCCACATTCTTAGATGATTGATAGACAGTGCTAGTTGGGACACTTTAGCAACTAGCCGACCTGAATATCGATGTTTAGATGTTCCGTGGAATAGGAAGAAGACACATAACATCTACCAGAACGCACTAGGCCCGCGTAGGATTACGAACCTCGCTCTCTCACCGAGAGGAGGCCTGTGTCCCAGCAGTGGGAATATTATAGGCTAATTATGTTAGATGTTCCGATGTAAAAATATCTCCGAATAAAATGAGGTATGTACTGTTATACACCGCTTTCGTAATATTTATTGCGATACGCACTTATACATCATCATAATCATTATAATAATTTAAATCTATGTAGAACAAGCTCATATATTTATTCATGGTTACGAAATTCTAAAACGCACTCAACATTTGTTTATATAACAATGTAAACTAGGTCTATTTAATGCGTTAACTTACTAAACATTGGCCTTGAGGAGAATCGAAAGTAAACAATCTGAATATTCACATCCTCGTAAAGTTTATACAATAGAATTTCAATTACTTATGTAACATGCGTAAAAGAGTTTGCTCCGGAGGCATTTTGATTCCCAATACAATTTAAAAAATTTGCCCGCAGCTCATCACGCAAAAAAGGTTTTTGATTTTTCGGTATAAAACGTACTTACCGCATTTTATACCTTGAGGGGTTTCGGAATACTGCTCTAACATTCCATTAAAGTTGGATGAAAAGTTTAGCTGCGAAGTTATAACTTGGTACATTTTTTTTCACTTTCTTTTAAGTGGGAAGAATGTCGATTTGACCTAAATTAAAAGTTAAGACGCGTCTGTGTATGTAAATATACTAAAGCAACATGTTCTATGACTTTCGAAGTGGAAAACGAATCTTAATCAGACATATTAAAGGTTTATTTTCATACTGAATATGTTAGGTACACATTCTATTCCGGTCTTACGATTACACACGGGACTGTCAACACATCTTTGTTTCACAAACATTTAATTACGATTAAATACAAATGAATATATGATCAACGATTAGCTGGGTTTACATCGGAGCGACAATGGAACCCTTATCTGCTTTGATACCCATCAGACTGTTTGATAGTCAAATCCAATTACGTTCAAAAGGACTGCAACCACCCGTCGTTGTCAGTTTAGAATAGTTACAGGGACAGCCATAGATTTTCGAGCGATAAAAAGCCGCGGAAAAAAATTTCCAGTCACATAAAAACTGTTTCATACATCGACCTGTTTCATATAAGATTTATATAGCTCTACTAGAGTTTTCATTTCATTTTTTGCGAACATGGTTGACCTTTTTGTGCCGGGTCCGGTACAAATTGACATGTGCCGTGCGTATGACAATTTTCATTACTGTTTTTGGTACACGTAAAAGAAAAAAAGGGAACAACAAAATTGTGACGTATATCGTTACCTGATTCTACAACATAAATTTTTGTTTATGCGAAACCCGAAACACGGGTCTAGTATTTTTATGTAAAGAATCTATGAAAAAAAATTCAAAACTGTATCATTAATAATCAAAAAATTATCGCGATACGTGCTCATCAATCGGTGGCATTCGGACGACTGAGGGAGCCGAGGGAGGGAGTTGTTACCCGTCGTCGCCGTCTCGCTGTGCGCCCACGCGCGCTATGAACTGCCGTGACCCGCACAGATGATTGCAGATACGTATTGTCGTTCGGTGTCCTACTTGGAAGCGTAATTAAATATTTTTGATACAAAATATAACATGATGTAAAAATTATTGGAATCGATTCAGTTACTGATTCCGAACCAACTATATTCAGGTTTCGCATATACTAAAAATAATCTTGTATATTTGTATGTATGGTAGACAAAGCTCAACAAAACAAAAGTCATACAATTGTTATAACAATGTCCAATTTATTTGGGCAGTTCGATTGGTTTGTTTTTCCTCCTTTTGTGTTTGACAACCCTGGTAAGACCGGGTGCACAGGGGTAACTTCATACGTGTTATAAGACGGGTGTAAATCAAATCAATGTGGTTCTCTTGGGCGACGTAATCAAGTAGATCAGTTATTTTTATTAGCTATAAAAGAGGATCCGATTAAAGAGAACAAAGGGCTGATGGATGCTTAGCGGTGGGAATAGTCTGAAATTATTATGATTATGAGTAAAATTGTGCTGGTAGAAATTCTTAATTGATGTTAGAGCTTTATTCTTAAATGAAACATTTAGTACTAGACAATGATTATAACGCTCCTTGCTATCTTGAGGCAATAATTTATAAAGTATATCTTCCACAATAGCTATCAGTGAAAGACCTAAAAGGGTCGAACATTCGTTTAATAGTTACCAATTTCCTTTATACGGCCTCTTTCAATATCCTTTCATACATCAACTGACCAACTCGTATGATCATCAATTAACTGGACCTAGTAATATAAATCTACACTAATCTACTCTCATTTTTACAGTGGGATACTCGTCACTATTTTGTTCTTACGAACAGAAGACAAAAAGGCTGCAAAAGCTGAGCAGCAAGACAAACAGGACATCAACAAAAATCTTAACGGCTTCAGTAATTCCGCACTCTCCATCTCTGTGATAAGCCAACAATCTTTTAAGGAGGATTTATTGGACAAGCCGAAAAGCAGCGCTTACTCCATAGCAGAATTCGTAGCTATGATCAAGTCTTTCTTCATTTTGTTCTCTTATCGATTAGTGAGACTTACCCCAGCTTACGGTTTTGTGATTGGTCTAAACGAGATTGCTCTTAGATATACGCACGATAGATCAGTGTTCGAGCCAGCGATTTTCGACCATATTACGTGTGATAAGTACTGGTGGCGGAATCTGTTGTACATCAACAACCTGTACCCCCAGCGGGAGATGTGCATGGTGTGGTCGTGGTACATGGCCAACGACACACAGTTCTACGTCGTTGGAATTATACTACTACTCATTTCCGTGAAGTAAGTTTGAATTTAAAATATGAAAATTAGAAAATAAAAAGCAATGTAAAAAATTCAGTGACATAAAGTAGCGAACATTTTCATTGATTTCCGTATTTTCTAGTGTAAATGTACAGTTCTCTGTGCCTTTTTTCCGTGGACTCTCTTTTCCTAAAGTAGAAAAGTTTGTTGACTGAATTTCTTACAAGTTGTCTGAGGAACTATTAAGCCGATTTATGTTATGAATCCGTTTGTAGAATCTTGAAACGGTATTCAGCCAGTGCGGTCCTAACGTAATACACTTTATTCAACGAGCCACGTACTTTTCTTGGCTAACTTTGCGTATCGTATTTTCATATCTTTGTTTTATTTGTTGGTCTTGTTTCTTCTTAGTGTAGTATATGATACAGTGAAATATTTCTTTTTCCAGGCATCCAAAGTCCGCGATGATATCGCTAGGGTTGCTACTGGTGAGCTCATGGGCAACTACTATCTATATATCGGTGTGGCATCAATACAAGGCGCGGATACAGGAGCCCTTCGAGATGTTCGACCCACTGTACGACAAGCCTTGGTCGAGGATCGGACCCTATCTAGTCGGTAAGAGGATCCAACATTTTAATATCATAAAGATAAATCCTAATCCAATTATAGCAGGGAAAGTAAGAAAAAAAATAGTTGTGCTCGTCGATCTTAGTAAACCTCGTACCAAATTATGAATAGACTGTGATGGATGAATGTTGTAGCAAGAACTAATTACGAATGGACTAAGTATTCCAAACTCCAGCAAAGTTACGCATGTTCTGTACTCTCAAATTAGCTGAGGTTTTTATTACATCTGTATCGGCGAAGCTCTCAGCTATTTAAATCGAATCACCCTCTGAAACCATTTCAACTTTGATAAATTATGAAGAGCGGGCGAAATTGGATGACTGGCTACTATACCCTCTTTTAAATGTATTCGCGCGTCATCCTTCGTATTATTAAGTGTTTTTAAACAGTTAGGTATAGGTTCGTTAATGGGAAATATTTCCAAAGAACATTTATCTTTTCAAACATTACTTTATCTTTACAATTCCTCTACCTAACTTGGCAAATTCTGTATGCGTCAGTGGCGAAGGCACCATATAACACGATTCCTACCGGCTTGCCTTCGGGGATTCGCATTGGTAACTCTATCACTATTAAAAATACAATAGTATGTAAATAGTGGCTACTATTGTCAATAAATATAGTTACACTACGGGTATTTAATTCACCATAACATTCAAACAACAAAAAAGGTTATTTATACCTTTGTATTACAACAAAAGAGAAATGTTCTAAATTAACCCGGCGCCAAAACGTCATAATCGGGAATTAAAAATTCATACAACAGCGATCCCGTAATGATGTCACTTTAGGTCACGTGGCACCGCTTGATATGTACGAGAGCAAGCCGCTGTACAATGGGTTATGACGGAGATAGGTATAGAAAAATGCGTCAGCGACAACGAGATAGAGGAATATTGCATATTTTATTCGTTTTCATCTGTTCAATTTAATTGTATTTAATTCATTACATTCCTATATTAATTTTAGAATGATAGTAAGTATTCTTTATTGATGAGTCAGTAAGTTAAGGCCAATTTCGCATCGGCTTCTCTTTTAGAAAAAATTACGCCTCGCCACTGGCTATGCGTCCTTGTTTATTATACACCTGTTTCGTGTTACAAAGTTATGTATTAATACGAAAGTAGGTGTCACTCGCGAAAAACATCCGTGGTCGCATTGCGCAAAGTAAATAAATAATATTAATATTTAAACTGTCAATAAGTATGCATGCCATACTTAACATACATAATATTAATAACATATTAAACAACTTTCATTTTTCTGTTGTTAACATAATTCTAACTCAAAAAAAAAACACGCCATTTTTTTGCGAATGTTCATTGTTGGACTTCATTTGTTCAACTTCGCGTAGCCCACATTGTGTTGTGTATGGAGTTTCAGTTTACGAAACAATGCCGGGAAATTGAAAAGCGCATATTAAAATAGGTCGAAATGGCTAGCTCAGCTGGTAGTATGTAATAAAATAAAAGCTTTGTTAAAAATTCGATACAAGCCGGCCGTACCGAGATCGCGTGGAATGCTCGACGCGCCACTGATTGCGTAGCCCTTCCGAACTCGCCTCTTCGCGTAATCCCCGAAAATGGCCTATTACTGAGATTTTATCGATCCTACCAGAAAGCTATAAGCTCACTACATTTCGGTTTCCTTTCGCTGGTCAGTGAGGGAATCATAAACGCGTTCGACAAAGCGTAAATGGTAGACTGAACAACCCGATAACTTCGCTCACTGCTCAGACCGTTTCACACTATACGAGTACGTACCCGACATGAACATTGATTATTGTCAATAGAAACCCTTTTCTTGCGCAATTTGCATGAGAACAAAGTTCCTTTCTATTCCAGTATTTTCTGTTCTCTAGAAATTGTATTTGTATTTGTCGTTTGGACATCCAATTATGTATATTGTGTTTTGTCCTACATTTCCTGCCTATATTCTGGTCTAAATAAGCGATTGGTTGAATATTCTATTTGATTCAGACTATCTTGAATAGTACTGTCTGGAAGGTAGTCTGAAAGTAGAACATGTGTTTAAAAATAACAAGCGCAGCACAAGTCAGTCTGACGCGAGAGAAGCGCGCCGGGAGCCGAGGTCGTTGAAAAATTTATTAGAGTTTTATTATTGGGAGGAAGTGCGGCTGTCTGTCACCCTCAACCGTCTCATCACTGGGATTTATGCCGCTTATATAATATACAACACATGCGTGAATATCTGTTCAAACCAATTCTATATGGCTTCCGATTGTAATCTCCACGGCTTACCAATTTACAAATATTTACATATATTATACTGTGGCAGCTTTGAAGTGCTTGATTTGGTATTCTAACGAATAAAAACATATATTCCAATGTTCAAAACGAATGACTAAGTTATTTCAATCAACATAATTGCTCACAGAACGAATACTTACTTATATTTTAGCTCATAAAACAATACATGAAACGGAAAAGATAATTTACATACGTACAACTTTCTTCAGGAAAGTAAATAGTCCTGTATTTGTTTCAGGAATGGTGGTGGGATGGTACTTGCACAAGACCAGGTGCCAGTTAAGGTTGCCCTACTGGCTGGTAGCGCTGGGCTGGCCTGTGGCGCTGGCCATCATTGGCAGCCTCATCTTCAGCATGGTGGATGGCTACTTCGAAGTGTGGCCAACTGCTTTCTACATTAGCATCGGGCATACAGGTATCGACTTTCTACTTATTCTATCTTGGCACGTTTTACAGGTTAATACAGCAAATTAAACTTTCTTATGACTAATGGAGATAGTCTCAAGATGATCTGGATCTTAATTGCGTAACACACTTTCACATAATCCGAAGGATTTTTCTGGAAATTTCTAAACCACGTATGCTAAAAAAAATCGTCTGTTCGACAAAAAATTACGCAATAAATATTTTTGAATTGTCAAAATTAATGTCATTGGCATTGTTGAGTGTGTTACGGAATGCCCCTACTGATAAAGTACCTTGAAGTTTACTGACAGTTGAATTAAAGGAAACCTAATCATACTCCGCTGCTGTTCCTGGTAAAATTAAGAAATTTCCTCATTTTCCACTCTGCTAAATCCTCCCTTAATTTACCCATTCGTGTGCAAAGTATCCGAATCCGATTAGTTGAACAATGGAGTGCTGAGTTGCTATCGTTACCACCCCACTAAGAACTACCACGGTATCTTTTGTGCTATCTCAATGACCAATTTAAAAGATTTTCGACATAGTTACATAAGAATTTATTACTAAGTTACGATTGGCATTAAAAAGCGAAAAAATTGATAAGAGTCACAGTAAAAGCTCCCAAACCCTTTATAAAAGGGTTCTTTTTTAATCTTATAGGTAGAACGGGCTGGTATCCGCAACTCCACGTCTGAGCGCGTATTTTGCGTACGGTAATCTTATATCAATGATAAGGGTTTTCGAAAACCAGAATACGCCATAAAGATTATTCGGATTTTCGCTCATTTGCCGAGTTATCGAATACCCACTCAGTAACACTGATGGAACACGGGTGGGTTTTAGTCAGTAAAAGTCTGACACGCTCTCCCGCTCCGCCCAGAGCGGGAGAAGTCATTTGATGATTTCCCATAAAAAAAAAGCATAGTTATCTACGTTGTACTAGGAATGCCCGATCTGAATCGATCTTTCCGAAGATCGATTCATGGCCATACGATCTACCGATTTTTTGAATCGATTCAACAGGGTACGATCTTTGCAGATCGAATCGTATGCGCCTAGAAGATCGTATGATAAAATCGTATGAACTAAAACCTAAACCGTACTAACTACAAGTTGTCGGATATTTTAGCATTCCGAACGTCTGTTTTCCCTATTAAATTATTAATTTTGAAAAGTATAAAAGATGTTATACACAAAACAGATTCCAGCTGTATGCATTTAAAAATTTCAAAATTAATCATTTAAATGGACGCACTGGGTCCGAAAACGGCTGTCAAAGTAAATCCAGCTAGAGAAAAGAGACGTTTGGAAAGGAATGCTAACGACAAGTTGTAGTTCGTACGGTTCGTTGTTTAGGTTTTAGTTGATATGTTTTACTGTTTTAATCACCTATTACAGTTATACGTCATCATGACGGCGTCCGAGGCGCACTGTCGTGTAACAGTGTAAAGAGTTGTAATAGATCTATTAAGTAGATTAAGTTAAAATAAATAATGTTTCATACATATTGTGCTTTTCATTATTATTATAAAATTATGATACGAACTTTTGAGATCGAGTAAGATCGATTCCACACAATACGATTAAGATCGTGAATCGATTCACGAAGTTACGATCCATTACGATCCAGTAGATCGATTCAAAGCAAAGAATCGGGCATCCCTACATTGTACAGAACACAAAATATATAAATAAATCCTTATAAAATTATTATTGGAGTACAATAGGTATGGTCAATTTATAAAAAAATACTAGTGATCGCCCATTGGTCGAAATTCGACCGTACTTCATTTGAATAGAAATACATAATTAAATGAAAAAAAAAATGTAATAATAAATATAAAAAAGAATATGGTTATATTTGACATTCAGTAACACAATAGACAAATTGTTGACGCTGTACTACTGTGGAGAGGATTCGCTGGCGGGATGGTGATGGCCAGGACCAGGACGTAGGTGTAATGAGTAAAGAATACTTGTTCAGGACTCTCTTCTTTATTTTCTTAATACTTCTTAACTGATGGATATGGAATGAATTATCACAGGCTCTGTTTTTATAAAATTTTCCCTATTATTTTAAATTAATTATGACAGTTCAAAATGTCATAATTATAACCAGCATGTACAATCTATGACCAGCCTGTACAATCGTGAGGCATACAATCTGTACAGTTTGCACACGACACTAAGTTTTGTATGGGAAACTTACTAATACCATACTTGACCATAAAATCACAAAAAATTTTTCTTATAAATCTAAACTAAATTCCTATCGTCGCTAATACAAATAATATTAAAGACAAATATTCTCGATATGATCATAGATTTTAAAAATGAAATAGGTTATATATTAATAAAATTAATTTACTACCTATGGTTATACTTGACATTCAGTAAGACTATAGACACAAAATATTAAAGACAGATGTTCTCGATTGGACCACAGATTTGGACCATAAACAAAAGAATATCTATGCATGTGTGTATTAAATACACGGTAATGAATAGTAGTGTGTGTAACGTGTTATTTATTTAAAATAATGTATGTTTACGCATAATTTAAAAAAATATTAGCATTCGTCACTTCTTCTCTATATAAACTATAAGTGTGCGAAATTTCATACTCCTCCGTCCGCCCAATTTTCGTAAAAAGGGATCCAAAGTTTTCGCTTCACGTATTAATACACGAAACACACGCAAACACGCACGCACGCATACACGAAATATTTTAAGGGGTACACCTGTAGGTGGTAAAGAAGCTATAGAAGCAAAAAGAACATTTTTTTCTAAGTATTTTTGAATTTTCGTAATTATTATAATTTTAAAACTACTTGAGACGTTTTGCATAAAACCTTTACTCCAAATTCTATGAATGGCCCACCTGACGCTGCGAGGGCGGCGACCGCACGGGACGAGCATGGCCGTTGTGTCTCGGGCCGTAAAAAATAAGAAGGAGCCAATATTTCTTATGTGCGTCAAATAATGTATAAATATCAAATTTAAAAAAACCCTTAGAAAAATTTTTTTTCGTTGCTTTAGCTTCTTTACCACCGACAGGTGTATGTCTTAAAATATTTCGTGTATGAATAGATACACCTAATATATAGATTTCACCCAAAATGAAAGTATGGACGAAAAAACAAAGGACGGTTCTGAAATAAACGATCGTAGCACTTTGCTACGCCGTAGCCCTGTGCGTAGCGAAGCGTAGCAGGACGCTAGACCGTTGATAAAACTCGATAAAACTTTATTTTTTGTCTACATTAATTTTAGTTTCTCACTAGTTTACTCCCTTGAGTTTGTTCTTTATTAATTTACTAGAAAAGTCTTGTTATTAATAATGTAAGTGAACCACTCAAGTTAAATTAAATAAGGTTCGTGTTAAAACTTCGCTAATAGCTTTGCTCTTTTATTGTTGTCTCAGAGTATTTAACACTTTTATTATTAAAGGCTTGGGGAAACGTGTTTAACATAATCTTTTAATGATCGCTCTGTAATTTCAATTAAACTTTATGTTTACCGGGCGTGTCGTAAAAGACAGAGAAGTTCCCACAAAAGGGACAGATGGAAGTGTCTTTTTAGTGTCTGATCTTGAGTAATTATAGATGGAACTTCATTAACATAATAGTAGAATGACTGGCTGATTATGCTAAGGAATGCTGGAACGATTCTTGCACTGTTAATAATTGAAAATGACTACTGATTTACTTATAATAACCAGTAAACCAGAAGCATAACACAATTAGTTAAAATACATAATTATAGTGCGGTGAAGACCAATACGTGTTATTATAGAAGTTACATGAATAATTCCAGTACCATTTACTTATTTTTTTTTTGCATTGTAACCTGGAGTAACAGGTCTTACTACTATTACTGAATTCACCCCGTAAATGGCTATGTCAAATTCGTTTTTAATTTAGATTAAAATTCAACGCACACCTATAAACACGTCTGTATTCACAGAATTATAATTATTTAAAATCAGCAGTACAACCTTATAATCCTAGTGAATTTCATCAAATGATCATATTATGGGATTATATGAACTTGGCAAGTTTTATTGCTGATGCTCATGTTTCTGTAAAGCCATATTTATTACCGACGCGGATCATATTTTAATCAACATAAAAGCGGACAGTGACCTGCCTTTCGAATGGCTTCTTGAATTTCGCGAGCTACCTTACCGCATTCCCCTTAAGAAGCTTCATTATTATAATGCAGTGATTATATCTCCCATAGCCTGGGGCGTAGCAGTGGCATGGGTAGCCATCTCCTGCTGCAGCGGGTACGGCGGGCTGGTGAACTCTGCGCTTTCGTACCGCGGCCTGTTGCCGCTCAGCCGCCTGACCTACTGCGCCTACCTGGTGCACCCCACCATCATGATGTACACGTCCTTCCTGCTCGACGGACCCTACCACATGCAGAACTCCACAGTGGTGAGTATAAAAAAGCGTACACCGCAATAGGAATCTTTTGCCCCACGAGTGACGTTGGAAATGAGGCGCTGTTGTTTAACACTTGTGCAAAATTCAAAGTCATTTATTCAAACTGACATTATGACAGTTGGAACTTTTGAACGTCAAAATTATATAAGATAGCCCACGACCACTTCCTAGTGCTTTATAGCTGGGAAGAAGTGGTGCAACAAAGTCCCCAACAGGCGCAATATTGTTTGGTGAGATGTATTGAAAAAATGATCTGGCGTCGTTAGTTCCAATTTTGGCCACGCGCCAAAAGAGATTTGTACAGCTATGAAGTAGTTAAATGGCCATACCTACTTCTACCTCCAAAAAACGTTGCTGGGTGCGGTATAATAGCATGCAGGTTTTCATGGAATTTCAACGATCCTACGATGCCTCTGGTATTCAAGTGTTTTTTTTTTATTCTTCACCGTGATCACGTCTGATGGAAAGCGATTAATGAGGTCTATGATGAAATGATCGGATCCAGAAGATGCCTGCTCACTCGTGCTTTAAAGGCAAACTGGTTAAATGAGAAAGGGAACACAGACGCTAGCAGAGAGTTCCACTGTTTGGCTGTGTGCATAATGAATATGGAGAAGATTTATTGACTTTCGTAAACGTTAATACGGTTCATCGATAGGGAAACTCAATTATTTAAAAAAAAAGATCACGCACCATGTAGAGTAGATCCATAACGCTAATTGAAAAGCCGCAACGGTGTTTGTTGTTTTATATCATACAAAATTATATCAAGAGCACACATCCCGAATTGCTAACAGCAGGAACACTTGTGTCTAACTCGTCTGCACAGCGCGATAAGAACATCAACTCTCCCAAATTAGTCGCAAAAACATTCTATATTCAACAGTAGATAAAAAAGCAGTAAAATTTGATACCTGCCCGTTATCCAAGGTAGCGGGTGACTCATTAGCCACTCCCTGACTTCACCCTTTTTCAACAAACATAGGCGTTAATTTACTGCCCTACAAGGTACCAAAAATATTCGTAGTAGGTACAGTTACACAAGCAATAATATATACATACGTCGAGAAAATCAAATGCGATTTTCTCGGCGAGTTGATACCAATTCAAGGCACACAAGTAAATAGTATGTGCAAACAGATTCTGTTTACACAAGACCTCATTATTGTAATCAATAGGCAAAGAGAAAATCGTTGTTAAATTTCTCTAGATGTGTACGAATTTTTGGTCGTTATTATTCTAATTTATTACAATAGCCTCGCTCTTTTATTTCGTTTTGCTGCTAACTTGCAAACGTTCAGTTTGATGTCGCACAATGCTGTAACTTTCCAGCTGGATGTACCCAACAATACACAATTGACTAGGAATTCTCTTGAATTCTCATTCCGTATTGAATTTCATTGAATTCAAACTGTTTATTTGCTTTTTTTTTTCAATAAAACATTTACTGAGTATACAATATTTTTTCGGCTTTTGTTAGGTGATGATAGAATAAGTTGTAATCACCAGATTTTATTATAGCCGGGCTAAAATCGTGTATGAAAATACGTGCCGTAAAAATCATAAAGTGTAGTTTTGTTACTGCGTCATAAAGATAAGAATCTGTTGTGTTCTCAGAGCTATCTCACAAATAGATTGACATTTCCTAGGAATATTGTGTACCTAAAAGAAAACAGGCAAATGCCTGTTTTCCTTTAGGTATGCCCGCTTTTATTACCCGCTTTTATTTAGAGATGAAAACAAACGTTTTTGGAAACCTATGTTGTATCCATATCATTTCATCATTTGCCTAGCCTTTTCCCAACTATGTTGGGGTCGGGTTCTTGTAAAACCAGGTTTGCTGGATACCAGTATTTTACATGGATCGTCTGCCTCTGTTGTTCACAACCCGGTACTGTGTATTACAATATCCTTTTATGAGACTGGTTGTCCGATTTTCGGGCTACTGAATACCCATAACGACTATCAAAGTTCTAGAAAAGACAGCCGAAACCAAGAGCTTAACGTGCTTCCCGAGGCACGAGGGATCTTGGTATGCAAAGATACCAACAGATCACCAGAAACATGAACAGACTAACTGTGATAGACGTAGCTTAACACGATCCATCAACCCTTGCAAACTGTTATTACTCTGCCATAAGCTCATGCAACATTCATTGTAGGTTGGCTAATTTTAAATCCAGTACAAGCTACTTTAATTCGATCCCATTTCAAAACTCGTACTTCCGAACTGGAAAAACCCTGACTCCTGACTGTCTATTGAATTTCCTCAACATAAGACGACGGATTAAATAAATAAAGAGCCCCACAAAGGAATTTGGGACAGTTAGATTAAACTGCAGCCGTATCTTATTGCCGACATAAATCTCTCATTCGGGAGACAACGGTACCACTAAAATGTACACGACCGAAAACTATCAGTAAATGAGAGATAAACATTTCATTACTGGCGCCTCCTCCTGTAAACGTGTCGCTACAATACACTTGTATAGCTGGGTACTTGACGGGCACAGATTTATGCCACGCTCTCGACATTCATTCAAACGTTGACGCTTGAAAGCCGACCCTTGAATTGTGTGAAAAACTTCTGATTCACTGTAAAGTACAACATTTGTTCATGACACAAGACTGGCAGGCAGTCGTTGGTCATTCTTTTCTCAGTATATTTTCCAAGGAACTGGAACCTTTAATTTGCCAACACTCATTAGTTGATGTCAACGTAAGTACCGTACTTACGGAGTTGTTAACTAGTTACTGGTCGCCCGACACTCCTAATTGACACTCGAGACCGATTTTGGATCGAGTATCTTGAAACGAGATAAACTTCTCAGGATAATCACATTACGCAATTATTGTCGGGTTTAATAAAACGTTACATGGAATATGGACTTACAGAAACAAAGGAAATATCTGAAGAAAACAAAAGAAAATTATGCGTCGAGCTGTTTGCCATTTAATTCATCAAAGTATGTGTTTGATCCTTCTTAATATTTAATGGATTCGTATAAAAAATGTATGTCTTTTCATAAAAGCAATAACGAAGTGTCATTTCATTTAAAAGGAAATTCAGGCAACCCATTCCATATTCCTTGTTTTATCGCCTCTGAAATGTAAACACTTAAAGTATGTTTTGGACGGTTATGTTAAATAATACGTACCTCGTGAGATGATTTATTATTATCTCGTAAAAAGGCATCTAAAACATATGATCATGTTCTATTCACAGTGTTGCTGTTAAATTTTATGACGTCTACTGTCGTTTCCATTAATCTAGCACAAATTAGTGTAAAAGGCTTTATATAAGATTTTACCTGCTCAGGTAAATATAAGCCTTTTAAGTTCAAATGAAACTTTGCATCTTCAAGTTTGATAGTAATGCACTGCGAAACACAGCTGTGCTATCACACAAAACTTAAGAACAGCTACACATTACATAGTGCACTGAAATGATTTCAGAGTAGTACTAAACGTAATGGCACCGTACTGTTTCTCTAAACCCTAAAATGTAACCTACCCTACACTGTTTATGTCAACGCAAAATGTGCCGTTAAACTTTGTTAATGGACGTCGCGCTCTCAAACATGAAATATTTTTAGCTGCCACCGTTAATCAAACAGGAAGGGTGAAATGTCGCCTAATTAAGCCAAAATCAAAAGTCGAGGTGATAAGTTATCTCGTCAACTTTATCCCGCGCTGCCTCCGGGGAACCGACAGTTTGCGGCCAAAAGATTTATATCACGTCGACACCTGAGGAAGGAGTTAGTTGTTCCACGTATACTTTACTGTTCTAGTTAGAGGACAAGGGAGAACCTCATTCCTCCTAACCCCCCACCCTTCAAGACGTAACATAAAATTCGTACGGACTCATATAAATGTTGAGTTATGAAATTGCACTCAAACCATAACCTGAATTTAACTTTTACGTTCCCAAATGTTTTCTGGAAATAACATTTCAGCGAATGTAGTTGGGAAGTATTCAAAGTTTTGCAGGAATCACTCTGACCTCTGTATACTGAGCACTCCTGCACTGTGCAGGTAAACTCAAATATTACTCAGGACATCTAAATACCTACACTCCAAAGTTTTCAAATCACGTTAAGTATGTTTAAGATTACATAACCATTTGTTGATTTCCGTTTCATGAGGACTAAAGTACATATTAACAACAAAATTAAACTTAAACATAAACTTAGGTTATTATTATAGCCTTGTAGTATCAAAGGTTGTAGAAACGGACTCCCCTGTTTACATTAACACTAATTTGGTAATAATTAAGAGGTAATTAATGTTAGGTCGCGTAAATTAACGACCACTTATTGAAGTGGCTTTGAGTGGAACTACGACTCGCCCGGGAGGCTCTTCCTCACGCACATTGGGGTGTACTACGTGAGCTCGACAAATGAATGTGCGAATGACACTTGTGCGACAAAACTGTACTGCGACTCACCATAGTTCGAATGCACGCTTGTGCGACACACTCGAGCTCACATAGTACACTAGGTTAGGTTAGGTTAAAACTGTGACCTCCTACTCCTACGCAAGAGCGAGCGAAGCGAGCGGTGCCGCGGCAGCGGCCGGCGAGTGCTAGAAACGACTAGGTTCAGTGTGTCGCACAAGCGTGCATTTGAACTATGGTGAGTCGCAGTACAGTTTTGTCGCACAAGTAATATTCGCAAATTCATTTGTCGAGCTCATGTAGTACACTCCGCACATAGACTGTCGGCTGCCATTGATATACATAGTAATATTCTTTGCACATAACTTTTATTTAAGACGAAGTTTATAACTTTGTCCGTATGGTTAGAACAAACACCTCCGTTATATCAAAAGTAGGTTGTTCGTAAGATTCCGAATATGAATCGCGTTATAACTCTTCAAATTATTTGGTACGATTGATGGCATATTTGGATCGACTCTCAAATCGATGATGGAAACGTATAACCCTGACAACAACTCAAATAAAAATTGTCTCGATGAGATCGTGAAATATTTCATACCTTATCCGGCTGGATTTAAAACAGAGAACTAAATAGTCCCCTAGTTCTATGAAAAGAGTTTTCCATTTAAAATTTTTGTTTTCAGCTCGCAATTTACTCCGGGTATGCAGTGATGGCATTCCTGGCTTCGTTCGCCATTTCACTGGCATTCGAGGCACCCGCCGTCCGACTCCTCAAGATCATCAGCGGCGAGCCTCGGAGCAAGAAGAGCTCCTGAACCACACAGGAGACACCACGGTCGTAGTAATGACACGCGCAAAACAACGTGTTGATTATATGCGGGATTTGTTCAACGCGCACTCATTGATTTACAAAAATTGTAAATAAACTATTTTTCTGTCCCTTTTTTCAATAAAATGTAAGTTCGAAAATACCGTAACAAGTATATTTAGAGACTTCACTTCCTGTGTCTATTTTCCACAATGAAGTGCGCTCTATCGAAGCTTTATTTAGGTTATAATTTAAAAACACAAAACGATAAGGACTTCATATTTACCAATAAAGACTTTATACATGTTACCAATGTCAGTCCATATCTTTTTATCTATTGGTTTGTAACATAAAGTTGCTCAAATGGTTGGCCCATTGGTCGTATCCAAATCCGTTGGATGTGACATCGATTCAAAGGGGTAATGTTTTACTGCTTTATCTACAGATGAGAATGGCATATTGAGATAAGAGTGCGTCATCACGAGCTTGATGACCCAGTTACGAAAATAAACACGTGCTTGTTTAAGTACTCACTTAGATTTAGGCAACTGATTCAAATGTTGTTGAAGATGTGTTCTACCTACAGTATCATCATCATTTTCATCATTTTAAGCCATAATACGTCCACTGCTGGACATGACCTCCCCCAATTTCGGGGGTTTTGCCATAATCGCCACGCTTGGCAGGCGGATTGGCGATCGCAGTATGGTGGTAAAATGCATAGAGAACGCTGCTGCCCATTCTCTAGTATGTCCCATAGTCGCCTCTTACGACACCCTCGGGAAGAAATGGGGTGATGCTATTCTTTACGTCCGGCACCACACGGTACCGTCCGGCACCACACCTACAGTATATCTAGAATCAAAACGCAGTGAAGCAAGTATTTTTTTAATGATTATGTGGTTACGCGTGGATCAAATTATATGTTGTGGTTGCTCCTGAATTGAATTCAAACAAACGTACAATTTAATTGAAAGTGATGTGAGAATAAATTGATTCGAAAATTTATACTCTTTGCACAATGCTCAATTATAATACTTAAGTGTTGTGTTTTAAAGACCTTGACGTAAATTCTTAGCAAGTGATATCGTACATCTAATAGCCCTTTTGAACTACGTCACCCTCGCACACGTCAACGTAAATCAATAAAATAATTTCTCCAATTGTCGAATATGCCGTGTCGCTCCAGAATATGATAATTTATTATGATTACAATCCATAGCCGCGCTACATGCAATGAATCAATCATGCTGGCTCGCCGCACGTTATCTCTGCGTTATATACATAAATCCTCTTTGTATTAAACTAAGTTCTTGTTAGGAGACCAGATCGCACGTATTTCGTCTCCACAGATAATGTTTTTGTTGGTAACAACCAGACAGATGCTATTAGAATATACACCACACCACTGGTTTTTAAGTCCTTTTTTTGAATATCTACTTGAGCTAGCCCTCTAAGAATAATTAAGGCGGCATGCGGCATCACTGTCTCGTCAAACAAGAGAGTCTGTTTAATAAAACATTAAAACATTAACATTGTTTAACAAAAATTAACAGAATTTAAATGACCTAAAGGTCTGAGACAATACCCATTTGTTAATGTAATATTGTGTTTTATATAATTTCGAGGACCTATTAAATATTTTCTACCTCTAATAAGTACCTAGTGATGTATGCTCAGTTAGTCCTTATTTGACGGTAGTATAGGAGTAGGTCCAAAAGAAACTTTGCTTTCATTGGTAAGCTAGTACAATGATTTCATTTTATGTATTTCTTATCAATAGTTAGCAAGGAGAGTTTAGTGTTTAGGTTATTTTTATAGTAAAATATTTTTAACATATGATATTTCATTGAATATTTAGAGGTCCTTGATAACTTTCTCATACAATTATAGATCACAATTGACAGATTTACTTAGTTTTGTATAAAGACAACTATTCTTAATGGTATCATAATATCAAACCTCACTTGAAAAATAAATTGTAAATATTTGACTAAAATACTCTAAAACCGCGTTGCATAATTTTGTAAATAGAAGATTTTATAATAAAGGATTATTTAATTACTCCCTTGTGTATTATTAATTTCATCCCTGTTTGTATGTGTTGCAGATATATGTAATTATTTGCTTCAACAAGTAAAGATTTTTTGTCAAATCTTTACTTGTTGTTTTGAAAAATCTTCAGATATCAGAATAACAGATAGAGATAGAGTTAGATTAGGAAATCCTAATCTAACTCTATATCTATCTTCCCTCACCAGTCAAGTTAATTTTGAAAGCGAATTACTGAAATATTTCTCGAATTTGTCTACTACAACAGTCAATATAAAAATATTTTTTGTCCGAGTATAGTATTGTTCACTTTAAATCTAAGTGCTCATACACACGAGCGACACGCGTCGACGTCGATGGCTGTGGCAACTGCAGCCGTTCACAACGAGACGCTCGTGTATTTGAATACGGTGTCCAAATACTTCGTGGCGTTGTCGACGGCAGCCATAGACGTTTCAGCGTCAGTTGCCTCTGCCATTGACCTCTAAATAAAAAAAGAGAACTTAGTCATTAAGTGATGTCAAAGTACTTAGGCTTATTAACGTCTAGGCTCTGTTCTAGGGGCTGTCCATTAATCACGTGAGGCTCGAAGGGGGGGGGTCCATAAAAAAACACGAAATATCACAAGGGGGGAGGGGTGTAGTAATATATGACGTGTATTTATTTTTTCGTCAAACGCGTACAAAATCGAAAGCGGCTTGTAGTGAACTTTATAAACTACTGGAAAAAATTAAGACATCAAAAATAAAATTCGAAATTTTTGGGCAATTTTCAACAGACCGTAACTTCGAGAGAAATGGTCGTAAAAGAAATAAAAATAAAGGAAATTGTAGCTCCAAGTGTCTAGTTTTTGGATTAGAACTTTATTTTTTTTTTGAGTCAGCGGTTTTTTAGTAATCTTAGAAAACACAGCAACAAAGAAAAATTTATTTTTGTTTAACCACTATATGAATCGAATATTTCGTTCATTTAGCTTCAATTTCTTTTTTTAACCGACTTCAGAAATATACAGACGAATTGATAACCTCCTCCTTTTTTTGAAGTCGGTTAAAAAAGGGGAGGTTTCTCAATTCGACCGTATATATATATATTTTTTTTATGGGTGTTCACGGATAACTTCGTCGTTTATGAACCGATTTCGATGATTCTTTTTTTGTTGGAAAAGAGATAGCCCAAGGATGGTACCATGCCGAACTTATGACACGCGGGGTTGCGACAATCGTCGATAGGATCCGGCAATTGGGACTCGAGGTGGCATTGCACAAGTCCGAGGCCATGGGTTTTCATGGTCCTCGGAACACGCCACCTGCGGGTTCCCAACTCACGGTAGGAGGGGTTCACATCGGTGTCGAGTCGACTATGAAGTACCTGGGACTTGTCCTCGACAGCCGGTGGAACTTCGTCGAGCACTTCCGACGTTTGGCTCCCAGACTGGAGCGGGCTGGGGCTGCCTTAAAGCGGCTCCTGCCCAATCTGGGGGGTCCAAACGCCTCCTGCCGGAGGCTCTACACGGGGATCGTGCGGTCCATGGCTCTCTACGGGGCACCGGTGTGGGCGCCCTCATTGAGGCTGCACCCAGCGCGCCGGTTGAGTGCGGCCCAGAGGGTCATGCCCAAGTAGCACAGAACTGCATTATAAATTGTCACTTAAGGCCCACAGCGGTAATCTAAGCATTTATAAAGACTTATTAGTATTCACCTGTGCTGCAACAGCTGTTTCGAAAAAAACGTGGCCAACTATAATGCTTTTTTCTGTACAGTAATTCTATTAAGCACCACAAACACGCCACAAAGTCACTGTTATTGAGCGCTTAGTAGTGCAGTACCCTATTAGCTGTAAGTTTTCTGAATAATAGCCCACACGTGTATTATACAACCGTTGCATTTTAAGAGAGAACATATCACCCACTATTACATAATCAGTTACTTTGTGAAGTTATTTAACAAAGATTTAATGCTTTATGCTGCATACAGATTCACTTTTCCCCTATTAGTCAGGTGTTTACCATACACTCGAATAACAGCATGTATCCAAGTGTCGGCATGCGCGAATGGAATATTGGACGCAACGGGTTCCGTATGTTATATTTTTTAATAAATAAATAAATAAAATGAAATTAATTTATTTCACACATAACCCATATTACAAAAATTAAGATAATAGTAACAATGCTGCAGCAGAAAAGAATAAAATGTCATTAACAAAATAAAAATATACGTCACATAGTTGAAATAAAATAAAATTTCAAATTTACGTCGGATTTAAATTAAAGTAACAATAAATAATAATTGCACATATTAACAAAACAATACAAAAAAGCCGTTATAAATAGAGGTCAGTGTGTTTGATGACATTAGGCTGAGTAGGTACAAAAATGCCCTGCTACAAAAATCTTCTTATAACCTACCCATTTTCGGGACTAATATGGTTGCGACAAAATTAATATTGTTGTTTTATATGTTTCTGGTACTTACCTAAAAATGAAGAAGATTTATTAAGAGAAATCCAAGATAAATTAATACCTTTCGAGACTTTTTAAGATTCCAGATTTCGACAATTTTTCTCAGAGGTAGTCAGTTAGGAAATACCGGTACAGCTAGCATCTAAAAAAAAAACAACGTAATTTTCTTTATGATTATTTAATGTTCCCTTTTTAAAGTACAATTTAGGGTGTACCACCCTGGTCCAGGCCTTGAATTTTCATCTTTTTATAATTTCAAGGAGTACAAAAGTACTTCTCGGTGGCCACCATAGAATTTCCTTAGTTTTCCACTGTGCAGGAACGAATGTTAGATCGACAACACCTCTCTCTATAGTCTGAACTATTTTGAAAGTCTCGTTCTGTAAAAACAAGAAAAATATACTTATTATAATAGAAGTATCAGTTTCTTAATGACTACATTATCTATACAGTTTTTGAGGAAAAAAACCAAAAGATACAATAACATATTAAATACCTAAACTGTTAACGTAACATAATGTTATTTCTTGTGGAAGTAATTAAATTATTAGGCCAGAAATAGTTATTTGTTATACAAGAGTGCAAAGTTGCTTTTTAACCGCGTGCTCAATTTTGATGACCGAGCAAGCGAAGGATTCTAAAATTGAATCACGAGCACAGCGAGTGATTCAAAATTAGAATCCTGAGCGTTAGCGAGGGAATCAAAAGAGCACGAGGTGAAAAATCTTTGCACTCGAGTGCAACACGTAACTTTTCATTATCATAGAGGATAAAGTAAATTGAATTTAGAACATCGTGTGCACTATCACAAACTTAGTGCACACGATGTTCTAAATTCAATTTACTTTATCCTCTAGAGAATAAAAACGGCTTTTCCACTCAGATATTGAAGATTAAAAATACTCTTTCCGAGATGGTGGGATGAAAAATACATTATCTTTCGATAAGTACCGACTAATTTATAGGTATTTTGTCGCATATTGAGTAATCAATAACTTATGTATTATATCTACATATAATTAAATTATAATCTCAGCTACTTAAATTACAGTTTTAATTAAGTACTTGTCGTCGAATAACAACTAAAAAAGTGAACAAAATGGCTTTAAAAGAACCACGGCGGAACCCTAAAAGCTTGGATCCATAAAGGTAGTTATCTAGGTAACTGACGCAAATGTGAACCAATACTACTCTCCTAATCGATCCATGTCTGATTTGTATTTCACAAGTGCTAAACTATTTTACTCTTGGCTGAATTACAGGCCACATGTGAACACCCGTACAGACCTTAGCATTAAATTGAGATTAAAACTGTTCACTTGCCATCCGCCATATTCACTGCGTTACTTTGTATTATTATAAAATTTTATCTTTTAATTATTGTTTATTTTAGAGGATATCAATTGTAAACATGGATTAAAAAATAATTACACGAAAACAGTTTTTTTTTTGGTTACTTTGTACAAAAACGAACATATTAATTTTATTTTCATTCTAATTTTGTTGCTTTTCTTTTAGTATTTAGTGGTATTCCGAGGGCGCGTGAAAATTTTGAACTAAATATGTATGTATTTGACAGTAAAGTTACCTTCCCAGTAAGATTTCAAATATAATAGGAGGAAATCGATGTTTTACTTACCTTAAATTTTATGTATGTAAATTCTCACAAATGGCACTTGAGTTCTTGCACACAACGATACACTTCATGTTTTACAATTTGACAGTTCATATCAAAGAAAAATAAATAATTTAAGTTATTGCATTCCACAATTTCGCTCAGTGTGTAATTTCAACTGTATAAAATTATACACAATGTACACATTCGTCTTCCTTGCTGTATAATAAGTAACACGTGCCTCATTATTCAGCTCTTTAGGTGACTGTTACACACATAAATGCTACTATAATGTTGTTATAATGCAATTATTTGTCAATTGGATTTCTTATACAGCTATGTGCTCAATAATTTGTGCCCAAAATAGAGTTATATCCTCTGAGGATGCGCTGGCTACGCTATTATTCAGCAACTAATGCATTCACTGTGCACTGTTAAAATGCTGTTATACAGCACTTTTGTGCTACTTGGGTGGTCATCCGGTTAATCCGGGGATATCGCACGGTCTCCTGCGAGGCGGCGAGCCTCCTTGCCATGGGATCTGGAGGCAAAGGTCCTCGCCCACATGTGGGAGTGGCGCGAGGAGGCGAAACGCCGGGGCGAAACTCCGCTGCCGCGACAAATCGCGGCACGGCGGACAGAGCTCCGGTGTGATCTCATGGCGACATGGCGGGTACGATTGTCACAACCCAGTGCTGGGCACGCCACAATTGCGGTGGTAAGTCCCCTCTTTGAGGAGTAGATAGAGAGGCGCCACGGCGTCCTCACCTTCCGCCTGACGCAGGTTCTCACCGGGCATGGGTGCTTCGGTGGGTTCCTGTTCAGGATAAAGCGGGAGGATACGCCCGGGTGTTTCCATTGTGAGGATCGTCTAGAGGACATGGTGGAGCATACGGTGGAAGTTTGCCCTGCCTGGGTGGAGCACCGCCGTGTCCTCGTGGAGGCAATCGGCGGCGGCGACCTCTCGCGTCCGGCCCTGGTGCGAGCCATGGTACGGAGCGATTGGGAATGGGAAGCCTTCTGCGAAGCAGTAATGCTCGCGAAGGAGGAGGCGGGACGCGTGAGGGAGTGGCAGTCTCTGCGCCCTCACGTACCTAGCCGCCGCAGGAGGAGACGCCCCGGGCGTCGAGAGCCGTCCCGGCCACCGTAGGTGCGAGCTTGCGGGTAGCGAGCAATGGGTAGCTCGCCGCCCGGTAAGAACCAAGCTCGGGTCGACGGTGCGTAGTGTTCCACGCGCGCCTCAAAGAGATGTCAGCAAAACCGAAGGGGTCTGCTAGGACCGATGCCTGCCGGGGTCGCGTGATTGTTTGAAAGAGATACCGTGACCCTGGCACATGGGCAACTGAAAGAACACGGGTGGGTTTTAGTCAGTAAAAGTCTGACATGCCCCCCGACTGTGATGATTTCCCATCCAAAAAAAAAAAAAAAAAAACAAAAAAAATGGGTGGTGCCATGATAAGACATTAACACAGAAATTGATAGGAGCATTCGAAAATCGTAGTGGTGACTAGTGCGTTTATTTTATTTTCATTAATTACTTTAAAGCACTACTATTTAATGAAGGTCTGAAATTGCTCTGATGATGAAGCCGAAAGACAGTCGAGGGAACTCCTCAACGACTTACAGCAATTACCCGGTGTTTGGACTTGATGTATTTCTATTGATGAGAACTTTGCGCCCATATGGGTTATAAGTGCCATTACAGGTCTGATGATGGAGACCATAGACAGTCGAGGGAATTCTCCAACGATTTACAGCAGTTCTCTATTGTTGGGCTTACGGTTTAGAGTGCCAATTTTATCACAACTATTAAGGTTCGGATTTGATCTGAAGATGGAGCCGAAAGACAGTCGAGGGAACTCCTCAACGATTTACAGCAATTATAGATAGTTCATCATCATCATCAGCCTATACTGTTCCCACTGCTGGGACACAGGCCTCCTCTCAGTGAGAGGGAGTGGGCAATAATCCACCACGCGGGCCCAGTGCGGGTTGGTAGATGTCACATGTCTTCGAATTTTTGGTTCTAAGACATGCCGGTTTCCTCACGATGTTTTCCTTCACCGTTTTTGAGAGCAGTGGCGATGAAATAATTTACACAAAGTAATGCGCCTGCTTGGGTTTGAACTCACGACCTACTACTCGTAAGTCGCGGCCGTTACCACTGGGCCACCACTGCTCTCGATAGATAGTTCAATCCATGGAAATGCGCCCCTCTCTTTGATAATTGTACTGAGAGCGGTTAAAAACAAAGTAAAGGGGCGCAGTGGGGCGCGTCATCGTGGATTGAACTATCTATAGCTGGTGTTTGAACTTTATTCATTTCTATTGATGAGAAAGCCCCCATAAGGCTTACAAGTACCACTACAGGTCTGATGATGGAGACCATAGACAGGCAGTCGAGGGAATTCCTCAACGATTGACAGTAGTAGCAAAGTATTAAATTTCACCTGGCGAGTAGTGGTATAGGAATTAATGCGGGGTAGATAAAAACTAAAAAGTTGAAAATAAAAACTTTTTTACATAAAAAAAACGACTTCCTCAAAAACACTATAAAGTGAAAAATAACTTTAATTTCGGAAGTCGGTGTCTTAGGATCTGTATTTGAGTTTTTTGTTTTTGAGGAAGTCGGTTTTATATTTGTGAAAAGTTTTTAGGAACCTTGATACGTCCACTTTTTGCCGAGATATCTGTCTTCGAATGGAAAAAGATCCTTTTTTATTTGATTATCGATATGTCAGCAATCAATGATCGCACAGAAAGTTAAAGGTGGGTTTCAAGACCTTCAATGAATTCCCTTTAACAACTAGCCATTGATTTTTCGAAAAAAAAGTCTTCCTAGTCGCATGAATTTGAAAATGTAAAAAAGGGCTTTTAGTGGTGTTTTGGAAAATCAAGCGCTGTATCGAAAATATCAAAGAAACCAATAATGTTAAGTGTGCCTTTTACAGTTCAATATGTCCACAAAAAACCAACCTTTAACTTTCTGTGAGATCATTGGTTGCTGACATATCGATAATCAAAGAAAAATGGATCCTTTTCCACTTGAACACTGATATCTCTGTATCATGGTTCCTAAAATAAAAAGAAATTAAAGCTAAATGAACGATGTATCCGATTCAAATAGTGGTTAAGCAAAAAAAAATTTTCCATGCCCGTAGACCAAAAAAAAAACTCAATAAATTTTTTTTTTTGTTGCTGTTTTTTCTAATATTCGTCATCATCATCAAAATTTATCTCAAGATTAATCAAAATCCGTTGACTCAACAAAATTTTAAAGTTCTAATCCAAAAACCAAACACTTGGAGCTACAATTTTCTTTTTTTTTTATTTCTTTTACGACCATTTCTCTCGAAGTTACTGCCTGTTGAAAACTGCCCAAAAATTTCAAATGTTATTTTTGATCTCTTAATTTTGCCAGTAGAGTAAATATTAAAAAAGAAATAAGATTCTTTGTAGGTACTAAAAAATACGCGTGATATCGGGGTAGTCTTAAACCTCACCATGTATCACCAAGGGGGAGGGGGGGTTAAAAAATGCCGAAAAAAAACATCACGGGATTAATAGACGCCCCCCTAGAGATGCGCCGGGTACAAGTTTAACCGAGTAACTGAGTACCGAGTATTACTCTGTATTATGTTTTTTGAACCGAGTACTCTGACGACTAACTCGGTTTAGTTGATTCAGTTATTGGGAACAAATGTGTATTATAGAAGAATGCCATGCAAGTTTCTGGCATTGCTACAAGGAATTAGCATCTTTAGCGTCGAAACAGGCGTGAAGATCCGAAAAGTGCCATAGTTAGTGAGTTAGACCAATATCTGTCCGAAAATTTATTACTACGAGAGACTGTTTATCTATACTAATATTATAAAGCTGAAGAGTTTGTTTGTTTGTTTGATTGAACGCGCTAATCTCAGAAACTACTGGTCCGAATTGAATTTTTTTTTTTGTGTTAGGTAGCCTATTTATCGAGAGAGATTATAAGCTATATAACATCACGCTACAACTAAGAGGAACGGAGCAGTAACGAAAAATGTTGCAAAAACGGGGAAAATTGATTCCTTTTGAGAGTTTCCGTTGCGTGCGCTGCGTAAACGGTTAAAGTAACGCAAAAATCATGTATTACAAAATTGTTCCTTTTAAAAAGTTCTAAAAAAAAATCCACGAGAGCATATGTCTATCTTTTAAGCTTGACTCACTATAACTCAAAAGGAGCGAGCAGCAACGAAAAATGGACGAAAACGAGCAGGCAAATCGATGCGACGGGAAGGGTCAGGGGAGCAAAAATTTGACGCGGATGAAGTCGCGGGCAGAAGCTAGTTTAGTTATAATATGTTTGTTTTTTTAAAAAGGTATGCTTAGATGGTTTGGTCATGTTGAGAGGATGAATGAGGGACGACTCACAAAAGGTATTTACAAGGCAGATGTGAGTGGAAACACCGGGAGGGGACGCCCTAGGAGCACATATAGTGACCTTATTGGTGATGTTCTTCAGAAAGGTCAGGTGCGTAGTGCTCGCAACCGGCGTGTGTGTATGACCAATTGTATGTACCTAAACGAGGCAAAAGGAGTGTGTAGAGATCGTAGCAGGTTGCGCTCCGTGGTTTCTGACTACCCCCATGGGAAAAAGGCGTGATTGTATGTATGTATGTATGTATGTTTTCCCCTTAATTTTTTGGTCAAGGTTGTTTTCGAGTACCTCGCCGGTCAAACGAGTTATTCTCTGATATCGTAAGTATGTAGGTACTATCAAATAACCGAAGAATATTTGGCGCATCTCTACTCTGTCAACTTTGAGAATCCAAACGGTATGCTACAGCCTTAGCATAGCTAAAATGCCTACGTATTCGAACTTTATAGCAGTTGAGTCCGAACAGTGTCTGTTTAAAATACGTCGGGACAGTTTTGCTGACGAATTCTGGGCATTTGTAGCCCTGACTGCAGGCTTAATATAGCCGGTTATTTAGTTTATGCTTAGCTTCTGTTATTATTCCTTTGTGTCGAAACGAGCTATAAAAGTATAATTCATGTCGCATGCCGTGGTGAATAGACCAGGGCTATTGGGCATAAGTTGCGCCGGACGTATTTATTTAGGTACCATACTGGTGGAACTTCCATAGCAAGCATACCAACGCATGAATGATATACCGTATTCACGAGTCATTCAATCCCAAATAAAGGATTTTATTCACGCTGTATAATAACATTACCCTGTCGGTTCTAAACTTCGCATTTATTTCAGAGCATTACAACACAGTGAAACGGATAAAACTAATTGCCTGTAACACCAAATAGCATGGGAATAAATAGAAAAATTATAATACTGAGCTCCTGAAATGAAATCAGTGGGATAGCGTGGCTCATGGTGAGATTAAATACGTGAGCTTTTGTACGACACGGGACCTGCCTTACCCATTGTTAGCGCCATCTATTTTTGTTTTGTTAAACTATTACGCAAGATGTCAAGCTAGTCCTTTTTCCGCCAATCACCATCGTGCACCTCGCAAACTTCTCCTTGACGAGCGTCGCCGTCTTTATGGCTCGCTCGAGAAAGACATTATAACAGTTCAAATATGGTTTCCGCCGTGATCGCGTGATCGCAACTCTGCTGTCTTTTTTTTTTATCGCAGAACGATATAATTTAAATATTACAAGTTCATAGCAGTCCCGCTGTTTCTTTAGTGGTGTATTTTGTGGCTTCGACGGTTGAACTGAAGTGCTGTGTAGTGCCTCTGGACTTTGCCGACACGTGGTGAGCCGAACTGTGAAGACTCCGGAGCAGAGCTGCTGGCAGATCGAGCGGCTTCACGAGGAGGTAGGTGCACGATTCCTTCACCCTTGGCCCTAGGCGAGACACTTGCGTTCATCAGTTTTTCGGTCCACGTCGAAGGTACCTATTCGCCTTCCGTCGGAGCCCCACCATTATTGTGGTCCTTCGAACCGTATTGATATAGTTTCCGCCCCTTTTAGGTCACCTAATAGGAGATTTAGTGTTAAAACCCGCCGTTTTTAGGTTTTCGTTAGCCTAGAAAACATACCTCCGCCATTACGCTTGCTGCGTACCCGCGAAGGTATTTATTTAATTTTGTTACCGCTTAACATTAAATACTTATTTTCCCGCAGTCATACTAATATTTCATCTTATTATTCGCTGTAATATTCATATTCTCAGTGGTATTCGCAAAATAAAGTTCTATTTCGATAATTTTCGCTGAGATTTACCTTTTTAGAAGTACCCACTTGTACTTTTATATTATTCGCAAACTCACAAATAAATTATTTGTATACCTTTTAATTTAAAATTCTCATTTCATAATGAAGAAAGCTATTAAGTCTGGTAGTACGGAGTTTTCGTTGTTGGCGTTGGAAGCCAAACGGAATGCTTTATTCGAGTGTTTACAGTCTGCCTACGATTTATCTAAAGACATAGGCACGGGAGATGATGCGAAAGAGGCTTTTCTGGACGCTAGCTCAAACATTGACGCTATTCGTTCCGAATTTCATGAAGTTATGGATCAGTATAATAACTGTCTACTGACAGCTGATCCCACCGCGCGCGCTGATTACAAGGCGCTGGTTTCGTTTGAACAGTTATATAGTCGCTTAAAACGTTTGGTTGCTTCTACCAATGCAGACGTCGTTCCGTCCATCTTAGAGAAAAAATCTCCTATCATTAAGTTACCGCCGATTGAATTAATGAGTTTTAATGGTGACATTCGTTCATGGCCATTGTTTTACTCAAATTATAAATCCGCTGTTCATGATAATCCATCACTCTCGGATCATCAAAAATTACATTATTTACAGGGCAAATTGACCGGTAAAGCGCTAGCCGCATGCGCCGGCATTGTACCTACCGCTGAGAATTACGAACTCATTTTCAATACGCTAGTGAATAGGTATGAAGACAAACGCACACTAGCGGCCACTTATTTAAAACAGATCATAGATTTTAAACCGTTAACTTCCGTTACTTCCGATAATTTGGACATTTTTAATGATAAGTTTGTTAACACCGTCCGTGCCTTACAACATTTAAAAATTCCAGATTTATTGAATTTAATTTTCGTACAAATAGCTATTACCAAGTTAGACAGTGAAACTGTTCGTAACTTTGAAAACAGTCAGGATCAGTCTGATATTCCTTTGTTTGATGATTTAGTCGATTTCGTTAATAAACAGAGTAAAATATTGTATCGCACTCACGCTTTAACAGCCGGCGCGCAAGTACATAATTCCGCAAAATCAGCTGATCGCTCCCGCAGTTCTAATGATAGTAAAAAACCGCAGTCCTCCCCGCGTTATAACACGTATGTAAGCACGGTCGAATCCTATTCAACAGATAAATGTTTGTGTACTAATGTCACACATCAACACTTATTTAAATGTCCTGATTTTCATAAATCAACTCCGTATGAACGCTTACAGGTTGTTAGGAAAATTAACGGTTGCGTTAATTGCTTAAGTATTAAACATAAAATATCGAGTTGTCAATCCGCATCTGGCTGTATAACGTGTAAACAACGTCACCATTCACTATTACATTTTACTCGGGATTCGAACCCACGGACCGCGGAAGCGGCGAGTTCAACTATACCTACGTCGCAGCGCGAGGCGCCCGATCCAGTGACGTCAACGTAAGCGAACGCTGCTGTCGTCCCTTTCGCACCCGTGCCCGCGTCCGAGCCGGTGCGCTCCGCCACGCAGCCTGATGTAGCTTTGTGTTCGATGTCCGTTGACGCTCCGCGTTCTGTTTCCTCTAATGCCGCTTGCAGCGAGACGCCGCAATGTAATTCGCATACTACTGTTTTACTCGCGACTGCGCAAGTCGTGGCGTACGATAATACTGGACGTGAACATTTAATAAGAATTTTACTTGATTCCGCTTCGCAAAGTCACTTCATTACTAGGGAATGTTGTGAACGTTTACGTTTACGTCAAAACAATACACGGTCTACGACTGTAAGAGGTTTTGGAGGCACAGAGAGGACGTCGTTCGGGACAGTAAATTTACGTATATTTTCACGCTTTAATAAAAATATCCGATTTGATATAGACTCGTTAGTAGTTGATCAAATTACGGACAACTTACCTTCCACTTTTGTTGATATTAAGGCCCTACCTTACTCGAATAAACTTCAGTTCGCTGATGATAGTTTCGCTATTCCAAGTAAAATTGATATTTTAATTGGAGCATCGCTGTTTCCGCATTTACTTTTGCCTGACGTGGTTCCTGGTGGCCCGTCAGTGCCCACCGCTGTCAATACGGTGTTAGGCTACGTACTCATGGGGGTCGTACCTACACTCAGTAACCGCCCAGCATGTGTCACATCGTGCTGCGCCATAGTCCCTTCACCTATGGATAACAATTTGATTTCCCGCTTCTGGGAACTTGAAGAAGTTCCTGGCCCGCCCGTTCAGCATCCTGCTGATGCTGAATGTGAATATTTTTATCGTTCAACTGCGCAACGGGACCCAGTTACTGATCGCTATACCGTGGGTCTACCGTTTGATAAGGATGTGTTCACACTGACTGACTCATTCAATATCGCTCGTAGACGTTTTTTACGCTTAGAGAGGAAGCTTGAAGCTTCACCTGAGCTACGCGCCGCTTATGACGAAATTTTAAATGATTACCTTTCTAAAGGTTATATCTCGCCCGTCTCAGTTCTTCCGCATGAAACTGTAGATGTGTACCCTACTTATATAATCCCACATCATGGGGTTCTCCGCCCAGACAAGTCTTCGTCTAGGTTGCGTCCCGTGCTGGATGGCAGCTGCAAAACATCGTCCGGTGTTTCTTAAATGATTTGCTGCACAGTGGGCCCAACCTACAGGGTAATTTATTCAAAATTATTTTAAATTTTCGTCTACACTCTGTAGCGATGACCGCTGATTGTAAACAAATGTTTTTACAAATTATGATTCGCAAATCTGATCGACGTTATCAGAGAATTCTTTATCGTTTTAATCCTAACGACTCGCTTCGCTTATATGAATTTAGTAGAGTTTGTTTTGGCTTAAAGTCCAGTCCTTACCACGCTCTGCGCACTGTGCAGCAACTCATCGCTGACGATGGCGCTGAGCATCCCCGCGCTGCTGCCGTCGCCTCCTCGTGCCTGTATATGGATGATGTTGCATGTTCTGTCAATACCGAAGACGAGGCGATGGACACCGCTAAAGATTTAATTGCTCTTTTTAAGGGCGCTCAAAAAAAAAAAAAAAAAAATAGATGGCGCTAACATTTCCTTTCCCTTTTAAAGGGTCACCTTTAAACCCAATCATAAAGTGTATAAAGAACTGCGAAAATATAATATTGAAACTGCGATTTATATAAGGTAAACTGCGACAATCTTAAACTAACTGCTAGCACTTAAACTACTGTGGTTACAAAAAAAAATAACAATCTTATTGCGTAGGTAATGGGCACAAACGTACGACCGGACGCACGTATGTACCTTTAGCTGTTCTTACAGACACTACACGCGTTATACCATCGTTAGAAGGAAGAATCTTCTCTACTATCGCTAATGGCCACGATAAAGGAGGTGAATTGTCAGTTATAATAACAACAACCGTGCCAGGCTTGATTGGCACAGACGGAGTATTCCATTTCTCTCGGGTTTGTAAACTATGTAAATATTCCATTCTCCATCTTTTCCAAAAAGATTGCACTAATTTATCAAGCAGAGAATGTCTCTGAAGCAAGTTGAGATTATCTGATTCTACTTCAGGCGCGGGCAATGAGAGTAAAGGAGCGGTATGCAAAAAATGACCTGGCGTTAACGCGGTAGGTTCTGCGGGATCGGCACTCAGGACCGTAAGAGGCCGAGAATTTAACAAACACTCGATCTGAACGAGCACTGTAACTAGCTCTTCGTAAGAGAGAAGCTGTTGACCGATGACCTTGAAAAGGTGCGTCTTGACGACCTTCACCATACTCTCCCAACATCCGCCAAAATGTGGGGCGGCCGGACAGTTAAACTTCCATGTGATACGGTTTTCAGCAAGCTCTTCTTCGAAGCGGGAGCGGAACTCGACGGTATTAAGAAATTTATATAAGTCGCGTAAATAAGAATTAGCGCCTACAAAATTAGTGCCTCTGTCCGAGTGCAGTACTTGGACAGGGCCCCTGCGAGACAAGAACCGTTTAAGTGCAGCTAAAAAACTGGCGGTGCTAAGATCAGTGGCTACTTCAATATGTAGCGCGCGAGTTTTTTAGCGAATGTTGGGAGAGTATGGTGAAGGTCGTCAAGACGCAATCTTTTTGGAAAAGATGGAGAATGGAATATTTACATATTTTACAAACCCGAGAGAAATGGAATACTCCGTCTGTGCCAATCAAGCCTGGCACGGTTGTTGTTATTATAACTGACAATTCACCTCCTTTATCGTGGCCATTAGCGATAGTAGAGAAGATTCTTCCTTCTAACGATGGTATAACGCGTGTAGTGTCTGTAAGAACAGCTAAAGGTACATACGTGCGTCCGGTCGTACGTTTGTGCCCATTACCTACGCAATAAGATTGTTATTTTTTTTTGTAACCACAGTAGTTTAAGTGCTAGCAGTTAGTTTAAGATTGTCGCAGTTTGCCTTATATAAATCGCAGTTTCAATATTATATTTTCGCAGTTGTTTATACACTTTATGATTGGGTTTAAAGGTGACCGTTTAAAAGGGGGAGGAAATGTTAGCGCCATCTATTTTTGTTTTTTTTTTTTTTTGAGCGCCCTTAAAAAGAGCAATTAAATCTTTTAGCAATTAAATATACCAATCGATAGAGCTTGCGACGCTGATTCCAAATATATATATAACTCATTTTCGGCAAAATGTCCTTTACGACAATTGAAATTTCCGGTATCGATATGGACTAGAGATTCCATACGACACCACTGGTGGTGTCGTTTTGGTGGTGTCAAGTGGAAGGAAGGGAAACTTGCATGGCATTCTTCTATAATACACATTTGAAGTGTTTCGTGTGTTCCCAATAACTGAATCAACTAAACCGAGTTAGTCGACAGACTACTCGGTTCCAAAAACATAATACAGAGTAATACTCGGTACTCAGTTACTCGGTTAAACTTGTACCCGGCGCATTTCTAGAACAGAGCCTAGACCTTAATAAGCCTAAGTACTTTGACATCACTTAATGACTAAGTTCTCTTTTGTTATTTAGAGGTCAATGGCAGAGGCAACTGACGCTGAAACGTCTATGGCTGCCGTCGACAACGCCACGAAGTATTTGGACACCGTATTCAAATACACGAGCGTCTCGTTGTGAACGGCTGCAGTTGCCACAGCCATCGACGTCGTCGCGTGTCGCTCGTGTGTATGAGCACTTAGATTTAAAGTGAACAATACTATACTCGGACAAAAAACATTTTTATATTGACTGTTGTAGTAGACAAATTCGAGAAATATTTCAGTAATTCGCTTTCAAAATTAACTTGACTGGTGAGGGAAGATAGAGATAGAGTTAGATTAGGATTTCCTAATCTAACTCAGAATAGTTGTCTTTATACAAAACTAAGTAAATCTGTCAATTATGATCTATAATTGTATGAGAAAGTTATCAAGGACCTCTAAATATTCAATGAAATATCACATGTTAAAAATATTTTACTATAAAAATAACCTAAACACTAAACTCTCCTTGCTAACTATTGATAAGAAATACATAAAATAAAATCATTGTACCAGCTTACCAATGAAAGCAAAGTTTCTTTTGGACCTACTCGTACACTACCGTCAAATAAGGACTAACTGAGCATACATCACTAGGTACTTATTAGAGGTAGAAAATATTTAATAGGTCCTCGAAATTATATAAAACACAATATTACATTAACAGATGGGTATTATCTCAGACCCTTAGGTCATTTAAATTAACAGGGTAATATTTTATTTATACAGACTCTCTTGTTTGACGAGACAGTGATGCCGCATGCCGCCTTAATAATTCTTAGAGGGCCAGCTCAAGTAGATATTCAAAAAAAGGACTTTAAACCAGTGGTGTGGTGTATATTCTAATAGCATCTGTCTGGTTGTTACCAACAAAAACATTATCGGTGGAGACGAAATACGTGCGATCTGGTCTCCTAACAAGAACTTAGTTTAATACAAAGAGGATTTATGTATATAACGCAGAGATAACGTGCGGCGAGCCAGCATGATTGATTCATTGCATGTAGCGCGGCTATGGATTGAAATCATAATAAATTATCATATTCTGGAGCGACACGGCATATTCGACAATTGGAGAATAGTACATTATGGTACAAGTGTGTAATGTTGGTGATTACCGCTGAGGCGCCATTGAGACCCGAGCCGTCAGGTGAGGGTCTTAAGAGAGCCGAGGACGGTAATCATCAATACACACGTGTATCATACGACGTTTTTCAACACACTTGCGAGGAAAAAACAAATATGTATTGCATAAATCGTTTAATTATTAAAACAATTGGTGAATGTACAATTTTCAAAACGATATTGGATTGTTTTTGTTGGCAATTTCACAGTTTGTGTTACATTGGTACTTGCCACTTCTTTAGTACCTTCATTTACTTCTTGTGTAAATGTCGGCGACAAAGGTAAATCATACAAATTACTGGAAGGAGAGGGCACCAAATAACTCACGCTAGTAGATGTACATGGTTGTGGTTCGGGGCAAAACTTTTTTGCCTTTGGCTCCAAATTAATGGCTTGCGTTATTTTGTCATTGATTTTTGCTTTGTTATGAATTGAGTCTTCTATGTACGATTCAGCGATTGCGTCAGAACGCCATCCACCATGTCGCTTCAAAGTTAGTATATCAGCCCCCGAATCAGCCAACATTGTAGCCGACGTTCTTCTAAAACTGTGTCCAGTGTAAAAATCGGCCTCAGGCAAACCTAAATACTTCGCTATTTCTCTTGGCATATTACCAAATTTGTTAATACCAATTGTTTGTGCAGTACATTTTCCTTTCTGAAAGTTTTGGAAAAAGCGGTCATTCTTTGTTTTTGTTGAACGGAGATCTTGGTATTTTTTCACTATTTCACGAAACGTTCCTTGGATTGTAAAAGATCGTGGAATCTTGGTTTTAGTCTGGGTAATTTTGACAAGAAGCATATCTCCGTGGATTTCTACATCTTTTGTTGTAATATTGTACAGCTCTTGTCGTCTACAAGCACCAGTAACACCGAATATTAAGGCAACCTGCAAAGAAATCAATTAATTAGTTCTAAGAAATTATGCTAAAGTTACACAATTGTATATTGTAGATTCGTTTCGATTAAAAATATGAAACGTACCTTTGTTGCTAGATACTGACTATCCGGAGCCTCATTCAAAAACTTTTCAACGTCGGCTGGTGACAAAACTTTAGATTTCCGACCAATATATCCATCCGAGCGTCTCTTCAAAAATGCCATCAGGTTACAGTACGTTTTGATATCAACACCATGTTTGAGCTTAACCATGCTTCTTAACATGGAATAGATGCACCACAGGGAGCTAGGTTTGTATGTATTGGCGAGTTCAGAGAAATACGCCAAAAACACATTTTCAGAAAATGACTGGGTTTTTTTGTTGCTCTTCCATTGCAGGAAACTATCGTAAGCAGCTAAATACTTTTCTCTAGATTTTGCAGGTATTAGGCTTTCGTTTGCATTTTGTGCTGCATTTAGTATTTCTGGCGGGGTTAAATCAATCAATTGTTCATCTTCTGTACTAAAACCTGACATTTTTATAATTATTTACCACACAGCAACAAATGCGATACAAACAAAATATGAAAATTAGGGGAAAATTGGGAAATGGCGCGCAATTTTTTTTTTTTGAACGCGCCAAATGTAAGTTGATTGATTACAGCCATACAGCCTACTTCAAAATGATAATTTTTGTGATAAAATGCAAATATTTTATAAGAAATTATTGTGAATTATAAATAATTTGATAATAATAAATGTTTTTTCGTCTTAATTAGGGACACATTTATTTATTTCAAAAATGTAAATAGATTTTCGGTGGCATAAAACCTCTTTGTTGTTACAAAAAAAAAAAAAAAAACTGTATTACCCGGTTAAATTGAAAATGCTCTGTTTACTCGCATATAATTTGCAGTTAGGTACTAACTTAACTTTGTAGGGATCATTCTATTATGCACTAGTGTGTAATATTATTATGCACGTGTATGTTATAGTTCGGTTTATGGCCCTAAGAACGATATAATAAGGCTCACTTTACGAGCAAGTGTGTTGAAAATTATTTTATTGATTTACGACGACATGTGCGAGGGTGACGTAGTTCAAAAGGGCTATTAGATGTACGATATCACTTGCTAAGAATTTACGTCAAGGTCTTTAAAACACAACACTTAAGTATTATAATTGAGCATTGTGCAAAGAGTATAAATTTTCGAATCAATTTATTCTCACATCACTTTCAATGAAATTGTACATTTGTTTGAATTCAATTCAGGAGCAACCACAACATTTAATCTGATCCACGCTCAACCACATAATCATTAAAACAATACTCGCTTCACTGCGTTTTGATTCTAGATATACTGTAGGTAGAACACATCTTCAACTACATTTGAATCAGTTGCCTAAATCTAAGTGAGTACTTAAACAAGCATGTGTTTATTTTCGTAACTGGGTCATCAAGCTCGTGATGACGCACTCTTATCTCAATATGCCATTCTCATTTGTAGATAAAGCAGTAAAACATTACCCCTTTGAATCGATGTCACATCCAACGGATTTGGATACGACCAATGGGCCAACCATTTGAGCAACTTTATGTTACAAACCAATAGATAAAAAGATATGAACTCACATTGGTAACATGTATAAAGTCTTTATTGGTAACTATCAAGTCCTTAACGTTTCGGGTTTTAAAATTATAACCTAAATAAAGCTTCGATAGAGCGCACTTCATTGTGGAAAGTAGACACAGGAAGTCAAGTCTCCAAATATACTTGTTACGGTATTTTCGAACTTACATTTTATGGAAAAAAGGGACAGAAAAATAGTTTATTTACAATTGTTGTATATCAATGAGTGCGCGTTGAATAAATCCCGCATATAATCAACACGTTGTTTTGCGCCTGTCAATACTACGACCGTGGTGTCTCCTGTGTGGTTCAGGAGCTCTTCTTGCTCCGAGGCTCGCCGCTGATGATCTTGAGGAGTCGGACGGCGGGTGCCTCGAATGCCAGTGAAATGGCGAACGAAGCCAGGAATGCCATCACTGCATATAAAAATTTAAAATGGAAAACTCCTTTCATAGAACTAGGGGACTATTTAGTTCTCTGTTTTAAATCCAGCCGGATAAGGTATGAAATATTTCACGATTTCATCGAGACAATTTTTATTTGAGTTGTTGTTTTTTGGTGATACGTTTCCATCATCGATTTAAGAGTCGATCCAAATATGCCATCAATCGTACCAAATAATTTGAAGAGTTAAAACGCGATTCCGGTAAACAAAATATTGTGAGAAAAATATTCGGAATTTTACGAACAACCTACTTTTGATATAACGGAGGTGTTTGTTCTAACCATACGGACAAAGTTATAAACTTCGTTGTAAATAAAAGTTATGTGCAAAGAATATTAGTATGTATATCAATGGCAGCCGACAGTCTATGTGCGTGAGGAGGAGCTGGGCGAGTCGTAGATCCGCTCAAAGCCACTTCAATAAGTGCTCGTTAATTTACGCGTCCCAACATTAATTACTTCTTAATGATTACCAAATTAGTGTTAATGTAAACAGCGGAGTCCGTTTCTACAACCTTTGAGACTACAAGGCTATAATAATAACCTAAGTTTATGTTTAAGTTTAATTTTTTTGTTAATATGTACTTTAGTCCTCATGAAACGAAAATCAACAAATGGTTATGTAATCTTAAACATACTTAACGTGATTTGAAAACTTTCGAGTGTAGTGATTTAGATGTCCCGAGTAATATTTGAGTTTACCTGCACAGTGCAGGAGTGCTCAGTATACAGAGGTCAGAGTGATTCCTGCAAAACTTTGAATACTTCCCAACTACATTCCCTGAAATGTTATTTCCAGAAAACATTTCAGCTGATTGTATGTGGGAACGTAAAAGTTAAATTCAGGTTATGGTTTGAGTGCAATTTCATAACTCAACATTTATATGAGTCCGTACGAATTTTATGTTACGTCTTGAAGGGTGGGGGGTTAGGAGGAATGAGGTTCTCCCTTGTCCTCTAACTAGAACAGTAAAGTATACGTGGAACAACTTACTCCTTCCTCAGGTGTCGACGTGATATAAATCTTTTGGCCGCAAACTGTCGGTTCCCCGGAGGCAGCGCGGGATAAAGTTGACGGGATAATTTATCACCTCGACTTTTGATTTTGGCTTAATTAGGCGACATTTCACCCTTCCTGTTTGATTAACGGTGGCAGCTAAAAATATTTCAGTTTGAGAGCGCGACGTGCATTAACAAAGTTTAACGGCACATTTTGTGTTGACATAAACAGTGTAGGGTAAGTTCCATTTTAGGTTTTAGAGAAACAGTACAGTGCCATTACGTTCAGTACTACTCTGAAACCATTTCAGTGCACTATGTAATGTGTAGCTGTTCTTAAGTTTTGTGTGATGGCACAGCTGTGTTTCGCAGTGCATAACTATCAAACTTGAAGATGCAAAGTTTCATTTGAACTAAAAAGGCTTATATTTACCTAAGTTAAAATCTTATGAACAGCCCTTAACACTAATTAGAGCTAGACTAATGGAAATCTTTATGACATTAGCCATCATAAAATTTAACAGCCACCTTATGATTCGATCATGATTATATATTTTAGATCCCATTTAACTAGATAATAATAATCGTCTCAGAGGTAGGTATTATTTAACATAACCGTCCATAGCATACTTTACGTGTTTACATTTCTGAGGCGATAAAACAGGGAATATAAAATGGGTTGCCTGAATTTCGTTTTAAATGAAATGACACTTTGTTTATTGCTTTTATATGTCGGTTAATAAAGCCGAAAAGTATAGCGAAGGGCGCACGAAAATAAAAGGAAGGAAAACAGCAAATTATTATTTTATGTATATCGGTATGTGTTTCTTCGAATAGGTCATTCTGGAGGTTACGGGACACCTCTTATCCTCAATCAACATTCTATCCGCCTTATTTATAATATAATAGATGCCGTCATACATCAATAATAAGAACTATACCGACCCTTATGTCTGTACTTATCAGCACTCAACAGTTACAACCCCTACGGAAGATTTCCAGATAAGGGTGAAGAGACATACATTTTGTATACGAATCCATTAAATATTAAGAAGGATCAAACACATACTTTGATGTATTAAATGGCAAACAGCTCGACGAATAATTTTCTTTTGTTTTCTTCAGATATTTCCTTTGTTTCTGTAAGTCCATATTCCATGTAACGTTACAATAAGTGCGTAATGTGATTATCCTGAGAAGTTTATCTGGTTTCCAAGATACTCGATCCAAAATCCATCTCGAGTGTCAATTAGGAGTGTCGGGCGACCAGTAACTAGTTAACAAATCCGTAAGTACGATACTTACGTTGACATCAACTAATGAGTGTTGGCAAATTAAAGGTTTAAAGGTCTAGTTCCTTGGAAAATATACTGAGAAATTGATGACCAACGGCTGCCTGCCAGTCTTGTGTCATGAACAAATGTTGTACTTTACAGTGAATCAGAAGTTTTTCTCACAATTCAAGGGCCGGCTTTCAAGCGTCAACGTTTGAATGGATGTCGAGAGCGTGGCGTAAATCTGTGTCCGTCAAGTACCCAGCTATACAAGTGTATTGTAGCTTTCAGAGCATTCTTTACGACACGTTTTACGTGAGGAGGCGCCAGTAATGAAATGTTTATCTCTCATTTACTGATAGTTTTCGGTCGTGTACATTTTAGTGGTACCGTTGTCTCCCGAATGAGAGATTTATGTCGGCAATAAGATACGGCTGCAGTTTAATCTAACTGTCCTAAATTCCTTTGTGGGACCCTGTATTTATTCATCCCGTCGTTTCAAGTTGAGGACATTCAATAAAACAGTCAGGAGTCAATGTGCATCTGAGGGCCCATTTTTTGAACCCTTGCGAAACGAAATAAGACTTATAGGGAAATTAGTTAAAAATAGTAAAATCTTAAAACACAGGGCTATGAATTTCTTAAACGTGAATTAAAATTATTATGATTAAAAAACTTGGGCCCTCAAACTAGACGCATGCATAAAGTGGCATAGCCAAAATATCAGTAAGTAATATCTCTGGGTTAATAATTTTTATTTGAGAATTTAGTTAATATATTTAAGAAATTCTCAATCCATAGAATTTGACATTACAGATTTATGGCTGTATAGGGAAGGCCCTCACTTCATTATTGTCTGTACTAAGGGAATCTGCTAAACATGAATTTATCTGAAGAAATACATAAATACGACTTTAACATGTTTTACTTAGATACCTGTGTAAACTAGTTAAGAAGAAATAATGACACAAAAGTTAATTGTTAAGAAGTAAATGAAAGTCGAATTTGATTAAAACGTCTGAACTGAGAGCCCAATATTTTCGGCTTCATTGACTAGGCTCAACCACATAAATGAACGCAAATTAGAATAAGAGGTTTAACTATTTCTTAATTAAATTGTAACATATGGTCCGTTCTTCTAAATGTCATACTTTAAGAGAAAATTGATTTTCAACTTTTTCTAAGAGAATTATTTGTAGGGTGACCATAATGTTCAAAGTACATTTTGTAAAGTGCAGTCGGGAACTCATAATATTTACAGCCAAAAGTATTATGTACGTACTAATTACAATTTTGTTTTCCTTATTTTTTGATGTAATTTTTAATTATGTGATGTTAGTATTTAAGGTACTACTGTGAGCCAAGTTACCTAAAGCAAATAAAAATAATACTTAAAAAAACTAAAAATGGAAATGATTTTTTCTTAATTACAAAAAATTACTTCGCTTCCTCGCAATTTCGTATTTTTAGGATATAAGACTATTTTAAGGTAACATTTATGTGAAGTAAATAGTTTTTAGGGTTCCGTAGCCAAATGGCAAAAAACGGAACCCTTATGGATACGTCATATCTGTCTGTCTGTCCGTCCGTATGTCACAGCCACTTTTTTCCGAAACAATAAGAACTATGCTGTTGAAACTTGGTAATTAGATGTATTCTGTGAATCCCATTAACATTTTCACACAAAAATAGAAAAAAAAACAATAAATTTTGGGCGTTCCCCATACTTAGAACTGAAACTCAATTTTTTTTTTTGTCATCAACCCCATACGTGTGAGGTATCTATGGATAGGTCTTCAAAAATGATATTGAGGTTTCTAATATCATTTTTTCTAAACTGAATAATTTGCGCGAGAGACACTTCCAAAGTCGTAAAATGTATCCCCACCATCTCCCTGTAACTTCTAAAAGGAGAGAATGATAAAACTGAAAAAAAAATATGATGTACATTACCACGTAAACTTCCACCGAAAATTGGTTTGAACGAGATCTAGTAAGAAGTTTTTTTTTAATACGTCATAAATCGTAAACCGCAATTTACTTTTGCTCGATATTGATAACGGCAACACGTAGACGCTTAAAGTATTCACAGAATATTAAGTTGTATATTCAGTTTAAAAATACAAACATTAAATTGAAACAAAACAAATATTTAAGGGGGCTCCCATACAACAAAGGTGATTTTTTTTGCCGATTATGGTACGGAAACCTTCGTGCGCGAGTCCGACTCGCACTTGGCCGGTTTTTTATAAATATTTACCGATCGTGTTTTATTTATCACAATGAATTTGTTTGATCTGGTGCTACAGTGATCCATAGATACGATGACTGAATATGGTGTACCTAAAAGAAAACAGGCAAATGCCGTCGCTTTTATTTAGAAATGAAAAGAAACGTTTTTGGAAACCTATGTTGTATCCATATCATTTCATCATTTGCCTAGCCTTTTCCCAACTATGTTGGGGTCGGGTTCTAGTAAAACCAGATTAGCTGAACACCAGTATTTTACATGGATCGTCTGCCTCTGACGTTCACAACCCGGTCACTGGGTAATACGATATCCCTTTTATGAGACTGGTTGTCCGATTTTTGGGCTACTGACGACCCATAACGACTATCAAAGATCTACGAAAGACAGCGGGAACCAAGAGCTTAACGTGATTTGTGAGGCCCGTCGCGGCATGCAACTTAACGTGATCGATTGACCCGTGCGGTTGTTATTACTGAGCCACAAGCCCATATGACATTTATGTAACACTAGCTTTTGCCAGCGGATTTGCCCGCGTGGAGGTCGGAAATTATCCTGCGGGAACATACTACCGGGATAAAAAGTAGCCTATGTCCTTTCTCAGGCTCTAAACTATCTGTGTACCAAATTTAATTTAAATCGGTTCAGTAGTTTTAGCAGGAAAGCGAGACAGACAGACAGACAGAGTTACTTTTGCATTTATAATATTAGCGTGGATGTGGATTATGGTGTTTAAAAACTTTTTCGTCGTAGACCACATCGCTAATTTCAAGTCAAGTACAAGCTGCTTAAATTCGAAACCACTCCATAACTCATACTTCCGAACTCTGCCAGTCGCGGCCGTTACCACTGGGCCACCACTGCGAGAGCAGTGGTGGCCCAGTGGTAACGGCCGCGACTTACGAGTAGTAGGTCGTGAGTTCAAACCCAAGCAGGCGCATTACTTTGTGTAAATTATTTCATCGCCACTGCTCTCAAAAACGGTGAAGGAAAACATCGTGAGGAAACCGGCATGTCTTAGAACCAAAAATTCGAAGACATGTGACATCTACCAACCCGCACTGGGCCCGCGTGGTGGATTATGGCCCACTCCCTCTCACTGAGAGGAGGCCTGTGTCCCAGCAGTGGGAACATTATAGGCTGATGATGTGAATTAAAACTGTTATGATTAAATAATTTGGGCCCTCAATCCAGACGCATGCATAAAGTGGCATAGCCAAAATCTCAGTAAGTACTATCTCTGGGTTAATAATAATTTATATTTGAGAATTTAGTTTAAGAAATTCCCAAATCTTTAGAATTTTACATTACAGATTTATGGCTGTATAGGGAAGGCCCTCACTTCATTATTGTCTGTACTGAGGGAATCTGCAAAATATGAATTTATCTGAAGAAATACATAAGTACGACTTTAACATGTTTTACTTAGATACCTGTGTAAATTAGTTAAGAAGAAATAATGATACAAAAGTTAATTGTTAAGAAGTAAATGAAAGTCGAATTTGACTAAAACGTCTGAACTGAGAGCCCAATATTTTCGGCTTTATTGACTAGTGTCAACTTTATAGATGAACGCAAATTAGAATAAGAGTTTTAACTATTTTTTAATTAAATTGTAACATATGGTCCGTTCTTCTAAATGTCATACTTTAAGATAAAATTGATTTTAAACTTTTTCTAAGAGAAAAATTTGTAGGGTGACCATGATGTTCATAGTAAGTACTTGTACATTTTGTGTTTCTTTATTTTTAATGTCATTTTTAATTATGAGATATTAGTCCTTACCACTGTGGGCCTAGTTGCCTAAAGCAAATAGTAATAAATAAAACTAGAACATTTAGCATCAACAGTGTTTGCATAAAATGAAAGGCAAACTAATCCACTAGTAGTATGTATCTATGGTTTTTTTTTTTTCAGGATGGGAAATCATCAAATGACTTCTCCCGCTCTGGGCGGAGCGGGAGGGCGTGTCAGACTTTTACTGACTAAAACCCACCCGTGTTCCATCAGTTACCCATGTGCCAGAGTCACGGTATCTTTTTGGAAAATTTTGCGACCCTGGCAGAGTTCGGAAGTATGAGTTTTGGAGTGGTTTCGAATTTAAGCAGCTTGTACTTGACTTGAAATTAGCGATGTGGTCTACGACGAAAAAGTTTTTAAACACCATAATCCACATCCACGCTAATATTATAAATGCAAAAGTAACTCTGTCTGTCTGTCTGTCTCGCTTTCCTGCTAAAACTACTGAACCGATTTAAATTAAATTTGGTACACAGATAGTTTAGAGCCTGAGAAAGGACATAGGCTACTTTTTATCCCGGTAGTATGTTCCCGCAGGATAATTTCCGACCTCCACGCGGGCAAATCCGCTGGCAAAAGCTAGTGTTACATAAATGTCATATGGGCTTGTGGCTCAGTAATAACAACCGCACGGGTCAATCGATCACGTTAAGTTGCATGCCGCGACGGGCCTCACAAATCACGTTAAGCTCTTGGTTCCCGCTGTCTTTCGTAGATCTTTGATAGTCGTTATGGGTCGTCAGTAGCCCAAAAATCGGACAACCAGTCTCATAAAAGGGATATCGTATTACCCAGTGACCGGGTTGTGAACGTCAGAGGCAGACGATCCATGTAAAATACTGGTGTTCAGCTAATCTGGTTTTACTAGAACCCGACCCCAACATAGTTGGGAAAAGGCTAGGCAAATGATGAAATGATATGGATACAACATAGGTTTCCAAAAACGTTTCTTTTCATTTCTAAATAAAAGCGACGGCATTTGCCTGTTTTCTTTTAGGTACACCATATTCAGTCATCGTATCTATGGATCACTGTAGCACCAGATCAAACAAATTCATTGTGATAAATAAAACACGATCGGTAAATATTTATAAAAAACCGGCCAAGTGCGAGTCGGACTCGCGCACGAAGGTTTCCGTACCATAATCGGCAAAAAAAATCACCTTTGTTGTATGGGAGCCCCCTTAAATATTTGTTTTGTTTCAATTTAATGTTTGTATTTTTAAACTGAATATACAACTTAATATTCTGTGAATACTTTAAGCGTCTACGTGTTGCCGTTATCAATATCGAGCAAAAGTAAATTGCGGTTTACGATTTATGACGTATTAAAAAAAAACTTCTTACTAGATCTCGTTCAAACCAATTTTCGGTGGAAGTTTACGTGGTAATGTACATCATATTTTTTTTTCAGTTTTATCATTCTCTCCTTTTAGAAGTTACAGGGAGATGGTGGGGATACATTTTACGACTTTGGAAGTGTCTCTCGCGCAAATTATTCAGTTTAGAAAAAATGATATTAGAAACCTCAATATCATTTTTGAAGACCTATCCATAGATACCTCACACGTATGGGGTTGATGACAAAAAAAAAATTGAGTTTCAGTTCTAAGTATGGGGAACGCCCAAAATTTATTGTTTTTTTTTCTATTTTTGTGTGAAAATGTTAATGGGATTCACAGAATACATCTAATTACCAAGTTTCAACAGCATAGTTCTTATTGTTTCGGAAAAAAGTGGCTGTGACATACGGACGGACAGACAGACAGATATGACGTATCCATAAGGGTTCCGTTTTTTGCCATTTGGCTACGGAACCCTAAAAACTATTTACTTCACATAAATGTTACCTTAAAATAGTCTTATATCCTAAAAATACGAAATTGCGAGGAAGCGAAGTAATTTTTTGTAATTAAGAAAAAATCATTTCCATTTTTAGTTTTTTTAAGTATTATTTTTATTTGCTTTAGGTAACTTGGCTCACAGTAGTACCTTAAATACTAACATCACATAATTAAAAATTACATCAAAAAATAAGGAAAACAAAATTGTAATTAGTACGTACATAATACTTTTGGCTGTAAATATTATGAGTTCCCGACTGCACTTTACAAAATGTACTTTGAACATTATGGTCACCCTACAAATAATTCTCTTAGAAAAAGTTGAAAATCAATTTTCTCTTAAAGTATGACATTTAGAAGAACGGACCATATGTTACAATTTAATTAAGAAATAGTTAAACCTCTTATTCTAATTTGCGTTCATTTATGTGGTTGAGCCTAGTCAATGAAGCCGAAAATATTGGGCTCTCAGTTCAGACGTTTTAATCAAATTCGACTTTCATTTACTTCTTAACAATTAACTTTTGTGTCATTATTTCTTCTTAACTAGTTTACACAGGTATCTAAGTAAAACATGTTAAAGTCGTATTTATGTATTTCTTCAGATAAATTCATGTTTAGCAGATTCCCTTAGTACAGACAATAATGAAGTGAGGGCCTTCCCTATACAGCCATAAATCTGTAATGTCAAATTCTATGGATTGAGAATTTCTTAAATATATTAACTAAATTCTCAAATAAAAATTATTAACCCAGAGATATTACTTACTGATATTTTGGCTATGCCACTTTATGCATGCGTCTAGTTTGAGGGCCCAAGTTTTTTAATCATAATAATTTTAATTCACGTTTAAGAAATTCATAGCCCTGTGTTTTAAGATTTTACTATTTTTAACTAATTTCCCTATAAGTCTTATTTCGTTTCGCAAGGGTTCAAAAAATGGGCCCTCAGATGCACATTGACTCCTGACTGTTTTATTGAATGTCCTCAACTTGAAACGACGGGATGAATAAATACAGGGTCCCACAAAGGAATTTAGGACAGTTAGATTAAACTGCAGCCGTATCTTATTGCCGACATAAATCTCTCATTCGGGAGACAACGGTACCACTAAAATGTACACGACCGAAAACTATCAGTAAATGAGAGATAAACATTTCATTACTGGCGCCTCCTCACGTAAAACGTGTCGTAAAGAATGCTCTGAAAGCTACAATACACTTGTATAGCTGGGTACTTGACGGACACAGATTTACGCCACGCTCTCGACATCCATTCAAACGTTGACGCTTGAAAGCCGGCCCTTGAATTGTGAGAAAAACTTCTGATTCACTGTAAAGTACAACATTTGTTCATGACACAAGACTGGCAGGCAGCCGTTGGTCATCAATTTCTCAGTATATTTTCCAAGGAACTAGACCTTTAAACCTTTAATTTGCCAACACTCATTAGTTGATGTCAACGTAAGTATCGTACTTACGGATTTGTTAACTAGTTACTGGTCGCCCGACACTCCTAATTGACACTCGAGATGGATTTTGGATCGAGTATCTTGGAAACCAGATAAACTTCTCAGGATAATCACATTACGCACTTATTGTAACGTTACATGGAATATGGACTTACAGAAACAAAGGAAATATCTGAAGAAAACAAAAGAAAATTATTCGTCGAGCTGTTTGCCATTTAATACATCAAAGTATGTGTTTGATCCTTCTTAATATTTAATGGATTCGTATACAAAATGTATGTCTCTTCACCCTTATCTGGAAATCTTCCGTAGGGGTTGTAACTGTTGAGTGCTGATAAGTACAGACATAAGGGTCGGTATAGTTCTTATTATTGATGTATGACGGCATCTATTATATTATAAATAAGGCGGATAGAATGTTGATTGAGGATAAGAGGTGTCCCGTAACCTCCAGAATGACCTATTCGAAGAAACACATACCGATATACATAAAATAATAATTTGCTGTTTTCCTTCCTTTTATTTTCGTGCGCCCTTCGCTATACTTTTCGGCTTTATTAACCGACATATAAAAGCAATAAACAAAGTGTCATTTCATTTAAAACGAAATTCAGGCAACCCATTTTATATTCCCTGTTTTATCGCCTCAGAAATGTAAACACGTAAAGTATGCTATGGACGGTTATGTTAAATAATACCTACCTCTGAGACGATTATTATTATCTAGTTAAATGGGATCTAAAATATATAATCATGATCGAATCATAAGGTGGCTGTTAAATTTTATGATGGCTAATGTCATAAAGATTTCCATTAGTCTAGCTCTAATTAGTGTTAAGGGCTGTTCATAAGATTTTAACTTAGGTAAATATAAGCCTTTTTAGTTCAAATGAAACTTTGCATCTTCAAGTTTGATAGTTATGCACTGCGAAACACAGCTGTGCCATCACACAAAACTTAAGAACAGCTACACATTACATAGTGCACTGAAATGGTTTCAGAGTAGTACTGAACGTAATGGCACTGTACTGTTTCTCTAAAACCTAAAATGGAACTTACCCTACACTGTTTATGTCAACACAAAATGTGCCGTTAAACTTTGTTAATGCACGTCGCGCTCTCAAACTGAAATATTTTTAGCTGCCACCGTTAATCAAACAGGAAGGGTGAAATGTCGCCTAATTAAGCCAAAATCAAAAGTCGAGGTGATAAATTATCCCGTCAACTTTATCCCGCGCTGCCTCCGGGGAACCGACAGTTTGCGGCCAAAAGATTTATATCACGTCGACACCTGAGGAAGGAGTAAGTTGTTCCACGTATACTTTACTGTTCTAGTTAGAGGACAAGGGAGAACCTCATTCCTCCTAACCCCCCACCCTTCAAGACGTAACATAAAATTCGTACGGACTCATATAAATGTTGAGTTATGAAATTGCACTCAAACCATAACCTGAATTTAACTTTTACGTTCCCACATACAATCAGCTGAAATGTTTTCTGGAAATAACATTTCAGGGAATGTAGTTGGGAAGTATTCAAAGTTTTGCAGGAATCACTCTGACCTCTGTATACTGAGCACTCCTGCACTGTGCAGGTAAACTCAAATATTACTCGGGACATCTAAATCACTACACTCGAAAGTTTTCAAATCACGTTAAGTATGTTTAAGATTACATAACCATTTGTTGATTTTCGTTTCATGAGGACTAAAGTACATATTAACAAAAAAATTAAACTTAAACATAAACTTAGGTTATTATTATAGCCTTGTAGTCTCAAAGGTTGTAGAAACGGACTCCGCTGTTTACATTAACACTAATTTGGTAATCATTAAGAAGTAATTAATGTTGGGACGCGTAAATTAACGAGCACTTATTGAAGTGGCTTTGAGCGGATCTACGACTCGCCCAGCTCCTCCTCACGCACATAGACTGTCGGCTGCCATTGATATACATACTAATATTCTTTGCACATAACTTTTATTTACAACGAAGTTTATAACTTTGTCCGTATGGTTAGAACAAACACCTCCGTTATATCAAAAGTAGGTTGTTCGTAAAATTCCGAATATTTTTCTCACAATATTTTGTTTACCGGAATCGCGTTTTAACTCTTCAAATTATTTGGTACGATTGATGGCATATTTGGATCGACTCTTAAATCGATGATGGAAACGTATCACCAAAAAACAACAACTCAAATAAAAATTGTCTCGATGAAATCGTGAAATATTTCATACCTTATCCGGCTGGATTTAAAACAGAGAACTAAATAGTCCCCTAGTTCTATGAAAGGAGTTTTCCATTTTAAATTTTTATATGCAGTGATGGCATTCCTGGCTTCGTTCGCCATTTCACTGGCATTCGAGGCACCCGCCGTCCGACTCCTCAAGATCATCAGCGGCGAGCCTCGGAGCAAGAAGAGCTCCTGAACCACACAGGAGACACCACGGTCGTAGTATTGACAGGCGCAAAACAACGTGTTGATTATATGCGGGATTTATTCAACGCGCACTCATTGATATACAACAATTGTAAATAAACTATTTTTCTGTCCCTTTTTTCCATAAAATGTAAGTTCGAAAATACCGTAACAAGTATATTTGGAGACTTGACTTCCTGTGTCTACTTTCCACAATGAAGTGCGCTCTATCGAAGCTTTATTTAGGTTATAATTTTAAAACCCGAAACGTTAAGGACTTGATAGTTACCAATAAAGACTTTATACATGTTACCAATGTGAGTTCATATCTTTTTATCTATTGGTTTGTAACATAAAGTTGCTCAAATGGTTGGCCCATTGGTCGTATCCAAATCCGTTGGATGTGACATCGATTCAAAGGGGTAATGTTTTACTGCTTTATCTACAGATGAGAATGGCATATTGAGATAAGAGTGCGTCATCACGAGCTTGATGACCCAGTTACGAAAATAAACACATGCTTGTTTAAGTACTCACTTAGATTTAGGCAACTGATTCAAATGTAGTTGAAGATGTGTTCTACCTACAGTATATCTAGAATCAAAACGCAGTGAAGCGAGTATTGTTTTAATGATTATGTGGTTGAGCGTGGATCAGATTAAATGTTGTGGTTGCTCCTGAATTGAATTCAAACAAATGTACAATTTCATTGAAAGTGATGTGAGAATAAATTGATTCGAAAATTTATACTCTTTGCACAATGCTCAATTATAATACTTAAGTGTTGTGTTTTAAAGACCTTGACGTAAATTCTTAGCAAGTGATATCGTACATCTAATAGCCCTTTTGAACTACGTCACCCTCGCACATGTCAACGTAAATCAATAAAATAATTTTCAACACACTTGCTCGTAAAGTGAGCCTTATTATATCGTTCTTAGGGCCATAAACCGAACTATAACATACACGTGCATAATAATATTACACACTAGTGCATAATAGAATGATCCCTACAAAGTTAAGTTAGTACCTAACTGCAAATTATATGCGAGTAAACAGAGCATTTTCAATTTAACCGGGTAATACAGTTTTTTTTTTTTTTTTTGTAACAACAAAGAGGTTTTATGCCACCGAAAATCTATTTACATTTTTGAAATAAATAAATGTGTCCCTAATTAAGACGAAAAAACATTTATTATTATCAAATTATTTATAATTCACAATAATTTCTTATAAAATATTTGCATTTTATCACAAAAATTATCATTTTGAAGTAGGCTGTATGGCTGTAATCAATCAACTTACATTTGGCGCGTTCAAAAAAAAAAAATTGCGCGCCATTTCCCAATTTTCCCCTAATTTTCATATTTTGTTTGTATCGCATTTGTTGCTGTGTGGTAAATAATTATAAAAATGTCAGGTTTTAGTACAGAAGATGAACAATTGATTGATTTAACCCCGCCAGAAATACTAAATGCAGCACAAAATGCAAACGAAAGCCTAATACCTGCAAAATCTAGAGAAAAGTATTTAGCTGCTTACGATAGTTTCCTGCAATGGAAGAGCAACAAAAAAACCCAGTCATTTTCTGAAAATGTGTTTTTGGCGTATTTCTCTGAACTCACCAATACATACAAACCTAGCTCCCTGTGGTGCATCTATTCCATGTTAAGAAGCATGGTTAAGCTCAAACATGGTGTTGATATCAAAACGTACTGTAACCTGATGGCATTTTTGAAGAGACGCTCGGATGGATATATTGGTCGGAAATCTAAAGTTTTGTCACCAGCCGACGTTGAAAAGTTTTTGAATGAGGCTCCGGATAGTCAGTATCTAGCAACAAAGGTACGTTTCATATTTTTAATCGAAACGAATCTACAATATACAAGTGTGTAACTTTAGCATAATTTCTTAGAACTAATTAATTGATTTCTTTGCAGGTTGCCTTAATATTCGGTGTTACTGGTGCTTGTAGACGACAAGAGCTGTACAATATTACAACAAAAGATGTAGAAATCCACGGAGATATGCTTCTTGTCAAAATTACCCAGACTAAAACCAAGATTCCACGATCTTTTACAATCCAAGGAACGTTTCGTGAAATAGTGAAAAAATACCAAGATCTCCGTTCAACAAAAACAAAGAATGACCGCTTTTTCCAAAACTTTCAGAAAGGAAAATGTACTGCACAAACAATTGGTATTAACAAATTTGGTAATATGCCAAGAGAAATAGCGAAGTATTTAGGTTTGCCTGAGGCCGATTTTTACACTGGACACAGTTTTAGAAGAACGTCGGCTACAATGTTGGCTGATTCGGGGGCTGATATACTAACTTTGAAGCGACATGGTGGATGGCGTTCTGACGCAATCGCTGAATCGTACATAGAAGACTCAATTCATAACAAAGCAAAAATCAATGACAAAATAACGCAAGCCATTAATTTGGAGCCAAAGGCAAAAAAGTTTTGCCCCGAACCACAACCATGTACATCTACTAGCGTGAGTTATTTGGTGCCCTCTCCTTCCAGTAATTTGTATGATTTACCTTTGTCGCCGACATTTACACAAGAAGTGAATGATGGTACTAAAGAAGTGGCAAGTACCAATGTAACACTAACTGTGAAATTACCATCAAAAACAATCCAATATCGTTTTGAAAATTGTACATTCACCAATTGTTTTAATAATTTTACGATTTATGCAATACATATTTGTTTTTTCCTCGCAAGTGTGTTGAAAAACGTCGTATGATACACGTGTGTATTGATGATTACCGTCCTCGGCTCTCTTAAGACCCTCACCTGACGGCTCGGGTCTCAATGGCGCCTCAGCGGTAATCACCAACATTACACACTTGTACCATAATGTACTATTCTCCAATTGTCGAATATGCCGTGTCGCTCCAGAATATGATAATTTATTATGATTTCAATCCATAGCCGCGCTACATGCAATGAATCAATCATGCTGGCTCGCCGCACGTTATCTCTGCGTTATATACATAAATCCTCTTTGTATTGAACTAAGTTCTTGTTAGGAGACCAGATCGCACGTATTTCGTCTCCACCGATAATGTTTTTGTTGGTAACAACCAGACAGATGCTATCCACTAACCTCCCTCCACCACTTTCAATGGCACTTAGAGCTCATACTTGCTCACTAGGTCTATCCTCGTCACAATGCGGCTGTCCACAACTCACAAGGTGTGAGTCTGTTAAATATCTCGGGGTCTATTTAGATAGTTCTTTGAGCTGGAAACCTCACCTGAGCAATCTCATTTCGCGAGTACGCAAATGTATATTTATTTTCAAAAAACTCAGACTCCGCGGACTACCGCACCATTAAAACTGTATATTACGCCCTGTGTCAAAGCATAATAAGCTACTGCATTACAGTCTGGGGTGGGACTCACAAGACAACCCTACTCCCTCTTGAACGAGCACAGAGAGCTGTCCTCAAAGTCATGACTTTGAAGCCATTCCGATATCCCACCTCGGCTCTTTACACCGAATGTCAGGTCCTCACTGTGAGACAGCTCTTTGTGCTCGGTACTATTCTGCGTAAACATCCCACTGTAATATACAAGCCAAATGCTGTTAAAAAGCGTAGATTCTACGAGGCATGCGCAACTGGCGGATGTAGAACGGCACTTGCTCAACGTCATTATGGTATACTCTCTAACCATTTATATAATAAAATAAATAAAATATGCACAATTGCTCCCAGTTGCCTCAATGACTGTAAGACTAGGGTTTCAAAGTGGTTATTAACGTTGAGTTATGATGAGACTGAAGCATTACTAAAAATTGCAATCGGTTAAATAAACTTAATGTAGCTAGAGACATATATTTATAATTAGATTAACACAGACTTATATAAACAATTTTTCACTATATTTATCCCCCTATCAACACATACACATACTCATAGGTTCATCAGTAAACCTCATCATAGTTGCATTTTTTTAATTAGTAAATAGTAGTCTTAAAATTTAATATTAATATTTATGTTGTGCTTGTCTTACAACTACTAAAATGTGTTCATATTTTAGGCGAGGACGCTGGCACCCTAAACACAAGTTAAATCTTACATTGGGTGCCAGAGTTCATCGAAAACACTCACTCCCTTAGTTGTAATGCTGCATAGTATTTAGATAAGTGTTTTTGTACAGCTGAAGGTAATAAAAATCTTTTTTTTTTTTTTTTTTGAATATCTACTTGAGCTGGCCCTCTAAGAATTATTAAGGCGGCATGCGGCATCACTGTCTCGTCAAACAAGAGAGTCTGTATAAATAAAATATTACCCTGTTAATTTAAATGACCTAAGGGTCTGAGATAATACCCATCTGTTAATGTAATATTGTGTTTTATATAATTTCGAGGACCTATTAAATATTTTCTACCTCTAATAAGTACCTAGTGATGTATGCTCAGTTAGTCCTTATTTGACGGTAGTGTACGAGTAGGTCCAAAAGAAACTTTGCTTTCATTGGTAAGCTGGTACAATGATTTTATTTTATGTATTTCTTATCAATAGTTAGCAAGGAGAGTTTAGTGTTTAGGTTATTTTTATAGTAAAATATTTTTAACATGTGATATTTCATTGAATATTTAGAGGTCCTTGATAACTTTCTCATACAATTATAGATCATAATTGACAGATTTACTTAGTTTTGTATAAAGACAACTATTCTTAATGGTATCATAATATCAAACCTCACTTGAAAAATAAATTGTAAATATTTAACTAAAATACTCTAAAACCGCGTTGCATAATTTTGTAAATAGAAGATTTTATAATAAAGGATTATTTAGTTAGTCCCTTGTGTATTATTAATTTCATCCCTGTTTGTATCTGTTGCAGATATAAGTAATTATTTGCTTCAACAAGTAAAGATTTTTTGTCAAATCTTTACTTGTTGTTTTGAAAAATCCTCAGATATCAGAATATCAGATAGATATAGAGTTAGATTAGGAAATCCTAATCTAACTCTATCTCTATCTTCCCTCACCAGTCAAGTTAATTTTGAAAGCGAATTACTGAAATATTTCTCGAATTTGTCTACTACAACAGTCAATATAAAAATGTTTTTTGTCCGAGTATAGTATTGTTCACTTTAAATCTAAGTGCTCATACACACGAGCGACACGCGACGACGTCGATGGCTGTGGCAACTGCAGCCGTTCACAACGAGACGCTCGTGTATTTGAATACGGTGTCCAAATACTTCGTGGCGTTGTCGACGGCAGCCATAGACGTTTCAGCGTCAGTTGCCTCTGCCATTGACCTCTAAATAACAAAAGAGAACTTAGTCATTAAGTGATGTCAAAGTACTTAGGCTTATTAAGGTCTAGGCTCTGTTCTAGAAATGCGCCGGGTACAAGTTTAACCGAGTAACTGAGTACCGAGTATTACTCTGTATTATGTTTTTGGAACCGAGTAGTCTGTCGACTAACTCGGTTTAGTTGATTCAGTTATTGGGAACACACGAAACACTTCAAATGTGTATTATAGAAGAATGCCATGCAAGTTTCCCTTCCTTCCACTTGACACCACCAAAACGACACCACCAGTGGTGTCGTATGGAATCTCTAGTCCATATCGATACCGGAAATTTCAATTGTCGTAAAGGACATTTTGCCGAAAATGAGTTATATATATATTTGGAATCAGCGTCGCAAGCTCTATCGATTGGTATATTTAAAAAAAATCTATCTTTAAAAAAAGCCCCTTACGACCTGGCTTTCTAACAGCTCTAGCGCGATTTTTTATACTATTTGGGATGTATCGTAAAAATAATTTTCAATAGGGGGGCGTAAAGTCATGTTTTAATTATTTAAGAGGTCGTAATCCTCATTTTTGCATTAAACTTGAATTCTTTCGGGCGCACTTGTAGCGATCAGACGTGCTCGCCAGCAATATTTGATAAATAATTTATTTAATAATATTGACCTACTTAGTGCATTACTGTCGTAATGCATGTGTAAATTTGTGCTTAGTGTGTAGTTTTGTTAATGATGGACACGAAATAGTGAACTTATAATAAACAAAATGGATAAAAACCCCTCTACTCCAAGGGGCCCAGTGCAACCTTCCACCTCGCCGTCGAAGACGATGACGCAAAACCCAGCCCTTGAGTCGATCACTGCCGATATTGTTTCAACACCCGAAATTCAAAAATGGATATCAACCATCGAACAGCACTTAAATGAAGTCTGTTCTATTGCCTCGGAGGGCAAACTCAACTCGGAGCAGAAGATGAAAATTTCTACCCTATGCCGTAAAGTAGGATCTGGCACCTCACAAATGGCAGTCCTTTATCAGTCGCTGAAGCAGAAGGCTATTAAAGCATACAACGCGGTTGATGTCCTTCAAGAAAAACGAGACCTAACGGAACATATTTCGGAGCTTAAGCAGTCAATAAAGGACTCTGGTTGTGCAGGAAATACTTCTTTTGCCGATATGGTAAAAAAGGGATCAAATGACTTTGTTCGACCCAATAACTTGAGCTCTGTTGCCATTTATCCCAATGATAAATTTAAATCAAGTGACGAGACGAAAGAACTTGTACAAAAAATCATACAGCCCGAGCAAATAAAGCTGCACGTTCGTGGTGTCCGGAGAACAAAAAATGGAGGAGTAATCGTTAGTACCGAGACGAAACTTGACGCTGATAAACTGAAGCATGCAGTCCAGCTCTCTACATCTGGACTGACCGCAGACGAACCCAGCAAGCGCAAACCTCGGATCGTGGTTGTAGGAGTGCCGACTTCCATGACTGAAAATGAGGTGTTCAAGTGCATTTTCGAACAAAACGTGTCCGACAAGTTACCAGCGATGTCCTTGGAATCCTTCTTGACCTGCATAAAATTGAGCCACAAATCGGGGAAGCGAGATGCTATGACCTGTAACTACGTTGTTGAAGTTTCAGCCAGTATACGTAAAGCCATAATCCCTCAGTCAAGACTTTTTATAAATTGGACGTCCTGTCCTGTCAGGGACTTCACATTGGTGACAAGGTGTTATAAATGCCAACAATATGGCCATGCAGCAAAAACTTGTCGAGAGATCGTCGCTACGTGTGGTCACTGTGGTGACGCTGGCCATTCGATGACTGAATGTACGAAGAAAGCAGACATCCCGAAATGCGCAACTTGCTCTCGCTTTAAAAAGCCCAGTGATCACAAAATGGGGGACGCTGATTGCCCTGCTAGGAAAATAGCAGAATATAGATACATTAACTCCATCGATTATGAGGGCACCTAGTCAGTCATACTCAAGGCCCACTTCCGTATCGCTTGTTGCTGACTCAACGAAATACCTGACCACTGCACTGTCCTACTTAAATCGATTTGCCGCTGTCTAAGCACTATTAGCCTCCCGCTTCATAAATCGAATCTAGCAACTTTGTTTTCAACCTCGTTAATAATACTGTAAATTTAATCATATTTGTGATCTAAGTACTAATAACTACATATTTTCCGTACCTAAATATTATATAAATTATCTAGATATTAAAACCTTAGTTATAATTGTAACATAATAAATTAACAAACTATATCACTTTTCATAAAACTTAAGTTAAATATTGTTAAGACATCAGTTGACCTAATATAAATTGTAAGAACTCATGCCGCCTGTGATACAGGTTTATCCTAGTACAGGCATCATACTTTGTACTACCTTTACTATATTCTAAGATTTATACTGTTATTTACCAACTTTTACTTTTGAATAAAAAAAAAAAAATATAAAAAAAAAAATATTAAACTTTTTATACGACATTCTTAACCACATAATAAAGATATAGTCTTAACCCTTACGACCAAATCTATGCTTTGTTTTAACTTACGTAATTAGGGCGTAAAGGACGTTTGCAATGTGTCTGGTATACATACCTTTATGTAATATTAACGTATGGAACCTCCACGCGTGAGAACAAAAAGTTTTAAGTTTTTTTTTGTATGGGTGAAAACACTTAAAGTTAATTTATTTGAAACTGAATGGAACTGAAGGGCTGATGCTCACAAGAGGTATTGTACCATACACGGCGATCAAGGTGACATCAAATTCATATACCTTTCAGTGCCGCTTCGCGCGTACCAAATTTTTGAATTTTCGATACGTGATTTTTCAAATCTTTGACATGGTCAAACGAAGTTGAGCATCGATTTACTTGTACTGTCGTTAGTTAATAGCCTATTAATGACTTTTTTAATGACAATAATTAAATACGATATTGATCAAATACTTTTTTTTTTACAAAATTGCATAATCAATCATAATCACGCTGATTAACAAGTGACTAAAAACTGATGTTACTAAGTACCTCATTTGTTAATCACCGTGACTATGGCTGAGTTATAATGACACGCCCTTCCGCTCCGCCCAGAGCGGGAGACGTCATTTGATGATTTCCCAAACACAAAAAACACAAAGACGTCTAACTTATTCATTTCCGTAGGAGTTGCTTTACATATATCACAAGTCGGAGATAAGGTATTTGATAGATGGGAAGTGATTTTGCCATCAGTCATGGTCGTAGGCATCGAGTGCTTAACAGAATGGCCTCCCATAATAGAAGGCTGCAGGTCTTCAATCTCGTTTCCAATCGTAGCCTGTTCTTCAACTATGTTCAACCTGATTTCTTTTGAAAACTTAAAATATAATGGTCTGCAGAACATTGTGAAAGATGGCTCTGGATTCTCCCATATCACTTCTTCGCCACAAACTAAGCGCAGGGGCTCAAACGAACATATAAAAATGCTAGAATCGTCATCCTCTGCCAAAGTTTGCTTATACAAACTTTGCCCTGAAGCACCATCAAAACCCCACTTGAATATAAGTATACATTCTTTGCCATACAGTGAAGATTCTACACGAAAAAATATTCCAAGTCTAGCCACAGTTTTGTTCAAAATAGCTTGAAGTTTTACTTTAACCCCTCTTTCCGTGACTTCTATGGCATCTTTTGGCGTATAGCAGTTCTTCTTCGCTTCAAGGATAGCTGTATAAGAAGGATACAATGGTATTCCTTCTTCTTTTGTACAATATATTAATGTTATATACTGCCACTTCGAAAGCTTCAATGAGGTCAAAATACCTAAAGCTTTATCAGCAGAATATATGGGCATAGTTTTCTATGCCTTTAACAATTCCTTTATCTTTGTAGCTTCTTCGGGATGCTCCGAGACTAGTTTAATGATATTTGCTACATTCTTATTTTGTGCTTTTAAACCAGTTGCATGAGCATGACTTTCAGTTCTGTACGTTAGGAGCTCTTCCACTCTTCTGTAGCGGGCTTAGCTTCACAAATGGTTTTCTTGGACTCACAACTGATGTTGATGTTCCAACACTGCACGTTTCCGGTCCACAGGATGTTGATGCACCCTCATTTATAGCGAAGTCAGAACTGGAACATGGTTGCTGTTCTACTAACACCATAGAAGGGGTTATCTTTTCCCTCACGACCTCAGGCCATTTTATGTCCTTTTGCAGCTATGTCCCATACTTTTTGATGAATGTACGTTTTTTTTTTTTTTTTTTTTTTTTTTTTCAGGATGGGAAATCATCAAATGACTTCTCCCGCTCTGGGCGGAGCGGGAGGGCGTGTCAGACTTTTACTGACTAAAACCCACCCGTGTTCCATCAGTTGCCCATGTGCCAGGGTCACGGTATCTCTTTCGAACAATCACGCGACCCCGGCAGGCATCGGTCCTAGTAGACCCCTACACTGCTGCTGACATCTCTTTGAGGCGCGCGTGGAACACTGCGCGCCGTCGACCCGAGCCTGGTCCTTACCGGGCGGCGAGCTACCCATTGCTCGCCACCCGCAAGCTCGCGCCTACGGTGGCCGGGAGTCCGCAATCGACTCCCGACGCCCGGTGCGTCTCCTCCTGCGGCGGCTAGGGGCGTGAGGGCGCAGAGACTGCCACTCCCTCACGCGCCCCGCCTCCTCCTTCGCGAGCATTACTGCTTCGCAGAAGGAGGTGACGGCTTCCCATTCCCTCTCGCTCCGTACCATGGCTCGCACCAGGGCCGGACGCGAGAGGTCGCTGCCGCCGATCGCCTCCACGAGGACACGGCGGTGCTCCGCCCAGGCAGGGCACACCTCCACCGTATGCTCCACCGTGTCCTCCAGACGATCCTCGCAATGGAAACACCCGGACGTATCCTCCCGCTTTATCCTGAACAGGAACCCACCGAAGCACCCATGCCCGGTGAGAACCTGCGTCAGGCGGAAGGTGAGGACGCCGTGGCGCCTCTCTATCCACTCCTCAAAGAGGGGACTTACCGCCGCAATTGTGGCGTGCCCATGAATGTACGTCTCGTGCGATTACGCGAGATCCATTTGTTCCTCAACGAGCACACATAAGTCCGACAGAATTGTTTCAATTAGTTCTTATATTTTTTGGCAAATCAACTTTATTCGCAAAAACTTCAAATAACATTTGAGGTTGTTAAAAAAAACTGGTGTTTGCCACAAACAGGAAAATGTCCAAATTGGTAACAAAACCTTCCATCACAACACAATAAAATTATAAATATAACGTAATAGCGCAAAACATTTTGTTTAAATTTTGAATTCCTATTAGAATAATATTTTTACTACTTTTTTACTAAATATTTGAATAATAAATAAAAAATATTTTAATTTCACTTGTTTTTACTACATATTGTAGGTATTTCTATTCAAAACTTTAGGTTTTTTGTTCCTTTTACCCCCTTAGTCTCTGGTTGAATTGACCTGTACTATCCAATGATAATCAAGATCAGTCCTTTACGACACATCTGACTTTATCATAACCAATTTTTCGTGGCTGTAAAGTACTTCAGTTAATTTTTTTTGGGCTGTAAAGGACTCTCATTTTCGTCAATAATTATGTTTGGTTTATTTTATTCATTTTTATGGATAGAACACGAAAAAATAGTGAGGGTTTCTTTTGACATCATGAATAATAGTACTTTGTTTGAAAAAGATATAAGTCAAAAACAATATTTTTTTTTGTTTATTGGCTCTACTGAAAACTCGTGTTTTGTCCTTTACGACAATTGAAATTTCCGGTATCGATATGACACCACCGACTATTAGTGAGGTTACATACAAAGTTGTTGATATGAAAACTCCAATTAAGTTCAAGCAGTTTCATTAATGAGGCACGTCATTTGACAAAGTTTATATTTATCTGTCACTCAAATGGTCATCTTGACATTGTTCATTGCAATTTGCATACTATTGTCTTTCCGTCCTAATCTTTTAATTTCTCAAAATGGACATGGATACTAATACTGAAGACATAAAATACATAAAAACTCATGGCGGAACAGCTTTGCTCTGGCAAACGTATACATTTCACCGTCACAAGGGATATAAAAACGGCTCAGTGTTATGGAGATGCACTAGCTTCAAAAGGACAAAGTGTCCAGGTACTATAACTTTAATGGTAAGCATCCTTTTCATTTGACATTTTTTCGAGTATTCCATAGCCTTTACTTATTTTACTAGAATAAATTTTAATATTAATTTTTATGTTGCCAATTCATCGGGCTATGTCGGTAACCTTGGTTTTCCTACGGATCTCATAATTTCTGATTCGATCACGTAGGGAAACTCCAAGCATAGCCCTCTCCATTGCTCTTTGGGTGATTTTAAGCCTTCTTATGAGGCCCATTGTGAGCGACCACGTCTCGGTTCCATATGTCATCACTGGCAACACACACTGGTCAAAGACTTTTGTCTTGAAATACTGCGGTAAGTGGGACGAAAAGATACTGCGTAGCAAGTGGCAGTGGGCAGGGCACATTGCTCGCAGAACAGATGGCCGATGGGGCCGGAAGGTTCTGGAGTGGCGACCGCATACTGGAAGACGTAGCGTTGGAAGGCCTCCCACAAGATAGACCGATGACCTGGTGAATGCCGCAGGAATACGATGGATGCGAGAAGCACAGAACAGGTCGAAGTGGCGGTACTTGGGGGAGGCCTATGTCCAGCAGTGGACGTCTTTCGGCTGAAATGATGACGTGATGATGATGATGATTACTTTTTAGAATGACGTAATTACTCAGACCAAAGATCACACTTGCGGCAGAGACGCCTTTGCAAGTGACCGTTTGCTGGTAACTAACGCATTACGAAATAAGGTAATTGCATCTGACCAACCAATACCAACCTTATATGAAGATAATGTGTTTACATTGAAACAAAAAGGTCATGATTTTCTGAATGCAATTCCAAAGTTTAAAAATATTAAACAGTCGCTTTATAATGCAAGAAATACGGAACTTGGAGTTCCCGCTACAATTTTCAAATCTATCAATGAGGTCACTGTACCGGTAACATTTCGCGAGTCTATATTAGCGGATTACTATTATGATGGTACTCGCATATTGGTTTTTTGTCCCATACATTGTCGTGAAATGATTTGTAATATCACTGAGTATTTCGTTGATGGAACTTTTGCAGTCTGCCCGACTCCCTTCCAACAAATCTACAATATTTTTGGTGACATAGGCAGCACTTTTGAAGAAACAAAAGTGGTACTACTTATCAGTGCATTTATGACTAATCGAACACAGAAAAGCTATGAGTTATTATTCCACATGATTCAATCACAATTGCCAGAATTTAAACCATATAAAGTACATTGTGACTATGAGTCCGCGGCAATTAACGCTATAAAAGAAGAAAATCCAAATGTAATAATAAAAGGCTGCTATTATCACTGGTGCAAAAATATTTGGAAAAATGCCAGAAAGTTTAAAAATAATCAAACCAAACCGGAAAAAAGAATTGTCGCTCTAACAGCGGCCTTACCGCTCTTGCCACCACAATGTACTTTAGAAGGATGGGAGTATATCAAAACCCAAATTTATAGAATTAATAATATAAACATGACCAGATTTATACATTACATCGATAATTATTGGTTAAAAATTCACTCCCCAGATGTTTCTAGCGTATATGACCATCGAAAGAGAAAGACATCGTACCGATAATGTGTCCGAAGGTTTTCATTCAAAACTAATAAAGGGAATCAACAATACAACAGTTAGTTTGTTCAGAACCAGGAATAAAATGAATAAATACTTAGGTATGGAAGCTTTAGAAGAAAAAAGGAAGAGTAAATACATTGTGGATGATAACTTTATACTTGACGTTCAAATGCAATTAATCAATGGTGATATTACTGTGGCCAAGGCTTTAGATGAACTCAGATAAAGGTTTTTTTGAACAGAGTATCACATCATCGGGTAAATCGGAGTAGAAACTTTTTTAATGTTTCCACAATGCTAGCACATGTGACATGACATTAAAGAATATAAGTATGTCACTGTGGCGTTTCTGAATTCACTTGTTTTCTGTTTTGTTCACTGTGTTATTACTATCGTATTTAGAAATATATAAATACTTAAAAACATAATTTAGAAAGTGTGGAGAGTCAATCAATTTTGAGTTCACAACCTAAATACCAACTCTCGCCCGATGATGTGTTTGAAATGCAGGATACTCAAGAGTATTTTGTAGAGTGTAGACATGACGACGCCACACCAGACATATGTACATACGCAAACGGAACAAAATATGAAGGATACTTGTACCCAAACGGACCATTTGAGTGATGCTCAGATTGTATTAAATACAGCAAAATTGTTGGCTGAAAGTTTTTTTCCCGGAAAAGAAACACTTAAAGAAAAGTTCATTAAGGTCTATTACAAGCACGTAACAACAATTGTGGACAAGCTGGAAGACTAGTTTTCCGGTCCGTTCTTTAATACCTACATAACTACTTACTTCACTTAAATAAAAAAATAATATTTTATAAACTCTGTTTTATTAATTATCGTTTAACTATAGATAACTTAAAATAATGAATTGGGAGCTGTTTGTCAAAAAACACGCGTTTCTGGACATCACTAGGGTGGTGTCATATGGACTAGAGATTCCATACGACACCACCGGTGGTGACGTTTTGGTGGTGTCAAGTGGAAGGAAGGCAAGATTCTGGCATTGCTACAAGGAATTAGTATCTTTAGCGTCGAAACAGCGTGAAGATCCGAAAAGTGCCATACATAGTGAGTTAGACCAATATCTGTCCGAAAATGTATTACCACGAGAGACTGTTTATTTAGTTATAATATGTATGTTTTCTCCTTAATTTTTTGGTCAAGGTTGTTTTCGAGTACCTCGCCAGTCAAACGAGCTATTCTCTGATATAGTAAGTATGTAGGTACTATCAAATAACCGAAGAATATTTGGCGCATCTCTACTCTGTCAACTTTGAGAATCCAAACGGTGTGCTACAGCCTTAGCATAGCTAAATGCCTACGTATTCGAACTTTATAGCAGTTGAGTCCGAACATTGTCTGTTTAAAATACGTCGGGAGAGTTTTGCTGACGAATTCTGGGCATTTGAAGTCCTGACTGCAGGCTTAATATAGCCGGTTATTTATAGACCAGGGCTATTGGGCATAAGGTGCGCCGGACGTATTAATTATTTAAGTACCATACTGGTGGAACTTCCATAGCAAGCATACCAACGCATGAATGATATACCGTATTCACGAGTCATTCAATCCCAAATAAAGGATTTTATTCACGCTGTATAATAACATTATCCTGTCGGTTCTAAACTTTGCATTTATTTCAGAGCATTATAACACAGTGAAACGAATAAAACTAATGGCCTGTAACACCAAATAGCATCTGAATAAATAGAAAAATAATACTGAGCTCCTGAAATGAAATCAGTGGGATAGCGTGGCTCATGGTGAGATTAAATACGTGAGCTTTTGTACGACACGGGACCCGCAGTATGCGACAGAACAGTCGCGCGATCGATCCGCGGTGCCTGCTGCCTGCTTTGCCCGGTATACCCCGTAGCGATTACCATCGGTTATAAAATACGGGTGTGCGTCAGTAAATAGATAACACCATGAAGAATTTTTGATTTCCTTCAAATAAACGTAGATCATGTGAAGACGTGAGGTGAACACAACTCATGATAGATGTGGGTGTGACTTCGGTGGATTTACTCAAGGTGTATGTGTGTAACGTACGTATCCTGATTCCGATACGCAGGTAATAAGAAAGAATGTTGTAATTTGAAGCCTTCAAGAGAACTGTATCCACTCAATAATTTTAGTGCTTTTGGAAAAGTTCAGTTTTAGGCATTATTGACACGGGGTGCTTAGACAGGGTCACGAGATTTCTTCAAAAGAGTTACCTTGGCCCTGGCATATAGGCAACTGAAAGAACACGGGTGGGGGTTTTAATTAATAAAAGTCTGTAGTCAGTAGAAGTCTCCCGCTCCACCCAAAGCGGGAGACGTCATTTAACGATTTACTACCCACAAAAAAAGTCATTGCTGACACCCAGGTTCATAAGTGGTTGTAAATATTCATAGCCAAAATTAATCAATAAAATGATGGTCCACCACTACCATCCCACCATTAAAGATTACCTTGCGTCCTTGTTTATTATAAACCTGTTTCGTATTACACACATTTATGTATTACTAGCTCCTGCCCGCGATTTCGTCAGCGTCAAATTTTTGCTCCTCTAACCCTTCCCGTCACATCGCATTACCAGTCAGTTTTCGTCCATTTTCCGTTGCTGCTTCGCTCCTTTTGATCGTAGCGTGATGTTATGCAATACAAAAAGTTCAATTCGGACCAGTAGTTCCTGAGATAACCGCGTTCATCCAAACAATCAAACTCTACAGCTTTATAATATTAGTATAGATTAGTATTATTGTATTACGAAAGTAGGTGACACTTGCGAAACACATTCGTGGTGGCATTGCGTAAATAAATAATATCAATATTTCCAGACGTGCAAACTCCCAATAAGTTTGCATGTCATTTTCAACATGCAATTTCAAAAGTTTCATTTCCCTATTGTAAAAATTATACTAACCCAAAAAACATGGCAGTTTTTCGCTAAGGTCCATTATTGGACTTCATTTGTTTAACAATACAATGTTACGAGAAAACATTGTGTTGTGTATGGAGTTTTAGTTCATGAAAATACGACAAATTGAAAAGCGCATATAAAAATAGGTCGAAATGGCCGGCTCAGCTAGTAGTATGTAATAAAATAAAATCTCTGTTATAAATTATTTCGCCAAAAGATGTGTGAACGCACCGCCACAAATCAAGCCACACATTTCCAGTATAAGCTATATAATAATATAATATAATAATTTATTTAATAAAAACGATTACAAAATGAGTACATTTAGCAAACAGTATTAAATTCTCATACAATTATAGTGCCTAAAGATAAACTATTTCTAAAGTATTTTTATCACAAGTGCAGAAGATGATTCATCGGAATTAGAATGTAAGGTAGCGACCCGCCCGATCTAGGTTAAATGAAACCTGTGTTTCGGGCCATCACTTTACATTTCAATTAAATTAGTGCAATCATATTTTAAGTATAATTTATATAAAAGTAATCTATTAATAACTATGAGAAAAAGCACATTAGTAAAAAAATACAATAAAACAATAATTCCTAAAACTAAGTGAGTGTAAATACTACAAAAATAAATACTTACGAGGGAATAAATTATAAACATGACATAATTTCTAGAAGTTTTTCTGTGTCTGTGTAATTAAGTACCGCTAAGTATTCTGATGATATTGTACTACAGCTGACTTTTAATTATACGAAAAATGTGTACATTGCGAGCTCAGGTGTCAAACTGGAAATGTATAGGTTGAAGTGTAGCCATGTGTACAGCTAGCCATGAGTACTGTAGTTAATTGGCCATACCGATTTCTGCCGAAAAAAAAAAACTTTGCTGCGTGTGGTATAATAACATGCAGGTTTCCATGGAATAGGAACGAACTTGCATCGCTCTGGTATTCCGGACGGCCATGTTGTTGATTGACGCTATTTACAATTCATCAATAAGCAACCTCATCTATTCAAAACATCATAGATCGCAAAACATACCGCTTTTGATGACACGCTGCTAAAGTTTGTTGAAATGCCGCGATGAAATTTGTTATTGTATGTCATACTAAATTATATCAATAGCGCACATCCCTAAGTGCTAATAGCAGAAACACTTGTGACAAACTCGTCTGCACAGCGCGATAAGAACATAAACTCTTCCAAATTAGTCCCAAATACAGTCTATAAAAACGTAGTAAAATTTGATACCTGTGCATTTATCCAGGATAGTGGGTGACTCATTAGCCACTCCCTGACTTCACCCTTTTCAGCAAACATAGGCGTTAATTAACTCTACACATTATCATAAATATTCGAAGTAGATACAGTTACGAGCAAAATATTTACACCCTTCGAGAAAATCAAATGCAGTTTTCTCAGAGAGTTGATATCAATTCGAGGCACAAAATGTAATATTAGTTTGTGTAAACAAATTCTGTCTTTAACATACCTCATAATTTCAATCAGTAGTCAAAGAGAACATATAAGAGACATATTTTTGGTCGTGACTGTACTCTTTATTCTATATTATTGCAATAACCTCGATAGTTTATTTCATTTTACTGCTAACTTGCAAACGCTCAGTTTGATGTCGCACAAGATGTAACTTTCCAGCTGGATGCACCCAACAATACACAATTGACTAGGAATTCTCTTGAATTCCCTTTCCGTAATTTCATTGAATTCAAACTATTTTTTATTTTTCATTAAAATATTTACTGAGTTCACAATATTTTTTCAACTTTTTGTTAGGTGATGATAGAATGAAAACGTAAACACTAAACTTTGTTATAGCCGGACTAAAATCGTGTACAAAAAAATACATAGGTCCTGTAAAAATCATAAAACTTAGGTTTGTTACTGCCTCATAAAGATAGGACACTACCGTGTTCCCCAAGCTATCTCACAAATATACTGACATTTCCTAGGAATATTGTGTACCTAAAAGGAGACAGGCACCTGCTATCGCTTTTACATAGAGGTAATGGAAAGAAAAGTTTTCTGGTTTTCCTAGCGAGAACGATGCGAAACCTATGTAGCATCCATATCAATTCATCATTTGCCTAGACTTTTCTGAAATATGTTGACGTCGACTACCAGTCCAACCGGATGAAGCTATATACCAGTATTTTTCTTGGAGCGACTGCCTATCCGAAGCCCACAACCAATTCACTGGTTAGTACGATATCCCTTTGTGAGACTAGTTGTCCAATTTTTGGTACTGACGACCGGTAACGACCGTCGAAGATTTCCGAATGACAACTGGGACCATTAGTTTAAGCTGCTTTCCGAGGCACGGATGGGTCTTGGTATGCAACGATGGTGCAACAACGGACCGACCACGGCAGGCGTAGGTAGTTTACCTGATCGATGGACCCGTTATAACCCCTATAACTTTATGCTACTTAAAAACTGATTGTAGGTGAGCATATCGCTTATTTCGAGTTAAGTACAAGCTGTTTAAATTCGAAACCATTCCAAAACTCGTACTTCCAAACTGGGGACACCCTGACTCCTGGCTGTTTTATTTTGTCCTGAACTTGATAAGACGGGTTGAATTAATACAGGGAATTTCCCACAAAGGAATTCGGGACAGTTAGATTAAACTGCAGCCGTATCTTATTGCCGACACAAATCTCTCATTCGGAAGACAACGGTACCACTAAAATGTACACGACTGAAAACTATCAGTAAATGAGAGATAAACATTTCATTACTGGCGCCTCCTCCTGTAAACGTGTCGCTACAATACACTTGTATAGCTGGGTACTTGACGGACACAGATTTATGCCACGCTCTCGACACCCATTCAAACGTTGATGCTTGATAGCCGGCTCTTGAATTGTGAGAAAAACTTCTGATTCACTGTAAAGTACAACATTTGTTCATGACACGGGACTTGCAGGCGGTCGTTGGTCATACTTTTCTCAGTATATTTTGCAAGTAACTGAACCTTTAATTTGCCAACACTCATTAGTTGATGTCAACGTAAGTACCGTACTTACGGAGTTGTTAACTAGTTACTGGTCGCCCGACACTCCTAATTGACACTCGACATGGAATTTGGATCGACTATCTTGGAAACAAGATAAACTTTTCAGGATAATCACATTACGCACTTATTGTCGTGTACAATAAAACGTTACATGGAATATGGACTTACATAAACAAAGGAAATATCTAAAGAAAACAAAAGAAAATTATGCGTCGAGCTGTTTGCCATTTAATACATCAATGTATGTGTTTGATCCTTCTTAATATTTAATGGATTCGTATACAAAATGTATGTCTTTTCACCCTTTTCTGGAAATCTTCCGTAGGGGTTGTAACTGTTGAGTGTTGATATGTATAGACATAAGGGTCGGTATAGCTCTTATTATTTATGTATGACGGCATCTATTATTTTGTATAAATAGCAGATAGAATGTTGATTGAGGATAAGAGACCTCCCGTGACCTTCAGAATGACCTATTCGAAGAAACACATACCAATGTACATAAAATAATAATTTGCTACGTTCCCTTCCTTTTATTTCCGCGCGCCCTTCGCAATACTTTTCGGCTTTATTAACAGACATATAAAAGCAATAAACAAAGTGTCATTTCATTTAAAACGAAATTCAGGCAACCCATTTCATATTCCCTGTTTTATCGCCTCAGAAATGTAAACACACGTAAAGTATGTTATGGACGGTTATAATGTTAAATAAAACGTACCTCTGAGATGATTATTATTATTATCTCATTAAATGGGATCTAAAATATATGATCATGATCATTAGATCACTAAAAAGGCTTATATTTACCTTAGCAGGTAAAATCTTATGTAAAGCATTTTACTCTAATTTGTGCTAGATTAATGGAAACGACAGTAGACGTCATAAAATTGAACAGCCACATTACGATTACATAAAATAAAAATAAAAAACATAAAACAGCCACATGATGATTACATAATGTAGCTGTTCAATTTTATGACGTCTACTGTCGTTTCCATTAATCTAGCACAAATTAGAGTAAAATAGAATAAAATAAGGTAAATATAAGCCTTTTTAGTTCAGATGAAAATTTGCATATTCAAGTTTGATAATAAAGCACGGCGTAGCACAGCTGTGCCATCACACAAAACTTAAGAACAGCTACACATTACATAGTGCACTGAAATGGTTTCAGAGTAGTACTGAACGTAATGGCACTATACTGTTCCTCTAAAATCTAAAATGGAACCTACCCTACACTGTTTATGTCAACGCAAAACGCGCCGTTAAACTTTCTTAATGGACGTCACGCTCTCAAACTGAAATATTTTTAGCTGCCACCGTTAATCAAACAGGAAGGGTGAAATGTCGCCTAATTAAGCCAAAGCCAAAATTCGAGGTGATATGTTATCCTGTCAACTTTATCCCGCGCTGCTCCGGGGAACCGACAGTTTGCGGCCAAAGGATTTATATCACGTCGACACCTCAGGAAGGAGTTAGTTGTTCCGCGTATACTTTACTGTTCTAGTTAGAGGACAAGGGGGAACCTCATTCCTCTCAGCTCTCCACCCCTCAAGTCGTAAAATAAAATTCGTACGGACTCATATAAATGTTGAGTTATGAAATTGCACTCAAACCATAACCTGAATTTAACTATTTTTCTATTCCTTTTTTTCCATAAAATGTAAGTTCGAATATCCCGTAACCGGTAGATATATAATATAGGCTTAATTTCGTATGTCTGGCGAGCGAAGCTTTATTTAGGTTATCTAAATATTAATCTATATATTAATCTATATATTAATACGTGAAGCGAAAACTTTGGATCCCTTTTTATGAAAATTGGGCGGACGGAGGAGTATGAAATTTCGCACACTTATAGTTTATACAGAAAAGAAGTGACGAATGCTAATATTTTTATTAAATATGCGTAAAAATACATTATTTTCAATAAATAACGCGTTACACACACTACTATTCATTATCGTGTATTTTTTAATACACACATGCATAGATATTCTTTTTTTTATGGTCCAATCGACAATATCTGTCTTTATTTTGTGTCTATAGTCTTATAGTTAGGGAGCTGGCGAGCATTTCGGTATATGATTTGGACACGTTTCACGTCGAGGTGGATTGCAGTTTAAATAATTACGAATCGATCTGGTCCAATCAATTAAGGTTCTATGTCAGGTGTGTAGGTGTTACAGCGGATTGAAGTTGCTTAAAAAATCGGGGTATTAAATCATTTGCACATGTATGCCTCTAGAGTTCATGGTCACAAAAATCGAAGAGGCAGACATTCAGGACTCTGCATTATCATGGGACGGAGTTGTAAAAATGTTTAAAAAAAAGCTCTACTAAGTCATTTGCACGCAGATCTCATTGCGCCCATTCGATTCACTATGACTCTGTGGATTCGAAAAAACATGTGGCAGACTCTTTGCTCACTGATTTTCAGCTGTATAACTTTTTGAAATTCACGGAATCAAGGGACAGCGGGTATGGCATGGGATTATTGTTATTATTTATAGTTTTATTCTTATAATTAAGTTTAATATTATCCTCTAAACTCACGGTAACGATTAAACTTCTGGAGCTGAAATCTATGCAATCATTTTTTTTCTCAATGCCAACCAGAAACGAAATGCGCTTGGAACTTTAATAGAATAGAATAGAATAGAATAGGTCTTTATTTGCTTAGAATGTAGGTACATATAAATAAGTTGTTAAATTAAATAATGGGATCCATGTACATTCTGCCTTAATATAGCATGCAAATGTCTTACAAAGTAGAGAATAATAAAAATAAAATATTTAAAAAAAATATCATTTAAGAAGTCCTGCACAGAATAACAACATTTATCTACAAGTAATTCTGTGAAACGTTTTTTAAATTTGCGCAACGGTAAGTTTTTAATTCAGTCAGGTATTTTATTAACGATTATAGGAGCCATACAAATTACATTTCTTTTTAATAAGCTAGTCTTATATACGCCCGTGCATAATAGGTTCTGGTATTGAGATCTCATAGGTGTACTTCGTTTTCTAGTTTCTATTAGAGTTGCAAATAGACCTCGATTAGTTATTACAAATATTGCTAACTCAAGGATATAAAGGCATGGGAAGGTTAGTAATTTCTGAGACTTAAATATAGGTATGCAACTGTCTGTCACTCCCAAACCAAATATAGCTCTTAGGCAGCGCTTTTGAGCTTTAAAAATGCTTTTTCGTTCACTACAATGACCTCAAAATATTATACCAAATCTTAAGATGGAAACTACTAGACCATGGTAAGCCACTAATACTGTCGGTAAATTTACTTTTTTAGACAAATTATGCAACATAAACGCGGCTGTGCTTAAACGTTTACATATTTCTTCTGCTTGTGGCTTCCAAGTTAGCTGGCTGTCAATTATGATTCCTAAAAATTTTGTGTTGTTAACTTGTTCAAAGTTTGACCATTGTAATTTATATCCATACCTCCCGTGGATATCCGTTGGTAAAATTGCATGCTTTTCGTTTTTTGGAGATTAATTACTAAATTATTATTGTCGAGCCACTTTATTAAACTACTAATTGTATTGTTAATGTCATTTATATATGATTCTTAATTGATACATGAAACAATTGTTGTGCTATCATCTGTAAACAATATCATAGGATAAATTATATGACGTGGCAAACCGAGGACGCTGCCCTGTGGGACACCATATTTTATTTCTCTACAAGATGATAAATATTTTAATTCCTTTCTAGATCCTAAACACAAGCTAGATATCTCCGTACATTGTCGTCGACCTATTAGGTACGTTTTTATTAAATTAAGAGCACTGCCACGAATACCGTACGCGTAAAGTTTGGTTAGAAGGGTATCGTGGTCCACACAGTCAAAAGCCTTCGACATATCGGCATATATTGCGCATACAGGTGTTTTAGAGTCTACTTTTGGCATTATTTTATGGAGAAAGTCGAAAATAGCCATATTGATGTTTTTATTTTTTCTAAAACCCTTTTGTTCGTCACATAGTATGTGGTATTTTGTGAGAAAATTGTACAGAGATTCATAGATAAGTTTTTCTATGACCTTTGAGAAGATGGGAATTAGAGCAATTGGTCTATAGTTTGCCATGTCGTCTTTATTATTCTTTTTATGTAGTGGTTTAACAATTACAGTTTTTAGACTTTCTGGAAATACTCCAGAGTTTACGCTTACGTTAAAGATATGAGCAAGGGGCTCAGCAATACAAGTAGAAACAAATTTTACAACTGAGGTTGAAATGCCATCATAGCCAAAGTTCTTTTTATTTTTTAAGTTTTTTATTATACGCGTGACATCTTGAGGTACAACTGGAGTCATGAATATTGGCCATTTATGTTAATTGTTTCACCTGACGTATGTTTTGGTATACCAGAAATCTGGTCCGTAAAGAAATTATTGAATGATTCGGCTATTTCACTAGGGTTTGATATTATTTTATCTCCTTTTTCTATTTGAGAAATAGGTTCTTTTATAACTTTATTATTATTAATAATCTGCCAGGCAGTTTTGGATTTATTTTTAGAGTTATTAATTAAGTAGCTATTCTGAGTTTTCTGGGTTAGTTTAATAATTTTTTTAAATCTCCTTGAATAATTATTAAATGTGCTTTTATTTTCACAAGTCGGTTTTAGTCTCTCTTGCCACAATAATTGTCGTTGTCGTCTGCTACAAATTCGTATCCCCCGAGAAACCCATTTTAATATCTTCTCAGATTTTATAGTCACCCATTTTTTAGGGAAACAGAGATCATATAAAACCAGAAAAAAATCCAAAAAGTTATCATAGGCTTTGCTCGAATCCTCTGTGCTATATACATCAGAAAATGATAGGCTTTGGAGGTGTGTTTTAAATTTAATAAGATTTTCTTTAGTTATGTCTCGTCTTAATGTTCGCCACGATTTAATTAGCCTGGTTTTATTAACTTTTATTTTCATTATTTGAGCTGTGTGGTCAGATAATCCAAAATCGATTACTTCATGTTGGCAGCCTTGCTTAAAATTATGTGCAAAATTGTCCAAACAAGTACTACTTATAAAACGTGTCGGTTGATTAATTTCTAGTTTGAGGTTGTAGCTCCTAAGAAAGCATTCAAAATCTAACGTCATTCTATTCCTGTTTAAAACATCTATATTAAAGTCTCCACACAAAATTACTTTTTTGGAAGGTTTGATACACACTTTTTTTTAAATAAGATCTAAGTTTTCGTAAAACAAACTTAGGTTACACCGTTTAGGAGGTCTATAAATACATATTAAAATAGTTTTTTGTAAAGGTATTTCAACGGCACAGCATTCTATAATTCCTGATATCGAGCACTTCATTATGTCAGGTAGCTCTTTATACTCATGGCCAACTCCTATAAGGATACAGACACCACCACGTTTGCTATTCTGCCTAGCATAGCATGCCGCTAACTTATAATTAGGTAAATATAACAATTTTTCTTGGCCTGACATTATAAAATGCTCGGTTATACATATTATGTCCACAACTTTCTGATTACTTAACAGTTCTTGAATGTTAATATTTAATAAGTCTGATTTATTTAGAAGTCCAGCAATGTTTTGGTGTAGCACATACATATAATCAAAGAAAAAACTCACAACTCGGAGACACGGTGCTAATATGTTCATTAACGTTACCTTCACATTCTGTGGATGAGCTCTCAGATATAGTTAGTAGTAAGTTGCGAAATATATTACGCATTCCACGATCGTTTATCTTTCTATTGACTTTTGAGAACATTGTAAAATCATAAAGTAAATCTAGATTAGAGTCAAATGCAGTGGCGTAGTCATATGTTTGTAAATCAAGATGTAATAAATTGTTAAAAGTCTCTATACGCCAATTATTAAACATAGTTGAGTAATTACTTAATTTAAAGGTGGGAACACATAAAATAACATTTGTATGCTTAATCTCTCCTAGTATCTTCCTTACTTCTATTATTATTTCCACATAGTTATTAGTTTGTTGAAAATCTTCCTCTCCAACCAAAATGACACAATGATCATTCATCGTGTAGTCCATAACTTTTAGATGTAGGTTACTAATAAGTTGTAATAATCCACAGTTTGGTGAGATGTAGTGACATATCTGATAGTTCTGAAATGTGTCCTCTGCAATGGACAGAATATTATTTAATTTATTGGCTAGAGCAATGCATAGTTTATTCCTTGCAGATCCTGATTTGGTAGCTTCAGTGTCCTTACTTTGAGTAGTTTCCTTTTTTGACGCGTTTACAGAACAGTCCTTAGATGTTTGGTTTGTTTGTTGCTGTTTATTGTTTTGCTTCTTCTGCGATTTTATTTGAGAATTTCTCTGTGAAGTTATCGTTTGTGTACCTGTACTACTAGAACCTGTTACAGTTGTTTCTGTTTGTGTCTCTTTTGTGCTTGAACATCTTTGTAACGATTTTTTTGGTGTAGATTTTAGGTTAGCTGGGCTGTTAATCTCTTTGAGAAGCTTGTTTCTTTTCCGTAATTCATCATTTGATTTCTTTAAGTTGTTATTCTCTAATGACAATAGTTCAATTTCTTTATGCGCACCGTTTAGTTGGGATGTCAGGTTCTCTATTTCATTTGTCAATGTTTTAATTTGTGTGTTATCTTCGTCCTCAGACAAGTCAGGCATGCTATTAATGGTTTCGTTTATTGTTTGTGAAATAATACTGTTATCGTTTGGTTCCGAGCGTGTGCGCGTGCAACGGAACGTAATATTTTCCAAGAAGTTCATAATTAAATTTTGTTGAAATAATTTTTGGCCGATTGGCTATCTGCTTAGTAACTATGTAGGTGAAATAGATCGTATTAATATTACAAACTTATTCCCCGGGTAATAGATGTCGCTAATTACAATATAAATGTAGGTAGTTTAATTATTATTTTGGAACCGCAACACTTTCTGTCATTTGTTTTCTATTAGTCGTGTCAGTTCAAGACTTTCCTACAAGATGGCGTGGTTGTCGATGTATTTCAAATAAAAAACGAATCTGTAAAGTGTTACGATTTTAGATTTTGTAGATTCCTTATGATTGTTCAAGTTTACTTTAGACTGTTCTTTACCATACAGGATTTGAGGTCTTCACAAACTTGTACCTTATAATTTATTGGCAGTGTACAGTCACGAGCAATAATATATATACATTATCACATTTTCTAAAATATCTTAACTTCTACCATTCAAAAAATATGTGTACGATATTTTTTTCTAAATTACCTAACCATCAAACTGTGTCAAAACTGGGTATACATTAGTTTCACAATAACATAAACGAAACAAAATCAGTAAAAAGTTTACACTTCCAATGTAATTTTTAAGTATCCATGACAATTTCTATAACATATATACAATTGTATACGTGTTATAGGAATTGTCATGGATACATTAAAATGAGATTGAAAGTGTATACCTACTTTTTCCTGTTTTTGTTAAGTTTATTACAGTAATAACTACAGTTTTATAAATAAACTAGCTTCTGCCCGCGACTTCGTCCGCGTCAAATTTTTGCTCCCCTGACCCTTCCCGTCGCATCGATTTGCCGGCTAGTTTTCGGCCATTTTTCGTTGCTGCTCGCTCATTTTTGAGTTATAGTGAGTCATCCTTAAAAGATAGACATATGCTCTCGCGGACTTTTTTAGAACTTTTTAAGAGGAATAATTCCGTCATACATTATTTTTGCGTTACTTTAACCGTTTACGCAGCGCACGCAACAGAAACTCTTAAAAGGAATAAATTTTCCCCGTTTTTGCAACATTTTTCATTACTGCTCCGCTCCTCTTAGTTGTAGCGTGATGTTATATAGCCTATAGCCTCCCTCAATAAATAGGCTACTCAACACAAAAAGAATTTTTCAATTCGGACCAGTAGTGACTGAGAATAGCGCGTTCAATCAAACAAACAAACTCTTCAGCTTTATAATATTATATATAAAATATATAAATATATAATATATATATAGTAATATAGTATAGATAGGGGTTGGTTACTGCAATAAAACAAGGACTTACAAAATCAGTGTTTTCATTAGAAATACGATATGGCACGTTGTTATTATTGATTTTATATCGATTTTGAATAATAATCACAATAACACAGGCAATACATATTTAACCAGCTGTACTGCACGATAACAAAAAAACAACCGTAATGCGCGCCTATCCCTTCTGTATGATTTGCAATGTTGCCGTAGGAATCTAATAGCCCGCCGGCCTCGTCACCATCGGGGCGGTCCGGCCGATGCTAGACGACTAGCTTCTGAGAAGGCACGGCTCCCTGTCATTTAGGGCGACGCAGGTGCTCTCGGGGCACGGATGCTTCGGGTAGGCAGGGAGTCAGACGCTCGGTGTCATCACTGCGTCCATTGTCAGACACGGTGTTCATACGCTTGCAGAATGCGCAGCTTGGGAGGAGCCGCGTCGAACCCTTGTTTCGCAAGAAGGAAACGATCTGTCGCAGCCGGCTGTGATCCGTTCTATGGCTGGTGGCGCAGCGTCGTGGGATGCGATGATCTCCTTCAGCGAAAATGTCATGTCGCAGAAAGAGGCAGCGGAAAGGGAGAGGGCGATTTCGAGTGCTCTCCCAGCCCACAACAGGCGCACCGGGCGTATGCTGTGTGCAGGCCCCTGGTGCACCTGCTAAAAATACATAAAAATACATGTATTTAGGGGGGCCGGTTGAGGACATTATCGGTAGACGTCCTCTACCGGTCCCCCTAAATGGGTCCAGGGACGGCGGAATCGGGGACGTCCGCCGCCCCCTATCATATATGACCCGAGGTGGTGGCGCGTAATGTACCACGCGCGCTCCTCTTAGACGTTGCGGGGGGAGTCAAACACCTCACTCCCCCTGCTTGACCAGACGGGGCCGCAGTGGCGGGCGGCCGGCACCAGCCGAGGGCTGCGTTGAAGAATGCTTAAGCGTCCCCGTAGCCCCCGGTGCAAGTGTGCGAGGGAACACGGGGTCGTTTTAGTCAGTAGAAGTCTGAGAGACCCCTCCGTCCGCCCCAGGGCAGAGGACATTCATGAGGATTTCCACCATGATAGCAAAAAAAAAAGTAAAAAGGAATCTAATAGCACAATAGTTTTAGGACGGTACACGGAAATAAAAACAGTGGACGGGCGAGTCGATACCACTCACTGATGGCTACTTTTACCTTACTATGACACAATATGTATAACGCAATGATAAAAAATCTAAAAATAAATAATACAATAAGATCCTATAACTATTTATGTACTCTGGTTTTGTCAATTAGGTAAAATCACAATTTGGGTTCCTTTTGAACCCGAATTTCGATTTATTTCCGAGCTCAAGGTGCTTGAAATTGCTGCTTTGTAATTGTTTACATAATTTCGAAACTATACTGTTAACATGTTTTTGAAATTTCCTTGCGTTCATAATTACGTAACTAAAAGTTAATATTATTTTTTGGTAATATATTGTTGACGAAAATTTTATAAAAATGTGTAGTTAATTTTGACACAATTTAACGTTTACATAATTTTTGGACACAGTTAGCATACTTATTTTTGCGATTTAATGTTGCTACATGAATTTGAATTTTATGGGCGTTTCTATGTTATTGCTCGTGACTGTACACTGATTTGTTAGTCATTTGTGCACATAATTTAGATGTCACTTTTTATTGTTATTTCACTACGAATATCACAGATAACACTACAATAGTTGCTTTTGGTGTCCTTTTTCACTTTTATGCACTATTCACTGTCTGTTGAGCACATTTAATATTTTTAGAAATTTAATTTACGGGAGCACTATGAAATTCTTTGTTTACCACGCAGCGCCACCTAGCGGTAAGTTAATTAGAAAGTATTTTTTTTATTGCATGTTTGGTTGTAATCTGAATAGGATTAGGATAGGAACAGTCTTTAACTTTTTTAAATCACGTTTTATTTGTGTAAAATACGTAGATTTTGAGAGGAAAAGCGTGCAAAATAAAAGGGGAGGCTGTATATAGATATACGCTCTATACATTTAGTTTCACAATACGGAAAAGGTCGGAACAGAGTTATACCGTTCTCACTCATATTCCCAAATAAAAGACAGACACCACGAAAGGAACTATGGGGATATTTTATACCTGCTTAGTTAGACGCGAGCGTCGGGTTGAAAAAAAAATCAAATGGTCTGCCTTTGGAATATCAGAGGCCTGAACGTCTGCCTCATCGATTTTCTTGGTTTTCATAAGGAATTCAAACATCAGTCCAAGAGGTAGACGTGTGCGCATGATATAGCACACCTTTTTTACATTTTTGGAGCACTGTGCACTGTCAATAGACAATGCAGAGGCAACATGTTGGCAGACTATTTTTCCGTGGTTTTCTCATTGTTTTTAATCGAATAATTCAAATCTGCCAAGTGTGCACTTCATATAGAGTTTTTTTAATCATAAAAATAAATGTAAAAAATGAATACTACAAAAATCAGAGCCCTGGATGTCTGCCTTTTCGATTCTTTGTGTTTCCAGGATGACTGTGATCATCAGCCCCAGAGGCAGACGTGTGCACATAATTTACGCTAGCGCGCGCGCGCGCGTGTGCTAGTTTGGGATCAGATAACAGTGTGTTGGTTGTCCTGAGATATTTATTATTTATTTATAAATATCTCGGGTCAAAAAAGGTGTGCTATATAATAGCACACCTTTTTTCAAACATTGTTTAAACGCTGTAAATTTGCAACGCAGCGCCAACATGGTGGCAGACGAGGTCCGAGGTCCTTGATGTTTCTTAGGGTATAATTATCACGATTAATAACGTCTGCCTTGTGTGCTGATCATATCGAAATTTTGCTCGGCTGCTCCGTAACTATTACTGAATGTCAAGTATAACCATAGGTAATAAATTAATTTTATAGATCTATATAACCTATTTCATTTTTAAAATCTATGATCGTATCGAGAATATTTGTTTTTAATATTATTTGTCTATAGTGTTACTGAATGTCAAATATAACCATTAAAAAAAAAAAATATTATACCTATATGTTTTTTCATTTAATAATATATTTCTGTTCAAATGAAGTACGGTCGAATTTCGACCAATCGGCGATCACTTGTAATTTTAAATATACAAATCGATAAGGACATGATAGTTACCAATAAACACTTTATACATGTTACCAATGTGAGTGCATATGTTTTTATCTATCGGTTTGTAATAAAAGTTGTCCGAATGGTTGGCCCATTGGTATCCCTAACCGTCGGATGTGAGATCGATTCAAAGGGGTAATGTTTTACTGTTTTATATACAGCTGAGAATGGCATTTTGAGACAAGAGCGCGTCATCACGAGCTTGGCGACCCAGTTGCGAAAATAAACACATGCTTTTTCAAGTAATTACTTAGATTTAGGCAACTGATTAAGAGCCATTTTACATTTTTGCGCGAATATCTAAGATTTTAGTCGCCTTATTTACCTCTCATCTCATCATTGTAAATACTCTGGCATCGACGAATACATGTAAAAAATAGATCAATCTTTTGTTTTGTCACTTTTATTAGCACATTTACAAAAACTTATTTGTTTACTTTGTAGTAATTAATCTCCCACAACTAGTTTTCTTAAAAATCAGCGCAGGGTCAATTTCAGACTCCTATTTCTATCATTAATATGTAGAAATTTGAGTTAAAAAAATACAAAAAACAACAGACATATAATATAGTTGTTACATTTAGTATAAGAATACTGATTTTTAATAACATTAATTAGTAAAAAAATTAAGTCTTATGGCAATTTTTGCGATTTATTCGCAAGTTTAGGGCGTTTTTTTGGTTTGAATAAAGCATTTAAAATTCATGTCAATATAAAGTATGCTCTATAACAAATCGAATTCTCAAGTTTTATTTAAATCTGTTTATTTAATTAGACATAATATCGTTTTTGAAATGCCGAGTTAGACCAATATCTGTCCGAAAATTTATTACCACGAGATACTGTTTATTTATTTATAATATAGAAAGAGGACATAGACCCTTTTTTTTCTGGATGGGAAATCATCAAATGACTTCTCCCGCTCTGGGCGGAGCGGGAGGGCGTGTCAGACTTTTACTGACTAAAACCCACCCGTGTTCCATCAGTTGCCCATGTGCCAGGATCACGGTATCTCTTTCAAACAATCACGCGACCCCGGCGGGCATCGGTCCTAGTAGACCCCTACACTGCTGCTGACATCTCTTTGAGGCGCGCGTGGAACACTACGCGCCGTCGACCCGAGCTTGGTCCTTACCGGGCGGCGAGCTACCCATTGCTCGCCACCCGCAAGCTCGCGCCTACGGTGGCCGGGAGTCCGCTATCGACTCCCGACGCCCGGGGCGTCTCCTTCTGCGGCGGCTAGGGACGTGAGGGCGCAGAGACTGCCTCTCCCTCACGCGCCCCGCCTCCTCCTTCGCGAGCATTACTGCTTCGCAGAAGGAGGAGACGGCTTCCCATTCCCACTCGCTCCGTACCATAGCTCGCACCAGGCCCGGACGCGAGAGGTCGCCGCCGCCGATCGCCTCCACGAGGACACGGCGTGCTCCGCCCAGGCAGGGCAAACTTCCACCGTATGCTCCACCGTGTCCTCTAGACGATCCTCACAATGGAAACACCCGGGCGTATCCTCCCGCTTTATCCTGAACAGGAACCCACCGAAGCACCCATGCCCGGTGAGAACCTGCGTCAGGCGGAAGGTGAGGACGCCGTGGCGCCTCTCTATCCACTCTTCAAAGAGGGGACTTACCGCCGCAATTGTGGCGTGCCCAGCACTGGGTTGCGACAATCGTACCCACCATGTCGCCATGAGATCACACCGGAGCTCTGTCCGCCGTGCCGCGATTTGTCGCGGCAGCGGAGTTTCACCGCGGCGTTTCGCCTCCTCGCGCCACTCCCACATCTGCGCGAGGACCTTTGCTTCCAGATCCCATGGCGGCACTCCGGCAAGGAGGATCGCCGCCTCGCACGAGACCGTGCGGTATCCCCGGATTAACCGGATGGCCATGACCCTCTGGGCCGCAAACAACCAGCGCGCTGGGCGCAGCCTCAATGAGGGCGCCCATACCGGTGCCCCGTAGAGGGCCATGGACCCCCGTGTAGAGCCTCCGGCAGGAGCCGTTTTAAGGCAGCCCCAGCCCGCTCCAGTCTGGGAGCCAAACGTTGGAGGACATAGACCCTCGGCTCAGGTTTTTCCCTTGGTTTTTCGGTCAAGGTTGTTTTCGAGTATCTCGCCAGTCAAACGAGGTATTCCCTGATGTCGTAAGTATGTACTATCAAATAACCGCAGAGTATTGGGCGCATCTATACTCTGTCAACATTGAGCATCCAAACGGTATGCTACAGTCATAGCACAGCCAAATGCCTACCAGTGACCGAACAGTGTCTGTTTAAAATACTTCGGGAAAGTTTTGTTGACGAATTCTAGGCATTTGAAGCCCTGACTGCAGGCTAAATGTAGCCGACTAAGTAGTTTATGTTTAGTTTTTGTTATTATTCTCTTATGTTGAAACGAGCTATATAAGTAATAATTCATGTCGCATGCCGTGGTGAATAGATTAGCTTGTCAAAGTGGTTGATAGCACCCGGCTATTGGGCATAGGGCACGACGGACGTATTTATGTAGGTATCATACTGGTGGAACTTCCATAACAAGCATACCAACGCATGAATGATATACCGTATTCACGAGTCATTCAATCCCAAATAAAGGATTTTATTCACGCTGTATAATAAAATTACCCTGTCGGTTCTAAACTGCGCATTTAAAGCATTACAACGCATTGAAACGAATAAAACTAAAGGGCTGTAACACCAAATCGCATCAGAATAAATGGAAAAATAATACTGAGCTCATGAAATGAAATCAGTGGATAGGGTGATTCATGGTGATATAAAATACGTGAGCTTTTGTGCGACACGGCACCCGCAGTGTGCGACAAATAGTCGCGCGATCGATCCGCGATGCCTACCGCCTGCCTTACCCGGTATAGGTGTGTGCGTTACGATTGCTCCGCCAGATTATCCAAATAGGAAAAAAAATAATCAAAGATTTTGTCGAAATTTGTCAAAATCGAATGGCACAAACCAAAAATTTATCAAAGTAGAAATAAAGAAGTTATAAGGGTTTTAAGTTGGCCGCGCGAACGTAACGTGGAGGATTGCGCGGCCATGGAGATCTCAGCAAATACTTGGGCTAGAGATCTAATTCTTTTTGTCAATTGAAGACTGAATTTGTCAAAAATTGTCGAAAAAAGAATTATATGCTGTAGATCAATATTTTACGAAATATTCACCTTGGAAGTTATGGCCGCGCAAACGTGCACTTGTCGTTTCTTTGTTGTTGATTATTTCTTTAATCTTAAGACTTTATGCCGTAAAACTGTTACAAGAAGGAAGGTCTTAATTTGTCGAAACTAACTAAAGCAATAAATAATACTAAAGTTTAGTTAAACAGAAGATATCAGTCCAAAACAAAAATTCGTGGCCACGCAATCGTAACGCTACTTTGAACGCTGATATCTCATTACCTATAATTGCTAGGAGTTCGGTGTGAACATCCATTTATACGGATATTACACTCATTAGAATCACATATCGTTTTACCCTCAGAATAGTTTCCAACGAGAGTAATCTCAAACATTATTTCATCTCGTACAATGTTAGAGTAGGGTAACCATAATTTCGATTTGATTTAGGAATACCTCTAACTGGGGACGAGCAATTATACTGAACAATCTGCAAAATTAATTACAATAAAATAAAAACTTGTATGTTTAAAAAATTAGATGTATTTATTAATCACAGCTTGCAAAATTAACAGATAAAGGTTACAAAAATCAACAAATAAAATAAAACCTTTACAGAACTATTGTGAGAAAATGACAAATCAATAATTATTTACAAAAATGATCAAATCAAATAACAAAAATAATATATCTGGTTAAATTTCTACAAAACCATATGTAACAAAATGGATGCAAACAGAGTTTTTTGTATTTTCACACAATGAGGATCAGCGACGATTTTAGTTAAATATGTTGAATTACAGTCATACCTAAACCAATTATTTCAGTGAAAGAATTATTAAAATTGGACCAAAAATTACGAAGTTAGAGCGGTTTTAATTTTGCATTTTCAAAAACGCTCGCCAATACGCACAATTCGTTGATGACGTAATTTTCCACGTTCGCGTCCGCGGCACCGCCGCGCACGTTCTTTCTGCCTTTAGTTACGTGACTCGCAGAACATTTAAACGAATAATGTCTTCTTAAAATGTTGTATCGTGCCACGATGCGAAAATACAAGTGTTGCTACACCGGACAAATTGTTATTTTGTGTCCAAAAATACCCAAAAAATAGAAAGAAGTGGTGTACTTTCATGAGGAGCGACGCCCCATGTCCCCTTAACTAAAAGTACTTTATACTGCATTTCAAAAATTTTGACTATAATAATTTATTTTAACTAAATCTATTTTTAATCGCGATTAAAAAGGTGTGGATTAAAACTAGTAGTTATGAACTAAAATTCACGCCAACGAACGCCTCGCCTTCACGTGCAAAAACAGTACTGTATTTTTGTTTTCCTTTTCTTTTGCTCATATCTCGAAAATGGCGTTTCCTATCGCAAAAATAATGAAATTTTCAACCCCCTTTACAACGTCCTTACATATAAATCTCAACACGTGGGTAATATTTTTTTTATTTTTCGAAGAAAAAGTGAAAAGTTCCATATAAAACACGTCCATTGCGCGCGCCTCGCGCCTTACCTTCACGTGCCTCGCCTTCATGTGCAAAAACAGTACTGTATTTTTGTTTTCCTTTTCTTTTGCTTATATCTCGAAAATGGCGTTTCCTATCGCAAAAATAATGAAATTTTCGACCCCCTTTACAATCTCCTCACATATAAATCTCAACACGTGGGTAATATTTATTTTATTTTTTTCGAAGAAAAAGTGAAAAATTTCATATAAAAAACGTCCATTGCGCGCGCCTTGGTCTCAAAAAATTCATTGCGTAGCACACCCAAGTAAAAGCTGAAGAGTTAAGTACGTTTAGTGTTGCATAGCCCATTTATCGAGGAAGGCTATAGACTTTATATTATATAAGGTCACGCAAAGACCCTTAGGAGCCGAGCACAAAGAAAAACGTCACGCATACAAAGAACTCGCACGGGCAGGCGATTCGATGCGACGGGGTTGGTTGGGGGAGCAGGAAATTTTACGCGGACGAAGTCGCGGGCAGAAGCTAGTAAGAAATATTATTTAAAATAGGTAGAGAGGTGCCTACACATTGTAGAAACACGAATAAGGTACCTACCTGCCAAATCAAAACATTCTAAAACGTAGTACAGACGCAAACACAACAAGCTACTACAATCTGTCAGATTTCTTTGATAGATTTTCGACTTTTATTAGGTTCAAGGTTCATTGGGAAAAAATTACAGTTTTGGGTAGCTTGACCTGGTGGCGTCTATACCCACCTGTGCACTGGAATAAATTGTTTTTTTTTACTTTTCAACCATAAACGAATCAATCTTCGCGAGATTGTCCGACTGGGCCTTGGGTAAATCCGACTTCCATGTTTCTTATCTACCAATATCATAAAACATAAATAAACAAGAAACAACGATTAAACTCCGCAAATCACAACAAAGCAGTGCGGCGCGTGGCGGGCGATCGAGCCTCGTGACGTCATCAGCAGTTTCGCGCGCGCGGCTTGCGTTTTAAAACTCCCTTTTTTTAAAGTTTAATAACTTCGTAATTTCTCGATGGATTTGAGTGATTCAAAAAGAATTGAACTCAGATATTTATATTGTATTCGATGTAGTATTCAAAAAGTGAAAAGTCAAGTTTCCAGCATCATAAACTTAGTTTCCAAGAAATTAAGGAAATCTTCCAAGACAGGCAACTCTCGCGGGGATTTTAAGGCTTGTAGATAATCCTCGTATGTATCTGAGTCCGGTTTTTGAGACAATATACATACTAGGAAAGGATCATCAACATCCCTGCAAACCAGCAACAATCATCAAATCACATAAAACGCATTCACGACACGACGTACGAGAGCGTGAACGCTATCAAGAATCTGGGAGTCGATGTGTCTTCTTGGGATCCTTTCCTAGTATGTATATTGTCTCAAAAACTGGACTCAGATACATACGAGGATTATCTACAAGCCTTAAAATCCCCGCGAGAGTTGCCTGTCTTGGAAGATTTCCTTAATTTCTTGGAAACTAAGTTTATGATGCTGGAAACTTCACGTAAGAAGCTTGATAATTCCACACATAAATCATCTCCATCTCAATCCAACAACTGATCGAAGCCGTAGATAGGCTCTTCACCAATTTCAAGAAGGATGGTGCAGAGCGCAAGACCTCAGACTACTTACGTCGCCGATTAGCCACCTTGGAACAATACTTTACGGAGTTCCATAATAATCATATGACTTTGCTATCTTTTGGTGATGAATCTCATGCATATTTCAGCACTAATCAAATTCTCCGTGTCGGTGGTAGACTTAAACATTCGAACCTTGATCCGGAAATGAAGCATCCCATCATAATCCCGAATCAATCGAAGTTGGCTGATCTTATCATTGATGAATCCCACGAACTTGTATTTCACGGTGGAGTTAAAATGACTACTGGATTTATAAGACACAAATACTGGATTCTTGGAGGAAACAGAGTCACAAAGAAACGATTAAGAATGTGTGTCAAATGTAAAAGAAATAATCCCATACCACAACATCAAATCATGGGTGATCTACCTCCAGCACGATTGATTCCTAACCGACCTTTTTACCACACCGGCATAGATTATACCGGACACATCCTTATTAAGGCAAACAAAGGTCGTGGCATTAAAACCTGTAAAGGATATGTCGCAGTTTTTGTTTGTATGGTAACTAAAGCCATACATTTAGAAATCGTATCAGATCTCACAGCGTCAGCATTTATTGCCGCGCTTCGACGAATGTCGGCTAGAAGAGGGGTTCCTGGGCACATCTATAGTGATCAGGGAACTAACTTCATAGGAGCCAACAAAATCTTAAATAAGAGTTTGCCGAAATCTCCGACATCTTGTCTGACCAAGAAGTAACCTCGACAATCTCTGAAATGAATATTGAGTGACATTTTAACGCCCCGTCATGGCCATCTGCTGGCGGACTCTGGGAAGCTGCAGTAAAGAGCCTAAAACATCATCTCAAGCGTGTCGTGGGAGAACAAAAATTAACCTACGAGGAATACAATACCCTATTATCCCAACTCGAGGCTTGTTTGAACTCCAGACCACTGTGCCCTCTGACAGAAGATCCTGAGGATCTGGACTTTTTGACCCCGGCTCACTTTTTAGCAAGTGGCCCCAACTTAACGATTTTTGAAACAGAGCATGATCTCAGAACACGGTGGCACTTGACGCAAAAAATCTATCAAGACATATGGAATAAGTGGAAGACTGACTATCTCTCGCAGCTTTCTACGAGGTCCAAATGGCGACAGCATCAAAAGGATCTCAATCTAAACGACATCGTTATCATAAAGGACGACAATATTCCACCAGGAAAATGGAGTCTAGGTCGCGTAGTGGTGCTGCATCCTGGAAGTGACGGACACGTAAGGGTCGTCACACTTCAGGCTCCGTATCCGCCCATCGGATACGGAAGCCATTCAGGCGGAGCTATACGAGGGGTACAGAGCGGCGAAGACCGCCCTCCAAGACGAGATCCTGCGGGCCAGAGGACTGGCCCGCAAGGAGTCGCTGGAGACTCTGAACAAGGACCCATGGGTACGGCCCTACAAGGCCGTCCGGGAGAAACTCCGCACATGGGCTCCTCCGCTGACTCAGAGTCTCCGGCCCCAGCTTGTGGAGGACGTGGTGAGCGCTCTGTTCCCTTCGCGAGGGGAACATAGCCCCCCACCCATGGCTCCGCCTCCTGCGGTGCCCGATGCGGACCACACCACCGATGACGACGACAACGCTCCAGAGGTGACCGAGGTAGAGTTGAGAGTGGCGGTACGTCGGCTAAATGCCAAAAATACCACCCCAGCACCCGACGGCTTGCCTGGCAAAGCCTGGGTCCTGGCCTTAGAGGCTCTCGGGCCTCGACTCAGGGGGCTCCTAAGCGCATGTTTGGGGAGGGGCCAGTTCCCACTTCGTTGGAAGACGGGGAAACTGGTCCTCATTAAGAAGCCGGGGCGCCCAGCAGACTCTCCGTCCGCTTACCGGCCCATCGTGCTGCTCGACGAGGTGGGCAAGCTCTTTGAAAGAGTAATTGCAGACCGCCTCGTCGGGTGGCTGGCGCGGGAGGGGCCGGATTTGGCGGACAGCCAGTTCGGTTTCCGCAAGGGGCGCTCCACGGTGGACGCCATCATGCGCGTGCGAGCCCTCACGACGGGGGATGCAGTGGCCCGGGGTGGGGTCGTCTTGGCGGTGTCTCTAGACATCGCCAACGCCTTTAATACCCTGCCCTGGAGTTGCATTAGGGAGGCACTCCGGTATCACCGGATGCCGACCTACCTCTGTCGCGTAGTCGAGGCTAACTTGACGGATAGAGCCGTCATCTACCCCGGTCACCAGGGAGACTGGAACCGGCGAGAGATGTCGTGCGGTGTCCCACAGGGATCGGTCTTGGGGCCGCATCTGTGGGATATCGGGTACGACTGGGTGCTGCGCGCCGACCTCCCTAGCGGCGTCAGCGTGGTTTGCTACACTGACGACACGCTGGTCCTGGCGCAGGGGAGGTCGTACGAGGCGGCGGCCGAACTTATGACACGCGGGGTTGCGACAATCGTCGATAGGATCCGGCAATTGGGACTCGAGGTGGCATTGCACAAGTCCGAGGCCATGGGTTTTCATGGTCCTCGGAACGCGCCACCTGCGGGTTCCCAACTCACGGTGGGAGGGGTTCACATCGGCGTCGAGTCAACGATGAAGTACCTGGGACTTGTCCTCGACAGCCGGTGGAACTTCGTCGAGCACTTCCGACGTTTGGCTCCCAGACTGGAGCGGGCTGGGGCTGCCTTAAAGCGGCACCTGCCCAATCTGGGGGGTCCAAACGCCTCCTGCCGGAGGCTCTACACGGGGGTCGTGCGGTCCATGGCCCTCTACGGGGCATCAGTGTGGGCGCCCTCATTGAGGCTGCGCCCAGCGCGCCGGTTGAGTGCGGCCCAGAGGGTCATGGCCATCCGGTTAATCCGGGGATACCGCACGGTCTCGTGCGAGGCGGCGAGCCTCCTTGCCGGAGTGCCGCCATGGGATCTGGAGGCAAAGGTCCGCGCCCACATGTGGGAGTGGCGCGAGGAGGCGAAACGCCGGGGCGAAACTCCGCTGCCGCGACAAATCGCGGCACGGCGGACAGAGCTCCGGTGTGATCTCATGGCGACATGGCGGGTACGATTGTCGCAACCCAGTGCTGGGCACGCCACAATTGCGGCGGTAAGTCCCCTCTTTGAGGAGTGGATAGAGAGGCGCCACGGCGTCCTCACCTTCCGCCTGACGCAGGTTCTCACCGGGCATGGGTGCTTCGGTGGGTTCCTGTTCAGGATAAAGCGGGAGGATACGTCCGGGTGTTTCCATTGCGAGGATCGTCTGGAGGACACGGTGGAACATACGGTGGAGGTGTGCCCTGCCTGGGCGGAGCACCGCCGTGTCCTCGTTGAGGCGATCGGCGGCGGCGACCTCTCGCGTCCAGCCCTGGTGCGAGCCATGGTACGGAGCGAGAGGGAATGGGAAGCCGTCACCTCCTTCTGCGAAGCAGTAATGCTCGCGAAGGAGGAGGCGGGGCGCGTGAGGGAGTGGCAGTCTCTGCGCCCTCACGTCCCTAGCCGCCGCAGGAGGAGACGCCCCGGGCGTCGGGAGTCGATTGCGGACTCCTGGCCACCGTAGGCGCGAGCAATGGGTAGCTCGCCGCCCGGTAAGGACCAAGCTCGGGTCGACGGCGCGTAGTGTTCCACGTGCGCCTCAAAGAGATGTCAGCAAAACTGAAGGGGTCTGCTAGGACCGATGCCTGCCGGGGTCGCGTGATTGTTCGAAAGAGATACCGTGACCCTGGCACATGGGCAATTGAAGGAACACGGGTGGGTTTTAGTCAGTAAAAGTCTGACATGCCCTCCCGCTCCGCCCAGAGCGGGAGAAGTCATTTGCTGATTTCCCATACAAAAAAAAAAAAAAAAAAAAAAAAAAAAAAAAAAAAAAAAAAAAAAAAAAAAAAAAGGGTCGTCACACTTAAAACAAAAAACGGTTTCTTTAAACGCCCAGTTATAAAACTGGCCTTACTGCCAACAAATAAAAATTATCCAGTTCCGAATGCCCCAAAAATTGATAATAAAGTGCCAGCGGCGAGAAAAAAGCGTCCTATCTCATTCTCAGCTGTGGTTTTATCTTTAACATTATTCTTACTGTCAGTAACAAGCACCGTTCAAGCATCCTACAACTTCACCCTGTTGACAAACAATAGTGTCTACGTCGACAAAATATCTAATATGCATTTAATTAGAGATGATTGGCATTTAATAGTCTATTATGACACAAATTCTTATCAAGAAGAAACGGCGGCATTATTAAAATATATCAAGTATCTTGAAACCTTATGCTCTACGATCAGAACACAAACACCTTGCGACGGCGTCATGTTACAACTTGAGCACGAGTTCGAAGAACTTAAACATTACGACAATATTGTCGTGATAAATGACTCGTTTATGACTAATAAGAAACGTCGGCGTCGTGGCTTGATAGACGGAGTAGGCTACGTTGCAAATAGTTTATTCGGAGTGTTGGACCAACGATTTGCAGAAAAATATGAGAAGGATATTGACCTTTTGAAGCAAAACGAAAACCATTTATACAACCTCTGGAAAAACCAAACGTCCGTCGTAGAAGCAGAATTTAATCTCATGAAAAGGATGGAGAATACTATCAACAAACATCACAAAATAATAAATCAAAAACTTAATTATCTTCAAGATTCTTATATAAATCTCTCTCAGCAAGTGCAAAACATAACTGTTATCACAGATTTCATAACCTCGGCTTTCACTGCCAACAACTTGTTGTATACCCTTCGTTGAATCCAGGACTCAATTTTAGACACAGTAACTCATATTTATAATGGAAAACTAGATTTTCATTTGATATCTCCGAAGCAACTCAGATCAGAGTTAAGCATAATATCAGCGCAAATATCTGGAGACTTGGTAGTTCCTGTCGACAACTTCAATTTTAAAGATCTTTACAGCTTGCTCAAAGTACGAGCCAAATACTCTGGAAAATACCTAATCATAGAAATAAAAATACCCCTGATTGAAAGAGATCTTTACGAGGTATTCAATCTTATCCCGGTTCCACGTATTGTAAAAGATAACATGATGATGAAGGTCGAAACTATTTCGGAATTAGCAGCCATCAACGTGAGAAAGGATTCATATTTAACTATCTCAGACACGGATCTACAGTCATGCATATTACAAAACTCTGTGACTATTATGTGTCATATCAGAAAGCCTGTTCACCACATGAAAGACGATCATAGCCTTTGTGAGACGATCCCAGGCACAAGAACTTGTAAAACTAAAACTAACTCGTGCAAGAATGACTGGAGAGAGTTGACAACAGATAACAGATATTATTATTTCTGCTGCAATTAATGTAACGTCAAACTTCTGTGTGAAAATCAGGTTATGGCAGTTAGGTTATCAGAAGCGGGTCTTTTGCGTGTTGGGGAAGGCTGTTTAGTAAAAACAGAAGATTTTATAGTGTATTCCAACAAAAGATTGTCTAGTAAAATTAGTACGACGACAAAGATTATCTCGCCAGAAATATCACCAATAAATCACTTAATAAATATAACTATGCCAGAAATCTCATATGAGTTTAATCCCAATAACTCAGACAACCTCAAGCAATTTGAAGCCATTAAGCGAAGTCTTGAGATCATGAAGCAGAGTGAACCTTTGAGCACCAGTATCTCCTACCACGACGTCCATCAGTATACTGCTATATATCTCATCATATTGGGAATCCTGTTATTGGGAGTAGCTTACGGCTTTAAATGTTGGCGACAAAGGCAACGTAAAGGAAATCGTTCCACTTCTACAGCAGAGCGGTCGACAGCCTCTGCGACGACTGCGTTGCCATCTCCACACACCATTACGGAAAGTGTTGTGTTTAAGTGTAGTGAAATTAGGGAAAAAGGGCAGTCTAGTAGCAAATCAGTGAAAAGTGATTCTGAACGACTAGCTCTATCTAGTGAGTGCCTACAAAAAAGTGAAGATAGAGGTTCTTCACCAATCTTTCGTGTGTTTTCCGTTTTATTTGTAATGTTACTTTAATCTCATCTTTTAACATAACTAACCCTACATTATTATTTTAGAACTATTTGAATATTGTTTTCACCTTGTTAATATTAAGTGCATTACCCATTCAACTATACCTATTTACTAACCCCACCTTTTTCTCCCTCGGGAGCATGTTCGGGTCAATCACCGAACAATAATGAACATGTCAGCGTAATTGCGACACCGCGCTGTATGACTTGAATATTTTATGTATAATTATTAATCTAAGTAAAAACAGTCAGTACGTTTCGGACAGCATATCGGGCGCGACTCAATCTCATCCTATTCACCTCAGTAGTTTTAATTGTTATCCCATTTGCATTACTGAAATATAGTTATCTTTATAATCTTAATCTTAGTTTATCTCAATCTCACCCCAACCCCGAACAGCTATATCCTTTTGTCGAATTGATCCTCATTTACTTTTATTGTCGTCCTAGCAATACATCCCATTTTTTGTAAAATGACATTTATAGTGTCCTATTGTTCCAAGGATTGGAGGAATATATTCAATGGCACCTAACAATTTTTATTATTATAATATTTTGAGGTATGTCATGTCAAAACATCATTTGAGTAAAAACATTATTTTTGATAAGGTATAAGTAAATGCAACTTATTCATTGTATTTTCTGCAACGTTTATTCTCCCATTCATATATAATAATAGCATCTTCTAGGTTGCTACTTGTGAAAATTGTGGTTTTGTAGAAATTTAACCAGATATATTATTTGTGTTATTTGATTTGATAATATTTGTAAATAATTATTGATTTGTCATTTTCTCACAATAGTTCTATAAAGGTTTTATTTTATTTGTTGATTTTTGTAACCTTTATCTGTTAATTTTGCAAGCTGTGATTAATAAATACATCTAATTTTTTAAACATACAAGTTTTTATTTTATAGTAATTAATTTTGCAGATTGTTCAGTATAATTGATCGTCCCCAGTTAGAGGTATTCCTTAATCAAATCGAAATTATGGTTACCCTACTCTAACATTGTACGAGATGAAATAATTCTTGAGATTACTCTCGTTGGAAACTATTCTGAGGGTAAAACGATATGTGATTCTAATGAGAGTAATATGCCGTATAAATGGATGTTCACATCGAACTCCTAGCAATTATAGGTAATGAGTTATCAGCGTTCAAAGTAGCGTTACGATTGCGCGGCCACGACTTTTTTGTTTTGGACTGATTTCTTCTGTTTAACTAAATTTTAGTATTATTTATTGCTTTAGTTAGTTTTGACAAATTAAGACCTTCCTTCTTGTAACAGTTTTACGGCATAAAGTCTTAAGATTAAAGAAATAATCAACAATAAAGAAACGACAAGTGCACGTTTGCGCGGCCATAACTTCCAAGGTGAATATTTCGTAAAATATTGATCTACAGCATATAATTCTTTTTTCGACAATTTTTGACAAATTCAGTCTTCAATTGACAATAAGAATTAGATCTCCAGCCCAAGTATTTGCTGAGATCTCCATGGCCGCGCAATCCTCCACGTTACGTTCGCGCGGCCAACTTAAAACCCTTATAACTTCTTTATTTCTACTTTGACAAATTTTTGGTTTGTGCCATTCGATTTTGACAAATTTCGACAAAATCTTTGGCAATTTTTTTTCCTATTTGGATAATCTGGCGGAGCAATCGTAACGCACACGGTATAGGTACCCCGTAGCGATTAGAGTCGGTTATAAAATACGGGTGTGCGTCAGTAAATAGATAACACCATGAAGAATTTTGATTTCCTCCAAACAAACGTGGATCATGTGAAGACGTGAGGTGAACACGAATCGTGATAGATGTGGGCGTAATTTCGATGGATTTACTCAAGGTGTATGTGTGTAACGTACGTATCCTGATTCCGATACGCAGGCAATAAGAAAGAATGTTGTAATTTGAAGCCTTCAAGAGAACGATATCCACTCATTAATTTTGAGCATTTGGATAAAAATAGGTTTTAGGCATTACTGACACCAAGGTTCATAACATGCCAATATATTCATAGCTTATATTATTTTATTTTATTTGACATTATTTTATTTTATTCGGTTTAATTAAATTTAATTGTGTGATTTTATCTGTGAAAGTTTCTATTAATTTATGTTTGGCAATGGGTGTTATTTACCTGATATAAATAAATGAATTTGAATAAATCACTGTTAATAGTGATAAATATTGGCTACCACTACCATCCCTCCATAAAAGATTACTTAATAAAAAAGCCTATGTAAATGGAAGCACACAATTGCCCATTTTATGTCCCATAACGCATAATGATAATATTTTCTTCACAAACAACATCGAAATAAAAACACAACTTTTACGATTAAATTATCATAAAGAAAGATGCATCATTCTGTGATAGTAATAAAGGTAGAGATAGCTAGAGTTCATTTAGTTTTTATATACACATGTTTTGTGAGAAATAAACCTTCTTTCTTTCTCACTTTCTTCTATACTTAACTTACTTTCTTTAATACTTATATACAAATAAATAAAATTACAGTTAATGCGTAACATTTTTTTTTTTTAATTTTCGTGCCTATCTGTCCGTTTGTTTCGGCTAATCACCGAAACGGCCGGACCATTTTTTAAGGGATAGTTGTTGATAGTTGCTATCACTGGCCGCAACTATCAGCTTCGATGTAGTTATAAGGAGTATCATAGGCTACTTTTAGTCCCTGTAGCACGTTTCCGTGGGATGCTTTGCGAAAGCCGCGCGGGCATAGCTAGTTCTAAATAAATAAAAATATTAATCAATAACTACTATTTGCTCTCCGCCATATAATCTCAATTGATTTCAGAGTTTGTTGAAATTACCTTATAAGTCTCCGCGGGTATTTACGATATTGAATTTCCCCCAACCTGGGTAAAGTTGCCCAGTCGTAAAGGCTCGTTCAGACTTGTTCTACGGATATAAATCGTCGAATCGCGCGCGACCGTCACGTCGCGCTGGTCTGTACGAGCCTTAATAATGAAGTGGCGGCATGCATTTAAGGGGCAAACATAACCGAGGAATTTATTTGGAATTGTATCTTATGTTTGCAAACTTTTATTTTCTTGTGAATTGTATTGGTTAAGGTTGTTGACCTCATTGATAAATCCTTTATTGTATGTTATATGCATACGTGTAGCGTGTCTACAAGACCAGAGGTGGACAAAAAAGGTAACGGAGTGGCAGGGCCCCCAAGGAACACGTAAGAAGGTAAGGTCTCCCCCGCTGGATGGGTAGACGATATAAAAAGATAGCCGGAATAAACTGGATGAAAACAGCCCAGTCTAGACAAAACTGGACAAGACAAGACTGGATAACTTTGGAGGAGGCCTTCACCAGTAGAGGGGTTCTTGCAGAATAAAAATTATAATTGAGTATGCTTAGAAATCTATACTTTTAATAAAACTGTAGAGAGGTCAATTCTGTACGTACATTGAATATACATTCAAAATTAATATTGGAGGATGAATGGTGATCGATACTGATGCCAAAAATGCAATCAGTAAATTTTTTGTCTATCTGTCTGTCTGTCTGTCTGTATGTATATGCACGCATGGGTCAAAAACTACTGACCAAACTTGGTACGATTGTAGTCCATACTACTGGGCAGGTTATAGGTTATTTATAACATAACGCTAAGACACGTAGGAGCTGAGCAGTGACGATAAATTTGAAGCAAGTCGAATGAAAATGCGCTTTCGAGCTCTTATCCTCGCATATGTTGATCATACACCAAAAGTATGTATTACAAAGATGATGGTCTTCAAAAGATCTACAAAAAAGTCCTCAATAGTATATATCTATCCTACTAAATTCGGAACACAGTTAGTTTATAACCTGGATTAACACATACGGTACTTTTTATCCCGGTAGTATGTGCCCGCGGGATATTTTCCAACCTCCACGCGGGCGAAGCCGCTGGCAAAAGCAGTAAATAATAAAAACGCACTTTAACATAGCTTACTGTGTTAAATAGTTAAGGTAGGCAAGAAATATAAGGCTTTTCATTTTATTTTATATGCTTATGTGAAATGAAAACAGGGATCACAGCACGTCTAAGTACCGTGAAAGTGCATGTCGAGTTAAACGAAAGAGCATTAGCAAGTAGGTACTACGAATTTAATCAACTTAATAGATTGGAATATTATTACTGTTGTCCATTTTGCTCGTTATAACGTAATTCATTGCCCCTACCTGTACATGTGTACATGTAAACGAGTACATACATAATGCCGACGAGGGAATACACTGGTGCCGATTCTGTTGTCACAAAATTCTCTAAACTAAACTAAAAATCACTAAAATTTGGTTTAATCCTGTCAAACGACGATTTCCTATTCTGAAATAGACTAAAGTGACACAACTTAACTATATTTTAGTTTGACAGCACTAAGATTGCACTGAGTTATTAGTTTAGTGAAAATGTCAATTTTGCTATTCTGAGTTTGCCGGTTTTCACCAAAAATTTTGACAATAATAATTTATTTTAACTAAATCTGACTATTTTTAATCGCGATTAAAAAGGTGTGGAATAAAACTAGTGGTCATGAACTAAAATTCTCAACAACGCCTCGCCTTCACGTGCAAAAACAGTTCTGTATTTTTTATTTTCTTTTTGCTTATATCTTGAAAATGGCGTGTCCTATCGCAAAAATAATGAAATTTTCGGCCCCCTTAGTATACCCCGGCACATTTAAATCTCAACACCTGGGTAATATTTTTTTTATATTTTTCAAACAAAAGTGAAAAATTCCATATAAAACACGTTGAGGCTGCCCCTACAGCACGCGCCTTCGTCTCTCAAAAAATTCATTCTACGCAATGCACACACAAGTACAACGTTGCGAAACAAAAAAAAAAATACCACGCTGAGTCGCGATTGTCAAATTCGATTATAGTCGTGTCAAAATAATTATTAAATTTAGAGATTTTTCCTTGCAGAATAGCGTTACAATTCTCATAGCCAAAAGTAAGGAATTTTAGAGATAGTTTAGTTAGTTTAGTTCGTGTATAACAGAATCGGCACCATTATCTGATTAACTTTACGAACTCACAACTGAGGTATATGTGCCTATATTAAACATCGCCTCCTGACATCGTACAACTTGTTAACATGAAACTCGGCTACGTAACGTATACTTACCAAGTTAATAATCTCCATTTACCTATTCATCATGTATTTATGTGTTGATTTGAATACACAGCTTAATTGAAACAATTAATGTGTTCTCGGTACCGTACTTGAAGTAAGTCAAATCAAATAATAGTCACATTGTTATGAACAACTTATTGTCTGTCCACAGAATACCACAAAAAGTACAATTGTAACAATATGTCTAAAAGGAAATGACGTCGTCGCCATGAAAGGATTAAAAAGTTATTTGCTAAGCAAGTCTGCAAAACTGTTCTTTTGGCGCGAGCATTTGTGATGATAAAACATCAATCACTCAATAATTTTATTCCAGTCACTGGTTATATAGTGTACTAATATTATAAAAATTCGTGCGAATAAAAAAAAAAAACAAACAGTAATTTTAGTTTATTTGATAATATTGAAAGTATTTTTTAATTGGACGATTTTTTCTTGTGTTCGTCACTTGCGTATTTTTTATGCACCCGTCGTATTGGCCAGCGCGATAAATCTAAAATAAGGTTGGCACAGCGACATTAAGTAATTGTATTCATGCATTTTTAGTGGATTGGTGGTTTGGAAAAATACTGAACACATATTTTTAAATTTAAGGATCTTTCCACGCCAGCAGATACAATGCATTTTTCGACTCGGATTTCGAATGATAAACAGAATTTTTCCGAAGTTGTGAGGTGAAGAATATATTTTGTGAGATGAGCATTTCACAATGCCCGCCCTAAACGGTGTGTGGCTCCGGTACTCTGGTTCACTTCAAGAATCTACTAATTGCTTTGCCGCTTCCGCTGCAAAAACTGGTCTGACTGTTAATTAAAGACGTTTTTGCTGTCTTAATGGGGGCGCAAATCGTTTCATTATGAGCTGCATCCACTAGCATGCCATCAGAGGAAATAAATGGACAATTATTTAAATTCATCAATATCTTTTTTTGTAAGAAAATCTTCTTATGATTAACTAGCTTCTGCCCGCGACTTCGTCCGCATTAAATTTCTTGTTCCCCCGACCTTTCCCGTCGCGTCGAATCGCCTACCCGTGTGATTTTCCCCGTATTTGCAATATTTTTCATTTCTGCTCCGCTCCTCTTGGTTGTAGCGTGATGTTATATAGCCTATAGCCTTCCTCAATAAATAGGCTACTCAACACAAAAAGAATTTTTCAATTCGGACCTGCAGTTCCTGAGATCAGCGCGTTCAATCAAACAAACAAACATACAAACAAACAAACAAACTCTTCAGCTTTATAATATTAGTATAAATATGGCTGGCCATTTCTGGTCACCCATCGCCTGCTAAATTGTACAAACTATAGTTTATCTACGACAATTTTCTGTCTTTGGAAAATGAGCATACCGCAACAGGCAGCAGCAAGGTGTGTATTTAACTTATAATTTCGGTTCAAGTGTTAACTAAGCATAATATAACGTACAACGAACTTATCCAAACTATTTACATTCGGGTCGCAAAACTGGAAGATGTGATGTGTGCTGTTTAACGATAGTAACATCTTAGCTAAACATTTGGCTTTAAAGTAGGCTCGAGTGCAAAGATTTTTCACCTCGTGCTCTTTTGATTCCCTCGCTAACGCTCAGGATTCTAATTTTTGAATCACTCGCTGCACTCGTGATTCAATTTTAGAATCCTTCGCTTGCCCGGTCATCAAAATTGAGCACGCGGTTAAAAAGCAACTTTGCACTCTTGTATAACAAATAACTATTGTCATTCCTCAGTTTTTTTTTTTTACTTGTCTCGTTCAGTGTCTTTCAACCGGTTAACGAATTAAATCCATTAAAATATAATGCTTACCACAGTATGGTCACACTGCCCACATAGAAAGTCCACATCGTTATTCATCTTAGAGCACTGGCGTAATATATCGGACGACCAATTTTTATCCTCGCTTCGGGCAAAGGAATTGTTCCCACATTCACGTGTGCCTTGCGAAATAATAAGGAAGTTATTCAAGATTAAAATAATATACCGAACAATAACGTAGCTTATCTTTGGAAATGTTCGTCGTAGATACCTACATAATAGAAAGGTATTGTAATTATCTGTAATTATCATTAATAAGCACGGAAACTAACTTATTGTGAACGTGTCAAACTATGGGAATTAACAAGCGGAGATGTCACGTACTCTCACGGGTTTCCAAGTGCTCGACACGGAGGCGCTACCAAAACATTTCAAGTGGCCAAACTTCCCAAAACCTTTAGTCGCCGAAAGTTATTGATTCAAAACCGATAGATTCCATCCCTCTGTCAAATTTCCTAAACCGTACGCTAAAGAAACCGAACAAATTCAAAGTGGAAACAAAATAAAAGTTGTTGTATGACCAAATGAAACGAAAATGGCGAAACGATACAAAATGTAATAAGTTTCGAGTTTCCGGCGGAGAATTTTATACCTGAAGTCCGTATGAGTAGATAGGAACGTTGGGCTGAAATTCATACATGAAGTTGGCTTACAACGAGATTTCACTACATTATAAAATTTCAGCCAGTGATGTGTTTTCCGACAGTTTGTATGAGCCGGTACTTGGAACTTTTTAACTATCCACATCGCGTTGGTATACATAAATGATACTGAGCAAAAGTTTTAATCTCATCCAGCTCGTGACGTATTTTGTGACAGAGGTGGAAAGTGGCTGGTCGCGATGGGATGTTATTGAATTCTAAAGACTGATGGCTATAATTATGGTTGTTTTACTTCATGTAGATACGTGGATAATATAGTGAGATTATCTATGATTTACTTACTACCAGAAAGTGAAGAAAGGAGCAGAAGAAGATGTTATTAATAAATATTTGATGCTGATATTGCTCTCAACGGACCGTTCGACCTTTGCGAATTCTTCGACCATTTTGGATATTGCTATTATAGTTGTATTCGTTATGCAAGGCTGCAAACATGTGATTTTGGCGCGAGCACAAGCTCGTGGTTCAAATATAGAATTCTCAGTATGGCGGCGGATGGTTTCAAAGATACCTAAGAGACGCAAAACAAAACTTTGCTGCCGAGCAAAACACACAACTTTTCACACTACAGCGAGGAAAATGCTAAATGCAAGAAATACAGCTTAAATAAAAGTTAAATTAGTGTAGTGCAATGAAGTTTGGTAGTATTAAAGTATCCGAAAACGTTTTCGCGCCTTTAGAATGACTCCATGCATTGAACAAATTGTACGCATTTATACACTTTTTGTACGATTTTTCCGAAGAAAACTCAATTCGGCATTATGTACCGCGTGCACTAATTTATTCTGAAAGTGTTAAATTTATTTCGTCGTCGCTGCTGGAATCGATCATATATTATACCAAAATGATGGATAGTGAATTTAAAAGAGAACACAAAATTAAAAGCTTTTTCAAACAGTCGTGCTGGCCAATTCAATTATTCTAAAAATGAGGTTGGGTGCACTGACATGAAATAAGTATTAATGTATTTTCAGTGAACTGGTGGTATAGAACATTATTCAAAGGAAAGGTTCATTTAAAAAAAAATCCTACCACGCTAGAGGGTAAAATGCACTTTTCACTTAGATTTCGAATGATAATCAGAATCTTCCAGAAGTTGTCAGGAGCAAAAATATTTAATATTTCAACTAACTTCTTGTCTTTATTATGAATACAATTCTATCCAGTAGTTTCTTTAACTGAACTGAGAATGTCCTCTAAAAGTAATTCATATTATGATAGGAGGGTACCTGTTGTTTACTTTACGGAAAGTGTGTCTCTTTAATAGTTCTCATCAAGGATATCTTTTTTATTTTATGGCCGTTCAAAAGCCCTATATTCCACAGTATTGGGGCGAGGGAAGAAATAATAAGTTCCACGCGAAATTATTAGAACAATAAAATCAGCTTTCGTTTTTGTGACTTCATCGATTTTTAGGCGTAGTAGCTAACACTGTTTTCTCTCTATATTTATCTTACCCTAACGATAATACTGTACACGCCCCCTGTACAAACTATGCCGTGTGAGCAGGCAGGAAAGTGCCATAGATTGGGACCTGGCCATCGAGCCGTTTATCTAATCGTCCCTCATCACGTGCCTTTCCCCCATCCCCTCCCTCCACTGTACCCTGCGTTCCTCCATAATCACCCTCGCTAAAATTAGTTGACGACTTGACGCGTGTCACGTAAAACAACGTCGGTTCGTTTGATCGCACACCTTTGAGAAACATTCTTAACGAAGGACATCCTACAAAGGGCCATTTATTGTAACTCGTCAGTATTTCTGTCCGAACACTGCGAGTTGCCAGTATCGTCTGAAATAAAAAGAAATGAACTGGAAACTGAACGACGGGAATTTGTTTTGAGATAGATTTCAAGGGATTGAACGTCCTGCCGGGGTCGCGAAATTGTTCGAAAGAGATACCGTGACCCTGGCACATGGGCAACTGAAGGAACACGGGTGAGTTTTAGTCAGTAAAAGTCTGACATGCCCTCCCGCTCCGCCCAGAGCGGGAGAAGTCATTTGATGATTTCCCATCGAAAAAAAAAGGGAGTGTATTTGTTTTCACATAGTATTTTTTCTGAGCCCAATTCAATAGAAATATTTTGGGAAAGCTAAGATTAGTTTAAAAAGTAAATGTTTAATAATGTTCATTAAAAATAGATACAGATATCTTCGCCACATATAAATACAACTCAAAAGAAGATGCAGGCACTCAGAAACTAACTTCCTGATTACTCTGCTTACCCCAACGCCGTGTATCCATTTGTATTCATAGCAATCATAGGGTAATAGCTCTGCCGGGGTCGCGAGATTCGTTCGAAAGAGTTACCGTGGCCCTGGCATATGGGTAACTGAAGGAACACGGGTGGAATTTAGTCAGTAAAAGTCTGACACGCCCTTCCGCTCCACCCTAGAGCGGGAGACGTCATTTGATGATTTCCTATCCAAAAAAAAAAGTAACAGCTACATCAAGAATATTTTTATTTGTAGGGTTAGAGAACCTTTCTCCCAAAGACATCCGTATCTACCCAAAGCAGGCAAGTTTTTGTGCATAACTAAAATAACCATTATTCCGATGTGAATAATAAGCCCAACCATGGAAACACGTTAATTATAAATTCTGGTGCAACGTGGATTCTAACCGAGGCAATAGCAGTCAGTTTAATAATGAATGTACAATTTTCCCACAGAGACGGCAGCCTCCTGTTCGCAAATCCCACTCGAGCCGAATATTGGATTCGATTAGCCTTGCCTTGCTCCAAAGCATGGGCAAGTAGCATTGGTATATGACTCTTGGGCGAATTGATATTAGAATTTAATTCTGCAGTCAAAGTACCGAAATTGTTCTGTCTGTTTCAGCCTTTCAACTAACAAAGAGAAACTGACGTATCTTTTTTTTTTTAAACAACAAATTCGGGCTTTGAAGTAAGTAAGGCTTTAAAGTTCGAATAGGTAATACAAATATGAATTCATATTTTAAAATATGGAACCTTTTCGAATGTATTTAATTAAAAATAATGGCCATTTATTTCACATTCATTTTTTTTAGAGGCATAAAACAAATTAATGTGAAGCCATTAAAATTTCGTTTTTTTTTTAATAAACGGCTAAGATTACGTATTTATTCATTATACTGGCTTATATTTTATTGAAGTGAAAACTTCTTTAGCGGCGTTGTGCACTTTTTTTGTAATGGGTAAAAAATGTTAAACTCGCGTCAGGACACGACATGATCGAAAATTCTTAAGACGGACGGAGAGTGATTTTTCTGAGAGATAAACTTTTTAATGTAATATAAATTGCCATTTTTGTATAAGATAGCGCAATAAATAAATATTGTATTCTACCACATAAATGATAGTACTTTTATACTGATAATTAAAGCAATTCGTGCAAAATTATTCCCTAACCATTCCAAAATATCAAAAATGCACAACGTTAATATTAAAGTTTTCACTTCTGCCGACACTCCCGGAGTGCAACCCGTCGTTTTTTTATCATAAATTACAAAGGAACCTTTGTGGTTGTATTAATTTTTTTGTTGTAGGTACTCTATTTGTGTTTACTTTTTAGATGATGATCAACAATCAATATTTTATAACAGTTTTATTTTTTGCATGCAATATAAATAAACTTCGCAGATTTTGTACAAAAATAGCTATATACGAGTACCTTCAGCATTTTTACATAATCATTAAACACGATGCGACGTGCCAAACTGTTTCAGTATTCAAAAAGAGTGTATCTTTCCACTTTTTCATAATTTTTTTATGTGTTTATTATTTAAATTACTCTATAATTAAATATATTTTAGTGATATTTATTTTATAAGTATGTTTGTATGTATGGATATTCTCATATTTTATGCGTATAACAAATATTTGAATTAGAGTATAATTTTTGGTTTTGTTATTTCCGTTCTACTATTATTACCCACGGTGTGTGTCTACATCTCTTTTTATCTTTGCTCTCACCGCAGGTATGCTGGAAGAGATTTCTGTTGAAATAAGCATCAACTTTGTACGTATTATTCTGTTCGTTTCTTCTTGTCTGTTTATACGTGTGTGCATGAATGTGGAAAAAATAAATACTTTGTTAATAAATCATGTCTCACAGAAAACCTGAATGGTACACAAGCTTGAGTAAACAGCGTCTCGTATTTCCTTATCTTCTTATCGCCGAAAGCGTAATAAGATAATAAACTTAATCTCACAAACAATATCCTACTGAAGACTGATTTCGTTAAGAGCCATTTTACATTTTTGCGCGAAAATCTAAGATTTTAGTCGCCTAATTTACCTCTCATCTCATCTTTATAAATACTCTGGCATTGACGAATACGTGTAAAAAATAGATCAATCTTTTGTTTTGTCACTTTTAGTAGCACATTTACAAACTAGTTGTGGGAGATTAATTACTAAGTACAAAGTAAACAAATAAGTTTTTATTTGTTTACTTTGTAGTAATTAATCTCCCACAACTAGTTTACTTAAAAATCAGCGCAGGGTCAATTTCAGACTCCTATTTCTATCATTAAGATGTAAAAATTTGAGTAAAAAATACACAAAACATCAGATATATAATTTAGTTGTTACATTTAGTACTAGAATATTGATTTTTAATAACATTAATTAATAATAAAATAAGTCTTATGGCACTTTTTACGATTTATTCGCAAATTTATCGCGTTTTTTTGGTTTGAATAAAGCATAATTACATTTAAAATTTCATGTCAATATAAAGTATGCTCTATAACAAATCGAATTCTCAAGATTTATTTAAATCCGTTTATTTAATTAAACATAATATCGTTTTTGAAATTACTCTAAATTAGAATAAATTACGATGCACAAGCGGGCACCGTTTAGTACGGCGCAAGCGCCCAACGAGGAAGGATCTTTGCCACTTTTTCCCGCGTCTCAGTTTTCGGGTACTCGTATCATAAACGCAAAAATATACTACGACTACAACATTTTGCTACTCTTCGTATTTTATTTTTTTGTGTAAGATAAGAGTTTCGTTTATTATCAAGTAAAGCATTATTTTAATAGATTTTAGAAAAATTTTGACTAAAATAATTTATTTTAACTAAATCTGACTATTTTTAATCGCGATTAAAAAGGTGTGGAATAAAACTAGTGGTCATGAACAAAAATTCACACCAATGCCTCGCCGTGCACGTTCACGTGCAAAAATAGTATTGTTTTTTTTTTCTTTTGCTTATATTTCGAAAATAGCGTGACCCCCGTGACCGTGACCGTGAAATTTTCGACCCCCCTTAGGAAACCCTACACTTATAAATCTCAACACGTGGGTAATATTTTTTTTTTATATTTTTCAACCAAAGAATGAAAAATTCCATATAAAACACGTCCAAGCTGCCCCCTTGCGCGCGCCTTCGTTTCTCAACAAGTTCATTGCGTAGCGCACACAAGTACCAAGTTGCGAAGCCAAAAGAAAAAAAAATACCACGTTGAGTCGCGATTGTCAAATTTGATTTTAGTCGTGTCAAAATAATTTTTAAATTTAGAGATTATTTCTTGCAGAATAGCGTAACAATTCTCATAGCTAAAAGTAAGGAATTTTAGAGATAGTTTAGTTTGTTTAGTTCGGTGTACAACAGAATCGGCACCGATATGTAATTATTTTATTTTTATTCTATACTTTACATAACATGTATTTGTATTTTTTTACTAGTCTAGAAATCTTTATTAGACTGGATAAATAAAAGTAAGTATTTTCATGAATCTCTAAATACCGTCTCGACACTCGCGTTACACTGTTTGTATTGTGCATGTGTGGATAGCTAGGCACACATACATAAGGTTGCCGTCTTTTACCTACACTCGAGCGTTCAAATTTTGTGAGATGGCTCTTAATAAATGCAGTGTAATTTTCGGCGCAACATGAAGCGACACCAAATAGTAATCGTGTTGTTGTTCGAGCTCCGTGGCTGATGCTGCAATAACTCCCCCTTAATTGGACCACCAGTGCTTTAATAAAATTAAAATTGGATTGGTGGGGGAACAGAAGGGATTCAAAAGCGGATGCTCGCTTCTCACAACCGAAATTCTAGGGCAATTAGCAAGAGTAATCGTTTGCGTACACTTTGAATTACCTCATTTAATATTTTTCGTTTATTTTCGAGCGAACTTAACAGATGTAACAAACATAAGTACCCACCAAACGTGATATTTTTAGAGATTTATATGAAGGTGGAACTATCAACGTAGGTACATATTTTATTCATGCAGTGTCTGATCGCTTTCAACTCGCTTCAACTTCCGCACATAAATAAGTATTTTCCAATACTTTGGAAGTTGAAGTAGGTTCCATAACAGAGTATATTTTATTTTCATCGTTTTTAGGGTTCCGTTGCCAAATGGCAAAAAACGGAACCCTTATAGGTTCGTCATGTCTGTCTGTCTGTCCGTCCGTCCGTATGTCACAGCCACTTTTCTCCGAAACTATAAGAGCTACGCTGTTGTGTTGTAACTTGGTAAGCAGATGTATTCTGTGAACCACATCAAGATTTTTACACTAAAATAGAAAAAAAAATTTGGGGTTCCCCATACTTAGAACTGAAACTCAATTTTTTTTTTTTTCATCAAACCCATACGTTCTTCGGTTTTTCGGTTTCTTCGGTATCTATGAATAGGTCTTCAAAAATGGTATCGAGGTTTCAAATATAATTTATTTCTAAACTGAATAGTTTGCGCGAGAGACGCTTCCAAAGTGGTAAAATGTGTGTCCCCCCCCCCCCCGTAACTTCTAAAATAAGAGAATGATAAAACTCAAAAAAATATATGATGTACATAACCATGTAAACTTCCACCGAAAATTGGTTTGAACGAGATCCAGTAAGTAGTTTTTTTTAATACGTCATAAATCGTAAATCGCAATTTACCTTTCATTTAATCAACTCAAAAAAAAAAAATTAAAAAAAAAAACATTTAATTTCATAAGCATAAACCTTATACATAAACCGAGGATACCTACAGGTTTGTACGGAACCCTCGGTGCGCGAGTCCGACTCGCACTTGGCCGGTTTTTTGTCGTAGGAAACGGCTGCTTAACAAAATCGTAATACATGGAAATATTGATATGTCGGTAAAACTCCTTATTGTCTTTGGAAAATACTTTGTACTTACGTGTCGCAATCAAATACATATTTCAACTTGGTGGCCGGTGAGTACACTCGAGCGCATGCGGTTGTAGCCGAACCCAGTCACACAAACGCGACGGCATCGGCAGCCGAAAGTATCCGATCGAGTACGCGAGGGGCCGACCGGCTACCGAGACATGTGTGTGTGTCCAACCGTGTTCCATCCATTCTGTGTAAATTGCATACAATTTTGATATTTAACGAATTCATAAACGGTTTTTTTTTCTGTAAGTACATCTTATAAGACGTCACTTTTACACGTCAACATTATTTTTACACGATGACAATGCAATAATTTCATAAATTTGTGCCATTATCCTTGCCAGGGTTACCAGGACAGCAAAAAAACTGTCTTCGAAAACTACGTTGACATACGTCACCAAAAAAGCACCCCACGCTTTTTAGGGTTCCGTTGCCAAATGGCAAAAAACGGAACCCTTATAGATTCGTCATGTCTGTCTGTCTGTCCGTCCGTATGTCACAGCCACTTTTCTCCGAAACTGTAAGAGCTATGCTGTTGAAACTTGGTAAGTAGGTGTATTCTGTGAACCGTCTGCGTCAGGATGACTGGACCAAGAGCGATTTTGAAAGTTTGAGTAATACCAAGTTTTAGTACCTATTTGGTACTATTTGGTACCAGACATCTAATAATTTGTACCTCGCTAAAGACGGAAAATTATTACGAGGAAAGTGGCCAGCCATTCTGTTTTCAGAATGGCTGGACCAAGTCTGTTTCACCTAGTTGTAGGCGTTATAACTAGTTCGTCTTTTTGTTAAAATTTAGTACCTCATTTGTACCTCAACATATGTTTTTCTTACATTTTTTCGATAAGCCAAAAAAAAGTTACACCTAGAAGAAATTTTGCATGTAATCTGGAGCACGTTGGTTTCTCCTAGTTGTAGGCGTTATAATTAGTTCGTCTTTTTGTTAAAATTTAGTACCTCATTGGTACCTCAACATATGTTTTTTTTACATTTTTTCGATAAGCCAAAGAAAAGGTTAAACCTAGAAGAAATTTTGCATGTAATCTGGAGCACGTTCATTTTTCCTAGTTGTAGGCGTTATAATGAGTCCATCTTTTCATTAAAATTTAGTACCTCATTGGAACCTCCACATATGTTTTTCTTAGATTTTTTCGATAAGCCAAAAATAAGTTACACCTACAAGAAGTTTTGCGTATATAAAATAATGTATATTTTTGTACTAAGGAAATTAGCGAAAATAAATCATAACACACATAAATATTACATATATTTGTACATTAATAATATTCATTGATTGATACATTAATATTTTTTTGCATATAAATAACAGTGTATGCATTTTGTTTTTAGTAATTGTGATTCTACTTGACATGTCGTCATAACATTGCCATTTGGACCCTCTGCGGCAATGTGATTTGTAATGTCCCATGCCTTTCGGAGTCGAAAGTGGCACAAATTCTATAACAGACAAAAGGTGGTACTCTATTCCTTTTAATGTTATATTTTGGGTAAATCATTAATGCAAAGGGTATAGCGAGGTAAGGAGCACGAAATGGCCCCCACGGCCCATGACGGAATTATCATTTGTACTGGTATTGGCACTCTAAAACAATACGAAATGTAAGGTCGTTGACCCCTGACCTTGACCTGTCTTTGAGATATTCGAGAAAGTTCGTATGCGCGCCGATTTTTTCATAATTTTTTTTCCGAAAAACTATAAAAGCTAGAAGGATGGGACCAATTGCGTATAATGAGGGATACTTTGAAAAATATTCTGTATTTTTTTCAGAGTTCTCGTGAAATGACAACTGTGTAAAATAATTAAACAAAATATAAATATTTTTTTTAGTACTGTTCTATTATGTCTACCGCGCCAAAAAAATATATATAATACTCTTTGATTTATATACTTATACCATACAAATCTGATCAAAATCAAAGAGGCGCTTCTTGAGTAATATCTAAAGAAAACTTGTTCGATCGTGTACAGTGGGCGCCCGCCCAGCCGCTTCGCGCGGACTAGAAAACAAACGTGTTTATTCATGTTCAATAGATTATTATAAGTGTATTCGTGTCATTACAAATACGATTTCACGCATGGTTGCTTTAGTCTTCCGTGTTAAGGAAACCACACACAAATATAAATTACCTAATAGGTCATTCGGTGAGAATAATTGCGTATGCCTGTCGCAAGTTGTATGGTGATAACCACGGGTGATAACAATGTTTGTGAACTGTATTATTTGTGACACTTTCGTGCATAAAGTTCGCGGAAGAAAAAAAGTTATCACTAGTGAAGAGGACGCTAGACTATATAGTGACTCGAGTAAAAAAACAGTTTCTGTTGGTGACGTATTGTGTGGAAAGTGTCGGTTAATTATTTACAATAGCAAATCAAACGTTGCATCAACTTCTGCGGCATCTACCCTGGTAGAGTGTGAAGGCGAACAGGAGTCTGGTGAACACTTAGCAGTTGGGGAAACATCTTCTTCATCTGCTTCATTCCAACAAGAATGTGAAATGAATTTACCATGCAGTTCCGAAAGCGACCACGATGATGATGATGATGATGGCGATGATGTTTTTTCGCATGTTGCCCAAAATGACGAATTTATATATGTACATATACCACGTGTTGTATCCACCCACAAGTATTGTTGTATATGTCGATCCACAACAAACTTAATGCGAGTACCTTTTGAAGCGCGTTACGAGGCTTATACAAACATTGGGATTTTTATACCAGAGGATAACCGTTGTTGCTGCACACATATAATAGGAAAAAACTTTTATAAAGACGAGTTGGTGCACCTACGTGTAGTATCTAACACCAGTAAAATGAACTCTAAAGAAGTTGCTCATTTTTTAAAATCACTTTCAGAAAGAGCAGGGATGTCGCTTTTCGACAAAATTGAAAATGATATGTCTGAAAATCAGATAAGGATATTGACAGGGCTTTGTTGGCAAAACATTATTGAATTAAGACAGCTATTGACTTCTATGCGAAACACAAGCATACGCACTGTGACTCAAGCGTTAGTTGTATTCTTGTTTAAATTAAAAACTGGAAATTCTAATTCAGTGATAGCAGGAGTGCTGGGTTTACCATACGAACAACATGTGTCGACATTTTTGAAGGAAGTATTAAGAAGTTTTAAGACTGATATTTTGCTTCATTTTGGATTAACCTCCGTTTCTCGAGAAGATTTAATAAAGAACACAAGTTTAACAGCTCGAATGTTATTGAACCTTAGAGATCATCAGCTGGTATTGATATTTGACGGCACTTATATCAGGCATCAAAAAAGTTTTAACAATGAATACCAGAGAAAATCGTATTCTGGGCAAAAGAAAACCCATTTATGCAAACCGTTCACAATCTGTACTACGAACGGGTTTATAGTTGATTTTGCTGGGCCATTTTATGGAACGGAAAATGATGCCACTATTATGAAGAAAGTGTTACAGGATGCTAAACTTAAAACTCTATTACGTCGGAATGATGTATTTGTCGTAGATCGTGGATTTCGTGACGCCGTTGGCGACATCACCAAAGAAGGCTACACCGTGTTAATGCCGGCGATTAAAGGTAATCGAGCCCAGTTACCTACCGATGAATCCAATATGTCACGACAAGTGACTAAAATCCGATGGGTAGTCGAAGCTGTGCACGGAGCTATTGCTCAGAAATATAATTTGCTTCATAACAATCTTGATAATAAAATGCTTCCAAAAGTAAGTCTATTATGCAAAGTTGTTGGATTTTTACACAACAAATTCAGTAAGCGATTGGATTCTGATACAGGCTTAAATGAGACAATTGTTCAATACTTTAAAGAGCGACTGGCGTTACCAAATTCTTTAAGTGAAGAGGTAGAAAAGCAGCACTGGAATCGAAGAAAAACGGCTTTTCAACAACTGGTGTCATCAGAAATTTTAGATTTTCCAAGACTAAACGAAGAACAATTAAGAATATTATTTACAGGTTCCTATCAGCTCTCATTAGCTGTTTCATACCTCACTGAAATAATGGACGACAAGAGCAATCTCTATATATATTACGTCAAACAAACCCCAACTATCATCAAGTTAAATGTTCGTTCCAGACATGTAAATAGTAAATATTACCGATTGTTCATTGATTATGTTCCTAATAAGAACAGTGTCGAAGGAATCCGAGGATATTGTTGTGATTGTCCGAATGGAAACAGGACAGTTGGATGCTGCGCTCATGTTGCAAGTGTAATATATTATTTAGCTCATGCGAGATATCTATCTCGCATTTTACGTCCTGCTGAAATTCTGTCGAAAATATTTTCAAATGATGCAGTCAATGTTGTGATAAATGAAAATAGTGATGATGATGATTAAAATTATGTTCAACATGTAATTATAATAATTAATCCAAAAATTACCTCTTTAATTAGTTCCTACCAGCCGTACGCACACTAAGTAATTCTCATAATTACTCAAGAAGCGCCTCTTTGATTTTGATCAGCTTTTGTATGGTATAAGTATATAAATCAAAGAGTATTATATATTTTTTTTTGGCGCGGTAGACATAATAGAACATTACTAAAAAAAATTATTTATATTTTGTTTAATTATTTTACACAGTTGTCATTTCACGAGAACTCTGAAAAAAATACAGAATATTTTTCAAAGTATCCCTCATTATACGCAATTGGTCCCATCCTTCTAGCTTTTATAGTTTTTCGGAAAAAAAATTATGAAAAAATCGGCGCGCATACGAACTTTCTCGAATATCTCAAAGACAGGTCAAGGTCAGGGGTCAACGACCTTACATTTCATATTGTTTTAGAGTGCCAATACCAGTACAAATGATAATTCCGTCATGGGCCGTGGGGGCCATTTCGTGCTCCTTACCTCGCTATACCCTTTTGACGTCGGAATTGGGCCCAAAAGCAGCAATATCTTTTAAATTATAATCTAAGCACCTTATGCCTTGACAACCAGAAAGTCTACAACTCGACATATTTTGTCCCTGTTTAGCATCAAATTTGCAGATTCACTTAAGACGGCGCCGACCAAACAAGGCGCGTGTCAAATAGGTATTAACTACAGCGCGCTAGTGATGTGTGTTGTCACGCACGCATTGACAAGTTTGCTCGAGGCCCGCATGCAGTTGCACGACAAAAGGTGGTAACCTAGGATTTTAAACATTTATTCGTTGTGTTGAGTGACTTGATAATTATTTCGATGATTTATGTAGATATCAATATAAATCCAAAAATTAAATCTAATAATATGTATTATATAAAAATTAACGTTAGTAGTTTACAGGACGGGTAATATAGGTATAACTATAGGAAAATACCTAAATTATCCGTCTCTTACTACTCATCCGTTTGCTAAGAAATTTTAGCATTATGAATTTTACTTGCACGTTCGGGAATTTCACTCGGTAAGTAGGTAGGCGGGGTAGATGGGTAGGTGGTAGGTATTGTAATAATAAAACCAATTTGTGATATAAAAAATCTATAATTACCTAATGTAATGGAAACCTTGCCTACTTTACAAAAACGTTGAGAATTACTCAAAACAGCGCGTGAATCAAAATAAAAGTTAATAATAAAATAACTAAGTGACATTTAGAAAATGTAATAACCAGCAATTTTAATATGATAGTTAGAGATTAATATGAATTCAAGTTTGTGAAAAATTTTACAGTTTTCTATCAAAATTCAACTAAACACGAGCATCCTATTCTAAGATTTTTGTTCAACTTTACGAATTTTTGTTTATTAAACTATCCAATATTTTTAATTTTTGCCAACTATAATCGGTTAAAACATTCATTGCGGTGTTTATTACATATTTTTGTGGTAATTATGGTAAAAGTATTGTTTGTATCCCTATAAGAGTGACGACTGTTTTGGATTATTTTGCTCTGCTCCCCCTTAAGGTGTTTTTGTTAAAATCAAGTGGCAAAAAAGCACATTGCCTACTAACTTTGTTTAAACGACAGTCCACATTTGAAAAAGTTTACCAACTTCGTTCAGATATATTAAAAAAATATTTTGAAATAGTATATGATAGAGATAAAGTTTACGTGAACTGTGAATGCAATGTTGAATATATATTTGAAAAAATACTGTAAGAAAAACTATACAGTGCAGAGACAAAAGAATCTTGTACAAATGTGGACTGTCGTTTATAAAAACAAAGTAGGAAATGTGCTTTTTTGCCACTTGATTTTAACAAAAACACATTAAGTGAGTCTGCAAATTCAATACCAAACAGTGACAGAAATATGTCGAGTTGTAGACTTTCTGGTAGTATTAATGTATGAATGAATATTATTAATGTATAAATATATGTAATATTTATGTGTGTTATGATTTATTTTCGGTAATTTTCTTAGTACAAAAATATACATTAGTTTATATATGCAAAACTTCTTGTAGGTGTAACTTATTTTTGGCTTATCGAAAAAATCTAAGAAAAACATATGTGGAGGTTCCAATGAGGTACTAAATTTTAATGAAAAGATGGACTCATTATAACGTCTACAACTAGGAGAAACCAACGTGCTCCAGATTACATGCAAAATTTCTTCTAGGTGTAACTTTTTTTTGGCTTATCGAAAAAATGTAAGAAAAACATATGTTGAGGTACCAATGAGGTACTAAATTTTAACAAAAAGACGAACTAATTATAACGCCTACAACTAGGAGAAACCAACGTGCTCCAGATTACATGCAAAATTTCTTCTAAGTGTAACTATTTTTTGGCTTATCGAAAAAAATTAAGAAAAACATATGTTGAGGTACCAATGAGGTACTAAATTTTAACAAAAAGACGAACTTATTATAACGCCTACAACTAGGAGAAACCAACGTGCTCCAGATTACATGCAAAATTTCGTCTAGGTGTAACTTTTTTTTGGCTTATCGAAAAAATGTAAGAAAAACATATGTTGAGGTACAAATGAGGTACTAAATTTTAACAAAAAGACGAACTAGTTATAACGCCTACAACTAGGTGAAACAGACTTGGTCCAGCCATTCTGAAGTCAGAATGGCTGGCCACTTGCCTCGTAATAATTTTCCGTCTTTAGCGAGGTACAAATTATTTGATGTCTGGTACCAAATAGTACCAAATAGGTACTAAAACTTGGTATTACTCAAACTTCCAAAATCGCTCTTGGTCCAGTCATCCTGACGCAGACTGTGAACCGCATCAAGATTTACACACTAAATTAGAAAAAAAAAACAATAAATTTTGGGGTTCCCCATACTTAGAACTGAAACTCAAATTTTTTTTTTTCATCAAACCCACACGTGTGGGATGGGATCTTGCCGTTTTGCCGAAAAGATTTTGCCAAATTTTCATTACCCAAACAAATTTTAGCAACCTTTTTTTATACCAATGTAATATTTGGGTTAATTTAAGTACGCACATTTTCATTTGTTCAAATGTTTACTTGGCAGATTGTTACCAAGGATAATGTCATTAAGGCTTTTGGTCTTTAATCAAATGATTTATTACAGCAAACAATATTAAGACAATAAACGTTTAGTCAAATGATTTGTTATGACAAAAAATATAAAGGCAAAAATAAGATTTTTTTGGGAATTGTATAATCAAAAATGCAATTTTATTTTAATATAGGTAATCATTTATTAACGCGAGTACAAAATAGCAAAAGCTAGTACAAAATATTTGTAACTTACAATTTTAAATTTAAATACTCTAATCATTAAATCTCCTAATTTTGCATGTTATAAAGTCATATGTCCTAAGTATTGTATTATATAAAGTGTATTATGCCGAATGTTCATTTATAATAAAATCGTTAGTAGTAAAAAATTGCTACAAGTTAGGTTTTAGTGACAGAAACGAATCGCTGTAAATCCGACTCCACGTAGTCTTGTCTGCCCTACCCCTAGAGTGTAATTTAAAATCGCGTAGGCGCGGAGGGGCGAGGCGGCCCGCGAGCTGAGGAGCAGGTGGTTGTAACGCTCGCCGCCGCAGCTGAGGCTGGCCGGCGAAGCCGGCCAGCAAGACGAAGCTGCGGTGGTGATCGTTAAGCCGTCTGCAACGATAAGCTCGCGTGGGACCGCCTAAGCTCCGTAGTGCCGGAGCCATGACAGAAACCATGCCTGCTGCATGATGCATGCTCGCTTGCATATTGCATGCTTGCTTGCATGCTCGATTGCATGCTGCTTGCCTGCTTGAATGCATGCTTGCTTGCATGCTACATGATGCATGCTTGCTTGCATGCTCGATTGCATGTTGCTTGCTTGCATGCATGCTGCATGCATGGTTGTTTGCATGTTTCTTAGAGGGAAATAAAATCACATGTTCACAATCACCTGATTTATTGAGTGATAATACATACAGCGCCATGTCAGACCTTGATAAATGCCTTATTGCTTCTGCATCTTTACTATTGATGTCATTGGCTACGCAATCGACTAAACAGAAATGGTAAGTTTAAAATTGACGACACCAAATATTTGGCTTATTTAATTTTGCGTAAAGTATGTTATACCAACTGAAATATTTGACTAGATAAAAAATGGTAAAAGTACTAGTTGGTGAACAAGTTATTGTTCAAACGTTCACTTGCCAAACATAGGTTTTCGTAACAATTATTTGTAAAGAGATTTTTTGGTAAGTAATAATTTGGCAAATGAAATTATGCGAAAATTTGTTTGGGAAGTGATAATTTGGCAATTTCTTTTCGGTAAAACAAGGGAGACCCGGTAAAATGTGTGTCCCCCCCGTAACTTCTAAAATAAAAGAATGATAAAACTTAAAAAAATATATGATGTACATAACCATGTAAACTTCCACCGAAAATTGGTTTGAACGAGATCCAGTAAGTAGTTTTTTTTAATACGTCATAAATCGTAAACCGCAATTTACCTGTCATTCAATCAACTCAAATATAAAAATAAAAAACTTTTAATTTCATAAACATAAACCTTATGCATAAACCGAGGATACCTACAGGTTTGTACGGAACCCTCGGTGCGCGAGTCCGACTCGCACTTGGCCGGTTTTTTTTTCATTATTTTCTACTTTTTAGTTTGGTTTTCTATGGAAGCGTGTTTTTTAGTTTTTTTAAACTATTATTTATTTTCTATTTTTTAGGGTGTTACGAATTTTGAGACGTATGTCAGCGTAGTTTTCGAAGACAGTTTTTTTAGATTAGATTTAGATTTAGACTAGATGGCGCCGGTATTTCCTAGCTGACTGTTCCCTGAGAAGAAATGCCGAAATAAACTCAGAAGTCATAGTATCTTTTAAAGTCCAAGCATTATATCTATTATTAGAATTTTATGTGAGTCTAACAATGCAGGGCAATGTCTGGAAGAGCCTTTTGAAGAAAGAGCCATTGCAGCTTTGAGCTGACTTCTCCCAACAGACGGCATGTATGTATCAGGTTAAAACATGGGCTCTTATTAAAAAAGATAGAAAACTTAAACTAAAACAGAACGTTTTCAGATCTCCTAAAGTGCTGTGACAATCTCTCTCAATCAGCTGACATGATGAATGACTACTTTGTCAACGTAGGCAGATTAGCATCCAAAATTCAGCCTTCTCAACCCATTCTCAGTGTACTTGCCTACCTACTTAAGAAGTTTTCAAATTACTCTACGCACAAAATCCTGCCCGTTGCCCGCAAGATTACAGAACCATTTATCTTAATATAAAAGATGGGGGTAAACTTACTAAGTATGTAGAATTATCTACTAATAGAATTTCTTCTTTTTTCAGTGGTTCGGCATCACATCGTACAAAACGCCTTATTTATATCAAAGCACAAATTCTTTGTCCACCAGTCCATCTTTTGATTGATCCTAAAAATAATAAGCAACGAGTTTAGTAGTTTAAATTACGTCCGTCGAAGAAATAAGGGTGTGTACTTTATCGTCACACAGGGCAATGAGGGCCCAGGGCTTTCGTTTACTAGATTGTTCGTTGGGAAGCTGTCTAGAAAATCCAGCAAATGAAATGTCTAATAATTGTTCATTAATATCTTAGTTTGTCAAAAAAAACCTATACGTTAGAGATATGCCATTACGGTAGAGCTTCAAAGTTAAAGATGATATCTGATAGAATCATTTTTTCTCGATTTTGATGCTCCCCAGCAGTGTATGAAATTACGGTTTCAAACGATAGTGTTTCTCTACTAATTCATTAAGAAAATTATATTTCTTGACAAGAACACGCGATAAACCTTTATGATATTCTGCTCAAGCATAGAATGCCGTAGAAACATAATATCTTAGTCTGTGTATTAATATAATCATAAACAAAAATTAAATGTTTTAGGCATCTACATACAAATTTAGTTTCAGTAAAAGTGCTTAAAGCACTAGAAGATAATCACTTAAATGAAACATTCATGATATGAGAAACTATTGTATAAGTAGTAATAAAATAAACATGATAATCTACTAGAACTGCCTAACTGTGATTCATTTTGTGTGAAATTTAAATAAGCAACTACGAGCTTAGTATCATCTTTAAGAAAAAACTCAAGTAGACTTATTTTATTCCACTTTATACAATTAAAGTATGGTAAAAACAAGATATATCCTGGTTGATCCCCTTTTTTATGAAATCAAATCACTGCAATGACACGCATACGTACATCACAACAACAAAAAAAAGGTGACGGACGTACCGTATAAAACAACAAATAATACCAGCCTATTATTGTTGAAAAGTACGGAGACTACTCGGGGAAGGTGGCCCACTCGTCATAACGAAGTGGCGGCATGCAGCTGGCAAACATATTATTTGGAATTGTATATTACTCTTTGTAATCTTTTACTCTCTGGTGAATTGCATTGTTAACACTTTGACAAACCCTTCATTGCATGTTGTGTGCATATGTGAAATGAAAACACGTATCACAGCACGCTAAGCACGGTGAAAGTGCATGTCAGGTAAAACGAAAAAGCCTTCGCAAGTAGGTACTTCAAATCTAATCAACTTAATAGATTGAAAAACCTAAGTTTTTATGTTGTCCGATTTGCTCATTATAACGCAAATAATTGCTTCTACCTGTACCTGTGTACTTGTAAACGAGTACATACATAATACTGATAAGGAAATACATTATCTGATTAACTTTATGAACTCACAACTTAGGTATATGTGCCTGCATTAAATATTGCCTTCTGAAATCGTACAACTTGTTAACATGAAACTTAGCTACGTAACAGATACTTCCTGCCGGGGCCGCGTGATTGTTCGAAAGAGATACCGTGACCCTGGCACATGGGCAACTGAAGGAACACGGGTGGGTTTTAGTCAGTAAAAGTCTGACATGCCCTCCCGCTCCGCCCAGAGCGGGAGAAGTCATTTGATGATTTCCCATTAAAAAAAAAAAAACAGATACTCAGTCAATAACCTTCATAAACATATTCATCATGTACCTACTTCTGTGATGATTTGAATACACAGGTTAATCTTTGCTTACCTCCATCACTTACCCGTAACATTTCGTCCGGATTAATCTTGAACACTAATTTCACAAAGGAAAAATCCGACACTTATACTAAATTGAACTGTGTGTTAATTTCATGCGACAAATTATATTGTAATTATCGCTTATTTTAACTTTGAAAAATTTTCGAAGTTTTACCGGGAAAAATTACAAACGCTATGAATTTGCCAACTTCGCGCCAACCGTCCTTCTTGATTAGAAAAGGACGCATGCTGGTGAGAGAGAGGGAGAGAGACAGGTATAAAACCATGGATAATTCGGTATGTTTTAACCACATATTATAACAATATGTGACGTTCCGCGCATAAACGTACCATGTCGGCATTTAGTTTCCGAGTTATTTGCGTTTTTGTAAAATATTTTGTCATTTTTACCGATTATTGTTTTTTTTTTTTTGTAATCAGCATAATTAAGGGACTCTTCTAGATTCTACATCCGGCCTTAACTCATTACCTTTATGCGCGGAACGCCACATATAACGGCAAATATACATCAGCTTCTTCACCTAGCAACACTGTGTGTTTTAGAAAACACCTAATAGTCACATTGTTATGAAAAACTTATTGTCTGTCCACAGAACAACACAAAAATATTTTGTTAATGGTAATACTGAAAGATTTTTTTTTTGTGTGGCCAGTACGATAATTCTAAAAATGAGGGTGGTAAAAATGGTGTCGCACTGGCATGAAACAAGAATAATTGCATTTTCACGGTAACTTGGACTAGCGGTATAGAAATGTTAAATAGATGTTTCGAATTTTAAATAGTCTTTACACGCTAATAGATAAAGTTCACATTTGCACTCAGAATTCGAATGATAGACAAAATTTTTTCGAGGTGTAACATATTTATTTGTGAAAAGAACATTTCACAATGCCCGCTCCAAACGGTGTGCGGGTTGGGTGCTCTGGTTCACTTCAAGATTCTACTAATTGTTTCGCCGCTTCCGCTGCAAAAACTGGCCTGACTGTTAATTAAAGACATTTATGCTCTCTTAATGGGAGTGCCAGTCATTTCACCACGAACTGCATGCAACTAGCATGCCATTAGAGGAAATGAATGGAAAACTATTTAAATTTATAAATATTTATTTTTTGTAATTAACACTGAGATACTAGAAAACTACTACTGGCTGGGTGAAAAACTTCTTATGATTAATAAACACGGCTGATTATTTCTGCTCTTCCATCACCTGCTAAATCTGTTGTTATTATTACATTGATTTTGTTTTATGTAACTTTTTTTGTGTCTTATATGTAATGTGATATCGTTTTATTTTTTTAAATAAAATAAAAATAAAGTAAATAGTTTATCCACGATAATTATCTTCGTCTAGTCTTTGGGAAATACGCTTGCCTAGCAGGCAGCAGCAAGGTGTGTATTTAACTTATAATTCAGGCTCGAATGTTTATTAAGCATAATATCACGAACAACAAAGTCGTCTAAGCTATTTAGATTCGAGTTGAAAAATTGGAGGATGTGATGTGGGCTATTTAATGATAGCAGCATCTTAGCAAACATTTGGGTTTCAAGGAAGATGTAAAATTATTTTACCACGAATTAAATACCTAGCGATGGTTCAAACACAGTAGATATTATAACGATGGTAATAAATACATAGGTTATTAACCGATCGAATAAACCAGGGTTACAAAAATATTTATAGTAAAAAATTAATGTTAAACTAAGTATGACCATATTATAGACACTACCCACATTGAAAGCCTCCACATCAAGCGCTTGCGTAATATTCGGACGACCAATTGTTCACCTCGGGCAAAGGAATCATTTCCACTTTCACGTGTGCCTTGTGAATTAATTTAAAAAAATCTCAAGTTTCAATTATTATAGCAAATAATAATGTTATTTTTGAAAATGCTTGTCATGGATACTTAAATAACACAAAGCGATTGTAATTAACTGCAATTACCATTAACTAGCATGGAAACTAACTTAATGAGAACGTGTCAAACTAGGGCAATTAACAAGAGGAGAAGTCACGTACCCTCACGGGGCTCCAAGTGCTCGACACGGAGGCGCTACCAAAACATTTCAAGTAGCCAAACTTCCCAAAACCGTTAATCGTCGAAAGTTATTGTTTCAACACCGAAAGATTCCTTCCCACTTTCCAAAATTTCCTAAACCGTACGCTAAAGATATCGGACAAATACAAAGTGCAAACAAAATAAAAGTTGTTGTATATCCGAATAAAACGAAGATGCGACGGCGAAACGATACGAAATGTAAAAAGTTTCGAGTTTCCGGCGAGTGGATAACTAGTAGACGTTGGGCTGAAATTCATACACGAAGTTAGCTTTCAACGAGATTTCACTACATTATAACATTTCACCCAGTGATGTGTGTTTTCCGACAGTTTATATGGGCGGGTACTTGGAACTTTTCAACTTTTTACATCGCGTCGGAATATGTAAATGATTCTGAGCTAAAGTTTTAAAAGTGCTAAATCTCATCCAAACCATAAGGTATTTTAAGATTTATACAGAGGTGGAAAGTGACTGCAAGGTAAAAATAAATTAAATGATAATTTTCCAATAACGGAGATTTTTCATCGCTACGGGAGGTTATTGGCTTCTAAAGATAGATGGCTATAATAATTGTTGTTTTACTGCATGTAGATACGTAAATAATATGGTGAGATTACCTATGATTTACTCACTACCAGAACCTGAAAAAAGAAGCAAAAGAAGATATTATAAATATTTGATCCTGACATTGCTTTCGAAGGAAAAAGTCCAGTAAGCGAGGGATTCTAGAATTGCACACAGATTTTTAATCATAAACAGAACCTTTCCATATTTTAACATTCCCACTAACTTCATGTCTTTAATATGAATTCCTCACCACTATCCACTAGTTTCTTTAAATGAACTGACTATCTCTTCTCAAAGTAATTCATATTATAGTAGGTTCGTGTTATTTACTTTAGGGAATGTGTATTCCTTTAAAGGTTCTCATCAGGGATATCTTTTATTTTATGGCCGTTCAAGAGCCCTATATTCCGTAACACTGGGGCGAGGGAAAAAATGGTTAGCTCCACACGAAATTATTAGGACAATAAAATCAACTTTCGCTTTAGAGATATTTCTGCAGAAAGCAATAAGAACTAACATGGGTCAAACCCGAACAGTGTTTGTAGATGTTCATAGGAGTAAAAATATCAAAGATTTTTGTGAAAATTTGGTAAAAAATTAATAAATAATAAGTTAAAAATAACCTACCAACTATTATTTATTGCAATTTTTTTCTGGTTTGACCTACCTCCATTTTAAAGCGATGTTCACAATGTGACGAACCCTGCGACGAACGCTTGTCGCGTTACGCGGTGCAGTGTGAAGTTTCTGTAAGTAGTGAGGCACTTAGACTTAAGACAATATTTACATTTTAAAGTATCATAGTACCTACTCATTGCTGAGCAGATCAATAAATATATCAGAATCATGGATCTAATTTACCTTCATAAATCATCTCTACGACTTAGTTGATCTAGGATCTAATAAATTTTGTGCCGCAAATTGGATATGCTATCTCATTTTTCGTCGATTTTTAGACGTAGTAGCTAACATTGTTTCCTCTCTATATTTATCTTACCCTAACGATAATACTGTACACGCCCCCTGTACAAACACTATGCCGAGTGAACAGGCAGGAAAGTGCCTCAGATGGGGACCTGGCCATCGAGGCGTTTATCTGATGGTCCCTCATCACGTGCCTCTCCCCCACTCTCCCTCCACTGTACCCTTCGTTCGTCCACACTCACCCTCGCTAAAATTAGTTGACGACTTGACGCGTCTCACGTCAAACAACGTCGCGCGTCGGTTCGTTTGATCGCACACCTTTGAAAAACATTCTTAACGAAGGACATCTTTCAAAGAGCCATCTATTGTCGTCACTCGTCAGTATTTCTGCCCGAACCCTGCGAGCTGCCAGTATCGTCTGAAATAAAAAGAAATGAACTGGAAACTGAACGACGGGAATTTGTTTTGAGATAGATTTCAAGAGACTGAACGTTACTTAAGTGTATTTATTTTCGGATAGTAGGTATTTTCCGGAGTACCATTCAATATATTTTGGGAAAGCTCAGATTAGTTTAAGAAGAAAATGTATTAATGTTTATTAAAAAAAAAAACAGTCGGTATCGCGATGAGATTTAATATGTTTGTACGATAATGTAGCAGTATCATCGTTTCTTTATTTTAAACCAATCTGCTTAGTAAGGGTAATATCTCCGCCGCACATCAATAGAATTCAAAAGATGAACGGGCACCCAGGAGAATGATTTAAGGATTTCTCTGTCTACCTCAGCAATCATAAGGTTACAGCTACATCAAGAACATTTATTATTTGTAAGGTTAGAACCTTCCCCCCAAAAACATTCGTATGTACCCAAAACAGGCAAGTCTTTGTGCTTATCTAAAATGGTTCACAATGAGATTATAATTATTCCGATGTAAAAATAAGCCCCCCGTGGATGCACGTCAGTTGTAAATTCTTGTGTGACGTACTTACCGAAGGAAATGAAGTCAGTTTAATATTAAATGTACCGTTTTCCCACAGAGACAGCTGCCACTGGATCATGTTCGCCAATCCCACTCGAGTCGAATATTAGATTTGATAAGCCTTGCCTGGCTCCGTAGCTCGGGCGAGCGGCATGTATAGTTTTCGGCCGAATTGACAGTATAATTTAATTCTGCAGTCAAAGTGTACAAATTGTTCATTTCATAGCAATAATTGAATTGTTTCAGGCTTTTAACCAACCATCTTTTATTAAACTGCAAATTCGGCCTTTGACGTAAGGCTTTCCGCTAAAAGTTCGTATGGATACTGAATATTTTAAAATATGTAAACTTTTAGAATGTATTAAATTAAAAAATAATGGCCATTACCTCCAAAACAAATTAATGTGAAGCCATTAAAGATTCGGTTTTTTTTTGAATAAACGGCTCAGATTGCGTATTTTTTCATAAAACTGGCCAGTATTTTATTCATCATAAATTACAAAACAACCTTTTTATTTGTTCTATCAAATTTAGTGCAAGCTCTATTGGCGTGTACATTTTACATGATTTTCAGCAATAATTATTTTGTAACACTACTTATTATTTTTTGCTTGCAATAAGAATAAACATCGCAGAAAAGTTTGTTCAAAATCAGCTACATTAGTTTTTATATGATCATACATGACCACTTTTTTGTGGGTGGGAGATCATCAAATAACGTCTCCCGCTCTGGGCGGAGCGGGAGGGCGTGTCAGACTTTTATTGACCAAAACCCACCCGTGTTCCTTCAGTTGCCTATATGCCAGGGCCACGGTAATTCTTTCGAACTAATCGCGCGTCACGACCACTACGTACCAAGCTGTTGCAATATTTAATAGAAAAATGAAACAACTCTTTCTTTCCGCTTTGTCTTAATTGCTAAGGTTTAAATTCATCATGCCGAGCCTTTTCACCCATGTTGGGGTTGGCTTCCAGTCTAATCGGATGCAGCTGAGTACCAGTATTTTACATGGAGCAACTGCCTGTCTGACCTCCACAATCCAGTTACTGGGTAATACGATACCCCTCGGTAAGACTGGTTGCCAGACTTTCGACGACCTGTGACGACTGTCTAAGATGTACGAAAGACAGCCGGGACCAACGGCTTAACGTGCTTTCCGAGGCACGGAAGGGTCTTGGTATGTAAAGATGGTTACCCATCCATGGCCCAACCGCGGCAAGCGTAGCTTAAACTGAACGATCGACCCGTGCGTCTGTTATTACTTAGCCACAAGCCCCTCACTAGGGTTTTAATTATTTTATTAATATTTCAATTTGAGTATAATTTTCAACCGACGAAAGAAAACGGAGGAGGCTCTGAATTCGATGCGTATATTTTTTTGTTGTTTTTTTTTATGTATGGCCATGCATAACTTTTTACATAGAAGTCCGATTGTGATAATTCTTCTTTTATTGGAAAGGCTATACTCCGAAAGTGGTCTCATATAAATTTGGAAAGCAAAATCGAACCCTAAGGGTCGGAAAACAGGGGATGATTGATTGTTCACTCACTGATTATAATGTATAACCACGTATAACTTTATACATATTAGTTTGATTTTGATCATTCTTTTTTATTGGATAGGGTATACCTTGCCAAGTATTATTAGTATATTAAAGTCACAAAAAATTACAAAATAAAAACTTTTTAACAAAAAATTTAATCGCCGAAAACACTGAAAAGCAAAAAACAATAAACCTTAAAATTAAGGGCGGTTTGAGTGATCTTTGTTTATTGATTTTTCAGGGCCGACTCAAAATTTTAAGATTTATTAATTTTTGCTTTTCAGTTTTTTCGGCGGTTCAAATAATTTTTTGTTAAAAAGTTTCTTTCATTTTATGTTTTCCCTTGTACTATTATACACACTTTCTCTACATCTCGTTTTATCTTCTCTCATATCGCAGGTATGTATGAAGAGTTTTCTTTATAAATAAGCATCAACTTTCTGTGTCCCTTTCTCCTTGGCTATTAATATAAACACACACAAGCTTGAGTCAATTTAAGTGTCTCGTATTTCCGTACCAATTTATCTCCGAAAGCAAGAAGACAATTAACTCAATTTCATAAACAATATCCTACTGAAAACTGATTTAATCTCATATATTGTTACGTATCTGCTTAGTGAATGAAATGGATAAGGCAGATGTGATACAATTTATTAAATGAAAAAGAGTAAACTGGCTTCCAGAGTAGAACGCTTCAAGAGGGCTTCAGAGTAGACCGGCTTCAGAGTTCAGAGTAGACGGGTTTCAGAGTAGACGGGCTTCAGAGTGTGAGCGCTTCAGAGTAGACGGGCTTCAAAGTAGTTTCCCCAGAGTGCGGGTGCTTCAGAGTAGTTTCTCAGAGTGTGGGCGCTTCAGAGTAGTTTCCCAGAGTGTGGGCGCTTCAGAGTAGTTTCCCAGAGTGTGGGCACTTCAGAGTAGTTTCCGAGAGTCTACAGTCTTCCAGAGTGTGTCCTCCAGAGTGTACGGCCTCCAGAGTGTGGTCCTCTAGAGTGTGGTCCATCAGCGGTTCAGACGCCCCTTTTTATACCAAAGCCGTCTTTCCTTTCCAAACATTTTCAAAATATTAGTTTAGCCATCATCTCATCTGACAAGTGCAGTCGGCCAGGACATATCCATGAGTGCGTGTAGCTGGCCACATGAGTGAGTGTAGCTGGCCACATGAGTGCGTAAAGAATTTTATAAATATAATTTTAAGTTAAGCTATTTAGTAAACAATCGTAATAATTAATAAAATCAAATAGCTAGACATATTGATAAAAATAATTTAAAATTATATAAACCAAAAAGTAGCCATTCATAGACTAAGCAGAACAGTAACTGACAGTTGACAATTTGGCTTGTCACAACATGAAAATTTGAGTTAATATTTTATTTCAGCTATTTTTAAGTTAATAAATCGTATTTAGATCGATTTGTTGAGTTTAGACATATAAATAAAATAAAATAAGTAAAGCATGAAGTGTAAACATAGAAACAAATAAAGAGGATGATAAAGAATCATGAATTAAAGTGTAAGTATAGGATGAACACTATAATATTCAGTGTAATTTTAGTAACAATAATAAATTAAACGCGACGGTTCGGCGCAATATGAAGCAACACGAAATAGTAATCGTGTTGTTGTTCGGACTCCGTGGCTGATGCCGCGATAACTCGCCCTTAATTGGACCACCAATGCTTTAATAAAATTAAAACTGGATCAGAGGGGAGGTGGGGAAATAGAAGGGATTCAAAAGTGGATGCTCGCTTCTCACGACCGAAATTCTAGGGCAATTAGCAAGAGTAATCGTTTGCGTACACTTGGAATTGCCTCATTTAATATTTTTCACTTATTTTCAAGCGAACCTAACATTTATATTAAGAAATAAGTACCCACCAAACGTGATATTTTTAGAGGTTTATCATATATTTACCTATGAAATTGCCGTTCTGCAGTACTGGCCATTTCAAATCAAAATAATTTTTGTTTGTCTAAGAATTCTAATGCCGTGTACCGTGTGGTGCCGGACGTAAAGAATAACACAACCCCATTTCTTCCCGTGGGTGTCGTAAAAGGCGACTAAGGGACTTACTAGAGAATGGGCAGCAGCGTTCTCTATGCATTTTAGCACCATACTGCGATCGCCAACCCGCCTGCCAAGCGTGGCGATTATGGCAAAGCCCCCCCAATGGGGGGAGGCCTAAGTCCAGCAGTGGACGTCTTACGGCTGAAATGATGATGATGATGATGAAGAATTCTAATGTCAAATAAATTTTATTTTAAAAACATGGAATTCTTTTTCCAAAAATAGTCATTTGTTTATTGATTAGTGTTACATTTTCATCGCATTTCAATCTTTTTCGTCATCATGGATACGTTAAAAATTCGAGTAATTATGGAATATGAGTACCGTCGTGGCAGCAACGCGGTACAAGCGGCACGCAACATCAACGACGGTTACGGAGCTAACACTACAAACCAACGCACCACCTGTTATTGGTTTGCTCGCTTCCGTTCTGGAAATTTCGACCTGAAAAATTTACCTCGCGGTCGTCCGAAGACTTTGGTCGACAATGACGAATTAAAGGCGATTGTGGAAGCTGATGATACACAATCTACGGCTGAATTAGCAGCAGCTTTCGACGTTAGCGTCAAAACAATATTGGTCCATTTGCGTCAAATTGGCAAGGTGAAAAAGCTTGAAAAATGGGTGCCCCACGAACTCAATGATCGCCAGCGCGAAGTACGCGTCGAGACGTGCCTTGCACTAATCAACAGACACACAAATGAAGGAATTTTGAACCGCATTGTTACCTGCGATGAAAAATGGATTCTGTTTGATAACCGCAAGTGCTCAGCAAGTTGGTTGGACCCTGGTTCAGCACCTAAACAATGCCCTAAACGAAAACTTACCCCTAGAAAAGTGATGGTCACTGTTTGGTGGTCTAGCGCCGGTGTGATTCATCACAGCTTCTTACCAAACGGGGTGAGCATTACTGCAGATGTGTACTGTGAAGAACTGAACTCAATGATGGAGAAACTGACACATCTCCAACCAGAATTGGTCAATCGCTCGTCTCCGCTGCTCCTGCACGACAACACGCGACCTGATACTGCACAGCAGACGGTCTCCAAGTTGCAAGAACTGGGGTTGGAAGCTCTCCGTCATCCGCCCCACTCACCAGGCCTTGCGCCTACAGACTACTACTTTTTCCAGAATTTGGATAACTTCTTGGCGGGAAAAACATTCAATACCCGAGAGGCAGTACAAAATGCCTTTGAAGAATTTGTTGCCTCCCGTCCGGCTGTTTTTTTTAAGAAGGGCATCAATAAACTGCCACTGCGTTGGCAAAAGATGCATTGATTGCATGGGTGATTATTTCGATTAATACAAATAAAAAATACATGAAAAAAAAATCGTTTAATTTTTTTCATACAAAACGGCATTTTCATAGGTAAAGACTTATTATGAAGGTGGGACTGTCTACGTAGGTACATATTTTATTCATGCAGCGTCTGATCGCTTTCAACCCGCTTCAGCTTGCGTATATACATAGTATTTTTCAATACTTTGCAAGTTCAGTTTGCTTTCATAACAGTTTTATTTTTTTGTCTTAGGAAGTTTTTAAAATTCAAAAAATTTTGTTGGTTGGCTTAATACAATCGTTACACATGGGAATATAGATATTATGGCGGTAAAACACATTGATGTATCAAAAATAATACAGACACAACTTTTGCATGATGTAATTTTTTTTTTGCCTTTACACGTTAAAGCGCCATTATGACCATGGCGTCGGTCGTAGCGAATGCGCGCACACGCGGCAAAAACCGACTGCGTCCGTCCGTCTGCTAAAATTTGATGGAACCAAGGTGAGTGAGCGCGTATTCGCCGGCACGCTATTATGACTATAAAGCGATCTTGTGCTTACGCGTCGCATTCAACTATTTCAACTTGTTATCCGGCGACGGCTGTCAAGCGCGTGCGGTTGTAGCTGAACCAGTCGCGCAAACGGGACGGCAGCCGAACGCATCCGTCCGCGTACTCGAGGAGCCGACCGGCTACCGAAGCAAGCGTGTTCCATTCATCCTGTGTAAATTACATGGAATTTTGACATAATTATTACAAATTCATAAGCGATTATTTTTTTCTTTGACGAAGGCAAGGGTTATTAAAAAAGATAGCAAACTTTAACCAAAACAGAACATCGTCTTCAGATCTCCTAAAGTGCTGTGACAATCCCTCACAATCAACTGACATGATAAATTATTACTTTACCAACGTAGGCATCCAACATTCAGCATTCTCAATCCCACCTCAGATACTTTCTTACGTACAAGTTACGAAGTTTTCAAATTACTATAGACACAACAATCAGGCTGTTGCCCACAACATAACAGAACCATTTATCTTAATATAAAACACGGGAGAAAACTTATAAGTAAGTAGAATTGGCTACTATTAGAGTTTCATCCTTTTTCAGTGGTTGTTCATTACATCATACAAAACGCCTAATATATCATAGAACTAATACTTTTTCTACCAATCAAAGCATATTTAAACTTGATCGTAATATAATAACCAACCAGTTAATGGCCTTGTACAATAGGTGCATTAGGTTTTATAAAGTTTAAATAACGTCGGATAAAGAAATGTGGGTGTGTGCTGCCCACACAATAAACGCAATTCAGCGTCACGGACGGCGGACCGTTCGAGACGGTTCAGTTACGTTCACAGTTCTTCAGAAAGACAGCAAAGTGCGTACTTTGCGTAAAGAAGTTTTCAGTTCAAAAATACATCATTCAAGTTCTTACCTAATTATGTTTCACTCATAAAATAATCAAGATCTCAAATTGCCTGCACTCCTAATTTATGTTAAACTACGGTAGAATTCCCGATACATTGAAATATAGCCTGGAATAGAAAACACGGTAGCTAACCTTATTCGGTTATAGTATGAACGTAATAAAATCGAAAAGTTTGACAAAGTGAGCGCTGTTCAAAGTAAAAAGTAAGCCCCACAAAGTGAGCCTACGTTATTTCAGTATTTTATATTAAATCGAAACTTTATTAAACCTTTGTTGAATGTGTAAAAGGAGTTAATATTAATCAATAATGCTGTACTAACGTGGATAGCTAATGTTTATTGCAGCTGCTTAACAATACATTTAAAGTTGTTTTCGGCGACACAAATAGTTTTCGAGTTTTCTGTGGATTGTGGTGTGTTTCAAAGGTTATTATTATTTGGCCTACCTAAATATTTGGTATTGTTCGTCGAATCGTTGGAATCCCAAAGTTCTGAGTTGAGCTGAAAAATGACTAACAAATGCGTATGACTAGACAGGTCCACTCGCTCTGTATGGTGCTTTCACCAAAAACCATTACACTAATTTGCATGATCTACACATGATCTGACCAAGATTATGACTGGACTTTAAAAGAGTTTTTCGGCCTTTCTTCTCACATTAGTACGTTAGGAAACGCCAATCACATCTACAATTTAAAAATAAGATTAACGTGTAAAATTGTTTGTACAAACCTACTTACAGAAATAAAATCATTTATTATCTGTCTCAGTCGTCAAGGCCATGCAAAATAAAAGCCCTTATTTAACTACCAAAATTAAACATGTTAACGTACAGACGCCACCAGGTCAAGCTACCCGAAACTGTCAATTTTTCCCAATGAACCTTGAACCTAATGCTCTAGAAATAAAGTCGAAAATCTATCAAAGAAATCTGACAGATTGTAGTAGCTTGATGTGTTGGCGTCTGTACCTACCTAATCACAAAGTGTCGCAGAACACAATACCAACAAGTTTCATACCGTATCTATAGATTATGGTATTATCAGAGACAAACTTTCTCTCTTCGTACTATGTAGGCAATAATTATGCCCTTCCAGACCATTTGGTATTACTGTCGGGGGGACCACAACCTCTCATTTGAGCTAGTTATCAGAGTTATGATTAAATAAGCCTACTACACTTTTCCTTGGTGAGGTTTTTGAAGAGTCGTAACATACTTAATTACAGAAGTGCCTTTCTTATAACCGAGGAGGTACAGACAGGGATACAAATTGCGGAGCAGATTTACAAAAAAAATTGTACGTATATTCAAATCACAGCTGTTATTATAACATTTGTGTGAAATGGCAAGAACACGATAAATTGACGAAGGGTGATTCACGAATTTGATAAACGAATAATTAATTGATCAGAGTGAACAAGATGCTTAGTTCTATTCATAGTATAATGAGCCTAAAGTGAATAATGAACGCTCTACTAAAAGGGGTCTACCGAGCACAGAGCCCTCGTTTACTAGATCATTCGTTGGGATACCGATAAGCGACTTGATAATTAGCATCCCAACGAATCTAGAAAATCCAACGAATCAAATGTCTAATGATTTTTCATTAATACTTATCTCAGTTTGTCGAAAAACCCTTTACGGTCGAGAAATGCCTTCAAAGCAGCGCTTCAAAGAAAATGTTGACAATTGAAACTCTTCCTGCAGCCATGAAAAATACATAAGGCGATAAAATTATTTTTTCTCTCTTTTGACGCTCCCCAGCAGTGTATAAAAGTCGGCTCCAATCGACAGCGATTTGCTGCTAATTATCGACATGCGATAAATCATTATAATATTAACTCAAGCAATATATTATTATGTCGGAGAAAGATAATATCTTAGTCTCTGTATTAATAACTTACTTAAATATTTCAGCAAAGATGCTTACAGCACTAGAAGATAATAACTTTAATGAAATATTCATGAGATAAGAAACTATTGTCTAAGTAGTAGGCAGAGGTGGCCTTAGGGGGTGGCGAACAGGGCAATCGCCCGGGGCCTCGCTCTTGCAGGGGCCTCGCGCAACAACCCAAGGGAATTATTTTTTTTTTATTTAAAACTTTTGATTTTGATCCATAATTATTTATAATGGTTATAACATAATGATAAATTAAAATAAAGTTAGTTAACTAATTCATTCATTCAAAACATAATTAAAAATTTAATTTGAATATCGTGCCTGGAAACACTTGAAGATCGGTTTTTTAATCGAATAGCACTCGGGTCAGTTCGATAACCGGTCGGGACATAATATTCTGCTCCTCTATCGCTCGGGGAATCCCCGTGTTTCATTTCGTTCGTCAACTCTTGTCATCTTGGAATTATTTTGCTTGCAGATAGAAAATCTTTACTGTATCGTCTGTACCGTACATATCATTAAATTTTATTAAATATTACGTTCTTATAGTATTTAAAGTATTGAATGAGATATGAAATAACTACCTATGAATTTGTAGTTTCACTTGTCGTATGGTATGACATTCATAGAAAGATAAATGTTATAAGTAAGTAAAATGTGGCAAAGCGAAAACATGCACTTAGATGTGGCTATACAACACCTAGCCCACCATTCACAAATTCGCTCGATAATTATCGAGTAAATGATTTTCAGTCATCCCTTGTAACAGCGCGAGAAATAGCCGAGGAAAATGATATTGACAGACACTTCAAAGAAGTCAGAAGACGACGTAAAAAAAGGTATTTTGATTATGAAGGGGAAGATGAAGCTCATGAATTGCATGCGGAAGAGATTTTCAAAATTAACTATTTTTATGTCATTGTCGACAATGTGTGCGCAAGCTGCCATCCTAGGTTTGAGGCACTAAAACATCATAAGAGCATATTTGGTTTCATGTATAAAATAAAAAGATTATAGGAAATAAGTGATTGTGAACTTTTGAAGCAATGCAGCGACTTACAAATATTTATGACAGTAGGAAAATCATGTGATGGTCATGAATTGTACGAAGAACTGAATATGTTCATCCGTGTGTATGTAACGGCTTCCGCAAAGGCTTTAGCACCGTAGACCACATACATACGCTGCGGCAAGTTATACAGAAGACCGAAGAGCATAACCTGCCTCTCTGCGTAGCGTTTGTGGATTACGAAAAAGCTTTCGATTCGATGGAAACCTAGGCTGTACTGCAGTCTCTTCCACGGTGCCAGATTGACTATCGGTACATCGAAGAGCTTGAAGTGTTTGTATGAAAACGCCATTATGTCAGTCTGGCTCCAGGAAAGAGCTTCGAAACCTATCCTTCTGCAGCGAGGGGTGAGACAGGGAGACGTAATCTCTCCAAAACTGTTCACAGCTGCACTGGAGGATGTCTTCAAGGTTATGGACTGGAATGGGGCTGGCATCAACATCAATGGCGAGTACATCACTCACCTTCGGTTTGCCGATGATATAGTTGTCATGGCTGAGACTATGGAGGACCCTCATTACAATGCTCAATGACCTCAGTAGAGCTTCCGAAAGAGTGAGTCTTAGGATGAACATGGACAAGACAAAGGTCATGTTCAATGCTCATGTGATACCCACTCCAATGAAGATTGGAGGCGCTACACTCGAAGTTGTGGACGAATATGTGTACCTAGGACAGACTGTCCAGTTAGGTAGGTCCAACTTTGAGAAAGAGGTCAATCGTCGAATCCGACTCGGCTGGGCAGCGTTCGGGAAGCTATGCAGTATCTTCTCGTCCCACTTACCGCAGTGCCTCAAGACAAAAGTCTTTGACCAGTGTGTGTTGCCAGTGATGACATATGGCACTGAGACGTCGTGGCTCACAATGGGCCACATAAGAAGGCTAAAAGTCACGCAAAGAGCAATGGAGATAGGGAAACTTCAAGCATAGCCCATGCTTGGAGTTTCCCTACGTGATCAAATCAGAAATGATAAGATCCGTAGGAAAACTAAAGTAACCGACATAGCCCGAAAGATTGCCAAACATAAGTGGCAGTGGGCAGGGCACATTGCTCACAGAACAGATGGCTGATGGGGTTGGAAGGTTCTGAAATGGCGACCGCGTACTAGAAGTCGTAGCGTTGGAAGGCCTCCAACAAAATGGACTGATGACCTGGCGAAGGCCGCAGGAATACGTTGGATGCGAGAAGTACAGAACAGGTCGAAGTGGCGGTGCTTGGGCGAGGCCTATGTCCAGCAGTGGACGTCTTTCGGCTGAAATGATGATGTGTGTATGAAGGAAACGATGACATTATCTCGGTGCTGAAATACATATTAGAAAAAAAAATTACTGAAGTTTACCCCACTATCGAAATAGTCCTGAGAATTATAGCCACCACACCTGTTACAGTTGCGTCTGCCGAGAGTAGATTTCAAGGCTTAAAATTATTAAAACATATTTGAAGAATTTGATGACACAAGATCGGCTTTCAGACATTGCTATTCTGAGTCCCGACCCATCCACCCACTGGACTTTACCACTGGTGGGTGGACGGGTACTTCACGATTACCCCTCCACCCACTATGCTAGTGTGAACAAAAATTATCGATTAATTTAAAAATTCGCTAATTTAAAAAAAAAGTTTTGCTTTCATAATAATCAACAAAAAATATTCCTCTTTAAAGAAAAATCAACCTTTGGTATTGAGTTAGGATTTAATTGAGTTTGAATTTGTTTTGAATATAATCTAATATAATAATACGATAACAAACACAAGAAAGTCTAGTTGTAAACTTCGTGATGAACAAATCCGGAATGCGCAAATGCAACTGATTAGTGGAAATATAACCATTGGTCATTTTTTAGAAAAGATTCGTTAAGTTTCAAGTTTGGTACAGGTTTCAGGAATTAAAAATAATTAAATGAATTTAGTTATTTATTTTGATATTTTTTTTTTTTTTTTGTTGATTAGTATAAAAGCAAAATGTTTATTTTTTTATTTAGCAAATTTTAAAATTATTCGACAATTTTTGTTCACACTAGCATAGTGGGTGGAGGGATAATCGTGAATTACCCGTCCACCCACCAGTGGTAAAGTCCAATGGGTGGATGGGTCGGGACTCGCTATTCTCTCTATAGAAAATGACGTTGCTCATTCGTTAGATTATTCTGCTTTAATTAAAGATTTTAGTCTTAGGAAAAGCCGCAAACATCAATTTTAAAATTAGTTATCTCTGTATTTATTAATTTTCTAAATATTTCAATTTAAAATGTATTAAAATCCAAATTTTATTTATTTGTATAACTTTAGCATTTCTCGTCAAAAATGACAAATAACTAAATCAAACAACCAGACCTAGTTTCGCATCACAAACTTTTCACCGAGGACAAAGGGCCTCACAAAGACCTGCCGCCCGGAGCCTCGCAATGGGTAAGGCCGCCGCTGGTAGTGGGTAATAAAATCGGGAGTCGATAGCGGACTCCCGGCCGCGTATTTACAAAGGCTATACTATTTTAGTCACGAGCCAGACTCTAATCAATGAGCTTTTGGTTATGCATATTACTCAATACCTAGTCTATCTCAGTAAAAAAATTGACTCAAATAGACTAGCTTTTTGTTTTAATATTTTCAAAGAAAATGCACGGACAAAATCTAGTTCTATATAATACATATCACTCGAATAGCTAAGCTTTTGGCGAGATATTTTTAAATTTATACTCGCAACAAGTGGGTAGTGTTCTTTACCTAATAAAAGTACTTCTCGTTTGTTAATTCGTTTTATTTTTGTTTTTCAAATACATAATAGAAACGAGCAATTAAAATGATAACAGTTGCCATGTAACTATCAACCTATAATTGAAGCTTATCTATTTGATTAATATGTATTCAAAATTAATATGTATGTAACTGATTGCCACCTGCGCTAAGATAGGTTGACGGAGCCCCGCGAAGCGGGGCTCCGTCAACCTATGGTTAGATTGTATGGTTAGGTAGGTGGTTAGGTTTGGTGTGGTTTAAAAAAAAATAACCACGAAGGCTAAGGCGGGAGCTCCGCTCCGCTTCGCTCCCGCCTTAGCCTTCTAACCTAACCTATCCGAGTCGGGGTATTAACCATGGATGGGATTTCGTCCACGCGTGACTGAAATGGTACTAGTTTTTGTCCGTGCATTTTCTTAGAAAATATCAAAACAAAAAGCTAGTCTATTTAAGTCAATTTTTTTACTGAGATAGACTAGGTATTGTCGAGTAATATTCAGAAACAAAAGCTCACTGATTAGAGTCTGACTCGTGACTAAAATAGTATAGCCTTTGTAAATTTGCCTCCCGGCCACCGTAGGCGCGAGCTAGCGGGCGGCGAGCAATGGGTAGCTCGCTGCCCGGTAAGGACCAGGCTCGGGTCGACGGCGCGTAGTGTTCCACGCGCGCCTCAAAGAGATGTCAGCAGCAGTGAAGGCGTCTACTAGGACCGATGCCTGCCGGGGTCGCGTGATTGTTCGAAAGAGATACCGCGACCCTGGCACATGGGCAACTGATGGAACACGGGTGGGTTTTAGTCAGTAAAAGTCTGACACGCCCTCCCGCTCCGCCCAGAGCAGGAGAAGTCATTTGATGATTTCCCATCCTGAAAAAAAAAAAAGTAGTAATAAAATAAACATGATAATTTACTAGAGTTGCCTGACTGTGATTCATTTTCTGTGATATTTACATAAGCAACTACGAGCTCAGTATCATTTTTATGAGAAAATGTAAGTAGACTTAAAATTGTGATAGTATCGTATTTCGCTTTATACAATTAAAGTCAGGTAAAAACGTGATATCTCCTGGCTGCTCCTTCCTTTATATGTAATCAAATCACTGAAGTGACACGCATCACAACAACAAAAAGTAAGGTGATGATGTGACGTGGCGTATAAAACAACAAATAATAGCAGCCTGTTATAGCAGACTGATCGGATAAAGTGGCCCACTCGTCATAACGAAGAGGCGACATGCACTTAGGGGAAAAACTTAACCGAGGAATGTATTTAGAATTGTATGGGTAAAGGTTGTTGACCTCAATGACAAACCCTTCATTGCATGCAGTGTGCATATGTGAAAAAAAAACATGGACCACAGTACACTTAGCGCCGTTAAAGTACAAGTCAGCTAAAGCGAAAAAGCCTTCGCAAGTAGATACTACGAAATACGAATCTAATCAACTTAATGGATTGGAAGATCCTAAGTTTTTATTATTGTCCAATTTGCTCGTTATATCGTAATTCATTGCCCCTACCTGTACCTGTGTGCTTGTAAACGAGTACATACGTAATGCCGACGAGAGACGATACATTATCTTATTAATTTTCCGAACTCACAACTGCGGTATATGTGCCTACGTTAAACATTACCTTCTGACATCGTACAACTTGTTAACATGAGACTTGGCTACGTAACGAATACTTACTCAGTTAATAACCTTCATGTATCTATTATACCTTTGTGTTGATTTGAATACACAGGTTAATGTTTGTTCACCTCCATCACTTACCCGTACCATTTTGTCCGATTAATCTTGAAACACTAATTCACAGAGGAAATAAACCCGACACGTATACTAAATTCACACTGAGTGTTAATTTTATGGGATAGGTTATTGTAATTATCCCTTTTTGTTAATGTTGAAATATTTCGATATTTTACCGGGCAAATTTACAAACACTTTGAATTTAATAACTTCGTGCCAACCATCCTTCTTGATAAGAAAAGGACACATGCTGGTGAAAGAGAGACACAGGTATAAAACCATGGATAATTCGGTAAGTTTATAGATTATATTATCAATATAAGGGCAAATACACATCAGCTTCTTCACCTAGCAACGCCGTGTGTTTTAGAAAACACATAATAGTTACATTGTTATGAAAAACTTATTGTCTGTCCACAGAACACCACAAAACTATTTTTTTAGTAAAACTAAAGTTTTTTTTTTTTCTTTTTGTAGAACTTTTTTTCTTGGGTTTTGTCACTTGAGTTTTTTTCATGTGGTGGTCGTCGTGCTGGCCAGTGCGATAATTCTAAACATGAGGTTGGAAAAAAAATGTGTAGCACATACATGAAATAAGTTAATGCATTTTCAATGGACTGGCGGTATAGAAATATGGAATAGATATTTCGAATGTTTAACCAGTCTATTACCGTAATTACAGACACAATTAAAAAACGATTGTGTCTATACCAAATGTGGTATCTCAGGGACTTAGAGGTTAAAAGTCTTTCCATGTTTTTAGATAAAATTCACATTTGCACTCAGAATTCGAATGATAGAAAAAATCTTTCCGAGGTTATGAGGCGATACCTACGTAACTTTTTTGTGAAATGAGCATTTCACAATGCCCGCTCCAAACGGTGTGCGGGTTGGGTGCTCTGCTTCTGCTTCACTTCAAGATTCTACTAATTGCTTTGCCGCTTCTACTGCAAAAACTGGCCTGACTGTTAATTAAAGTCATTTTTCCTCTCTTAATGGGAGCGCAAGCTGTTTCATCACGAGCTGCATCCACTAGCATGCCATCAGAGGAACTGAATTAAAAACTATTTAAATTCATACATTACGTTTTTGTAATTAACACTCACACAGAATCTAGACAATATTGTCTCGGAGAAAAACTTCTTATGATTAATAAACCCGGCTGCCCATTTCTGTTTTTCCATTGCCTGCTAAATGGTAAAATAGTAGATTATTAACCAAGGGGATAAAGCAGTGTCTTCTGTCGCGGGTGACGATTTAAATCGCGAGCGTAACGAAGGACTCGACGTTTACTCCCGAGCGTAGCGAGGGTGTTGAAAACTTAAATCACGAGCGAAGCGAGGGATTTAAGACGAGTCTTGAGTGTGTAGCGAGGGATTTAAGTTCACCCAAGACTGAGACAGCTTTATCAACGAGGAAAATACTCTACTTTTCGTACCATTTGCGAAAAAATTTACACAATAATAATATGAGATAAGCATTTATTAAAATAAATTAAAATAAACTTAACGTTTATGTATTTGAAGAAAACAAAAACGCGGCAAATTCCTAGACTAATATTTTTTTGTCGGAAAAGCAAAGGCATCAAGCTCATACGGCCTCGTCGGTTTTCGTAATTGTATTTAATAATCATAACTGCATAATAAATGCGTATTCATTTTCCAAAAAGATGTATAATGCTTTATATACAACACAGATGTAGTTCAGTATTTTCGGTAAGTACTCCAAATTTAAATCACATTCAGGATGAATGAAATTCAGTACAATTTTCTTTCCCTGTTTTTAACAGATTAAAAATGACTATTGTTATGTTAGCTTTTTGTGACATAGAATGTCACTTTTTTGAGCAAGTGGTACAAAAACTATATTTTATCCACGACAATTTTCTTCGTTTCGTCTTTGGAAAATGAGCGTGCCTAGCAGGCAGCAGCAAGGTGTGTATTTTACTTATAATTTCGGTTCAAATCTTTACTGAGCATAATATCACAAACAACGAAGTTATCTAAACTAGATTCGGGTCACAAACTCGGAGAATGTGATGTGTGCTATTTAATGATAGCAACATCTTAGCTAAATATTTGGGTTTAAGGGGGGAGACCTGAAATTATTTTACCCCTAATATCATATATTTGGCGATGGTATAAACCCAGTAAATATTTTATTTATGGTAATCAATACATAGATAACTAACCGATCGAGTAAACTAGGGTTAGGAAAATATATATCATTGCGATAAGTTATTTTTTTTATATATCACAGTCCTTCAACCGATAAACGAATGAGATCCATTACAGTTTAATTATAAACTAAGTATGGCCATATGACACTGCCCACAAAGAAAGCCTCCACATCGTTAATCATATTTGAGCGCTTGCGTAAGTTTCGGACGCCCAATTTTTACCCTCGCTTCGGGCAAAGGAATAGTTTCCACATTCACGTGTGCCTTGCGAAATAATAAGAAAGTTATCCACGTTTAAATTATTATCTATACAAATAAATAAAATTGAAGTGTCTGTTCGTAATTTCAAATTAACAGCTTTGCACAACGAACCTTTGTTACTCTTGATTTTCGGTGGGAAACGAGGAAGCATGTCGCCGTTTGAGTCTCGCGATCTTTTTGTAAAGTTATCCCTTACCCGGTCGTTTTGGTGACGATAGGTCATGACCCATTGTTTGGAGTGTTAATAACCCCTAATTTGACATATCACGGGTTTATTTGTTGGAAATATCTCGTTTAAATAGTTTGAAGGTCATTCAAGTGACGCCATTGTGAACGAGTGATTTGAAGACCGCATGCTGTGATTGCCTCCAGCCGTGTTTGCCGCGGATTCCAACCTGAAGAATACTCGTAACGTCACAACACGATACATATACACTCACTTACATTCATGTCTCCAGGTGGGAACCAGAGCAGTTTCCTTCAACCATGAGGTAAGTTCCTTTGTTTGTATATTGTATCTTGTACTTGTATTGTCTGCTCCGCGTACGGCGGACAGTACGCTAGCCACTCTTGTCTCTAGAGCCCCACGATTATAACTCTTCCACTGCGCACTTGAAATCGTATTGGGAGGCCTAGCCTGGCAGCGTACATTTTGGTATGCAGAGGCGTGGTTTTAACCTACAAAACCACCAAATTGGTAATTTTACAGTAGGCTAATTACTTGGCAGTCTCTATAAGGGAAGTAGTAATTCGCTGTAAATATTTGTTATCGGTAATTAATTGTTATTTGAAATAATTTGTTTGAATTTATTGAGACGGGTAACCTGATGTTGCCAAAGTCAGCCGGGCTAATAAAGTGGATTGGATTGGGCTGTGTTGCACCCCCTTGTTGTAGCCCCTTTTTGTGTCTGACCTCTGTGTTGTATTGAATGTCAGGAAGACATTAAAGTATTGAGTTTGTACCATTGATATGGTTATTTGTGAAAATTAATATTTGAAAAATTATTGGCATTTTTGAGTATTACCATTGTTTTGAGTTGGAATAAAGGTTCATTATTGTTGTACCATTAACAAAGTGGTTTGTGAACTTAACTTTTGGAATTGGATAGAATTTGAATATTTGAATTGAATATCATATTGACAGTTTTGAACGTTGATATTGGGTTTGAATTAAAATAAAAGTTTATTGTTGAATTGAATTGAAACTAATATATTGTTATTTCTTGAGTTGCTGATTAGTCAGTTTGGATTGAAACCAATTGTTTGTAGTTACTTTGTAAATTGATTCTTTGAACTTTGTTACTTAATTATTTTGTTTGGTATATTGAATTGTATTGTTTGTGCAATGGCATACAAAGCGGTGAGAGAGGCAATCAGTGGATTGACCACACAGCTGCGGTGGTTCGCTTCAGCTGCAGCGACCGCTGAGCGCCAGGATCTTGAGGGGATCACTCTTGCTCGGTTCGAGCAGTTGAACTTGAGACTCGGCAACGTTGATGCTCTGCTCACCCGCTACAACCAGTACATTTGTGAAGTGGATTTGGAAGTGCTGGACCAAGCAGCACGTGACAAGGTCCTTGCTGACTACGACCAGATCTTGAACCTGGGGGATGTCATTGGTCAACGTGCTCAGGAAATATTGGAGAGCCGGACACCTGTCCAGGTTAAACCGAAGACCTCGGTTGTTTCAGGTCCCGGACTATTGAGTAGACTGCCTACCTTGGAACTGCCACACTTTAACGGTCGCTTGGACCAGTGGTTAAGTTTCCAAAACCTGTTTGAAAGTTTGGTTGATGCACGCTCGGACCTCAGACCCGCCCAAAAGTTGGCCTATTTGTTGTCTGTCTTGGAAGGTGAGGCCCGAGCCTTGGTGCAGCATCTGTCTTTGACTGACTCAGCCTACCCTACCGCTGTGGATTTACTCACCCGGCGGTACCAAAATAAACGTTGTTTGGCTGACGTTCACATTGAATTGATTTTGGGGTTACCAGTCCTTACTGGATTGTCAGCATTGCGTACTGACCTGTTGAACCCGTTGGTGGCAGCGACCAACGCTTTAAAGCAATTGGACTTGCCGGTGGACCAATGGTCTTACCCTTTGGTGCACGTTGTGCTGCAACGGCTTCCTGCCGATTTGAGGGCTCGTTTCGAGCAAAAGTATGGTGGGGATAGTGTCACACATCTCCCCCCATTTGATGACCTCGTCCAATTTTTGGAGGATGAGTGTCGGTTTGTGGACAACTCTGGCGTTGCCACTGAGTCATGCCAGCCGTCTTCCCGGCCACGAGACCAGGGACGGACTAGGGCTCGCGGGCCTGTTGATGGTCGCCCCGCCGCTCGTTTTGCTGGCACCCAGAGTCGTCCTGGTTGTGAGTTCTGTAAGGACACGGGGCATGGCATGGCAACTTGCGCGGCCTTTTTGAAATTGCACGTGAGTGCCCGCCGCCGAGTTGCCAGTGCACGCCGTCTGTGCTTCTCATGTTTGGGGGCTCACTTCCATCGGGACTGCCCCAATCCCCGCCCTTGTGGAATTTGTAGGGGGTCCCATTTGGACATATTGTGCGCTAACGCGAACCACGCTGGCAGACCAGCCTCTGTTGAAGGTTCGCGTACGAGGGGGCACCATGGAGTTGGTCACCGGGCTTCTGCCTCGCCGGTTCAGAACCGGGGAGAGGCCCGCAATTTTGAGCGCCGCACTCCACCCCCCGCGCAAGTTGATCGGGAGCCGCGCGATCGCCATTTGGTCTCCCCACGTAAAAGTAGTTACGTAGCTGTTGCTAGGCAGCGCTGGCCAGACCAGCACCGCCTTCCCTCCCCTCCTTTGGCGGAACGTCCCCGGTTGGAGTCACGCCCCACGCCATTCAGGCATCCGGTGGGATATGCCCTTCCAGCGATGGCGCGTGGCTCGTGGCGCGGACGAGGAATTTGATCTTTATCCTCGTCGGGAAAGACTTGAGCCTGGGTGCGGCGATCGGTCGCCGCCCAGGCATTGTTAGGACATTGGCGCCTGCCCCGCTAAGGAACCCCCTCAGATCGAAATGGTTTTGTTGCCAACGGCATCGGTCAGGGTCTGGGGGCCCACGGGGAATTCTGTTGTGGTCCGTGCCATTTTGGACACGGGAGCCCAGGGTTGCCTTTTGTCATCTTCTTTAGCGGGACAGGTGGGCCTTGATGTGCGTGACTTTTCACGCAAAATTAGGGGAGTGGGCGAAACAGAGGTCACGTCCAAGGGACTGGCTTGGTTTGAGGTCACTCCTCTGAATTGTATGGCACCTAAAATTGTTGCTTCGGCCGTTGTTCTGACGAATATTTTGGGTAGTCATCCACCATGTCAGCTGTCTTCAGAAATCGTCCGGTTGACGTCAGGCCTGGAATTGGCTGACCCCCGGTTTGATTCCCCTAGGACAGCGCATTTGTTGTTGGGTTCCGATGTACTAGGGAGAATACTTTTGGGTGATATAAAGGTTCTGCAGCCACGCGGTTTGGTGGCTGTCTCGACCATCTTTGGCTTTGCGGTGATGGGACCAGCGTTGTGGGACCTCCCTACACCTGAACCTGATTTTGGGTTGTCATCCGGCTCCGCCCTCTCTGACGCCGTTCAGAGGTTTTGGGAGGTTGAAGAGCCCCCTCAGGTAGCCCGTTTGAACCCGGAACACGAGGAGTGCGAGTTGTTCTACCAGAACAACACAGGTCGACTCCATTCCGGCCGGCTTGTGACCAGGTTGCCTTTTGTTGCGGTGCGACCACCTCTCGGCGAATCCAGACCTACGGCCGAGAAGAGATTGTTGGCAATGGAGCGCCGCATGAGCAGGGACCCAGTGCTGTGGCAGAAATATTTGGATTTCATGCGGGAATACGCAGATTTGGGACACATGTCGGTGTCAAATTTGGATTGGCGCTCAAGTGAGCATTATTTCCTGCCGCATCACGCGGTCCTCAAGCCATCTACCGGTAAGCTGCGCACGGTGTTTGATGGGTCTGCGCGGACTTCGTCTGGTGTCTCCTTGAATGATTGCTTGCATCCAGGCCCCAAATTGTTGAGGGATCTTTGTGACGTCATTACCTCCTTCCGTCGTCATCAGGTAGTTTTTGTGGCCGACATCAAAATGATGTTCCGCCAAACGGTTATTCACAAGGATGACCGACGTTATCAGTTGATCCTGTGGCGAGAGAATCCCCAGGACCCCATGATTGTGTATGAGCTCAATACGAATACGTACGGCCTCCGATCGAGCCCTTTTGTTGCTATTCGTTCCCTTTGGGAGCTCGCGGACCGAGAGCGTTTGAAGTTCCCTCGTGCGTCCGCCATCTTGAAAACGGACTTGTATGTTGACGACGTTTGTACTGGAGCTCCCACAGTTGGGGAAGCTGTTCTGTTGCGTGACGAATTGATTGGTATTTTGGCTTCCGCTGGCTATGAGTTGCGTAAATGGGTGTCCAACTCGCCAGCGCTATTGGAAGGTTTGCCGGAGGATCATAGGCAGGACCCGCTTTTGTTTGAAAATGTTGACAACCCTGCTATGATACCAGTTCTCGGCGTTCAGTACCGACCAGTCCAAGACATCTTCACATACGATGTCGACTTGGAGTCACCTCACACTTGGACTAAACGACTGGTGTTGTCTACTGTCGCGAGGACCTTTGACCCGAATGGTTGGATATGCCCGGTATTGTTTTGGGCGAAATGTTTTCTTCAGCGCCTTTGGACTGCGGGACTTGGTTGGGACGAGCCACTTCGGGAAACCCTGTTGGAAGATTGGCTCCAATTTGTATCCGCACTCCCTGCAGTCAACGAGGTCGTGTTACCCCGCGCTATCCTCCCCCCTGGGAGCTACACTGCTACCCTTCATGGGTTTTGTGATGCATCTTCGCACGGTTATGCAGCTGTTGTTTATCTGCGCACTGTCAGCGCGACAGGCCAGGTGAAGTTGTCACTGGTCATGGCCAAGAGCAAGGTGGCCCCCCTCCGGACGGCACTGACCATCCCTAAATTAGAATTGTCAGGGGCGGCGCTTCTTGTGCGTCTATTGAACCACGTTGCTCACACTTTGGGTGGAACTGTGGACATTCGGGCTTCTTACGCCTGGACGGACAGTCAAATTGTTTTGTGTTGGTTGAAGACGTCCGTCCACTCTTTGGAGGTCTTTGTTGCGAACCGAGTGTCCCAGATTCAAAATTCTGAAACGCCTTTGATTTGGAGGCACGTGCCTGGAGATTTGAACCCGGGCGACGTGGCCTCACGTGGGTGCATGGCACCCCGCCTGATTGCTCACCCCCTATGGTGGGGACCAGACTGGCTGACTCACCCCGAGGATGATTGGCCTCGAACGCCAGTCTTGATGTCGGGTCCTTTGCCCGGGCTCAAGGTGCTCGCTGTTGGAACGAAGGACCCTCCGTTTGACCCTGAATTTTTGTTGAATCGATACAGCTCCCTCGACAAATTGTTGAACGTTACCTCGTGGATCAGGCGTTTTGGTCATAATTCTAGGAACTCCGGGAACAAACGCCTGTCTCTGGTTCTCTCTCCTCAGGAGCGACAGGAATCACTCCTCCTTTGGGTCCGCTCCGTGCAGGCTGCACACTTTGAGAAGGAGATTGAAATTTTGAAGTCTGGTAAGGCTAAATTGTCGGGAGCCATTAGTAAATTGAACCCCTTTTTGGACGATACGGGTCTCTGGCGTGTTGGGGGACGGTTGAGGCACTCTAGCCTTCCTTATGGGGCCCGTCACCCCCTTTTGTTGCCTAAGGAGGGCCATTTGGTTAAATTGTTGGTGACTGATCGTCACATTAAGAACTCGCATGCCGGTTGCAATGCGCTGTTGGCCATTCTGCAGCGAGAGTTTTGGATATTGTCGGCCCGTCGTACTATTCGTAGCATCGTCTTCCGTTGTTTGCCGTGCTACCGGACTAAGGCCTCTACTATGCAGCCAATGATGGGAGACTTGCCGGCTGATCGTGTTAATGAGGCGAGACCCTTTGCAGGCGTCGGAACGGACTTTGCTGGTCCCTTTTTGGTGAAGACGTCTCCTCTTCGGAATAGTAAAATTGTTAAGGCTTATTTGTGTGTGTTTGTCTGCCTGTCAACTAAGGCAGTGCACTTGGAGTTGGTAACCTCCCTCTCGACGGAGGCATTTGTGGCGACCTTGGATAGATTTGTGTCTCGCCGTGGGTTACCTACTTTGATCAGGTCTGATTGCGGTACTAACTACAAGGGTACAAGTAACTATTTGAAGGAGGTATACGCCTTCCTTGCTGAGAACCAGGTTGACATTGGTAACAAATTAGCCCGCCGAGGGGTCACTTGGTTGTTTGACCCGCCAGCCTGCCCCCATTGGGGGGGTATTTTTGAAGCCGCGGTGAAAGCGGCAAAGGGACTCTGGCGCAGATCGTTAGGAGACACCGTTCTCACCTTTGAGGAGTTAGCTACGGTATTTTGCCGCATTGAAGCTGCACTGAACTCGCGTCCATTGTGCCCGCTGTCTTCGGACCCGAACGACTTGGAGGCCCTGACCCCGGGCCATTTTTTGATTGGACAGCCACTTGTCGCCCTGCCCGAGTACCCTCTTGTCGATGTGAGCCAAAATCGGCTATCGCGGTTTCAGTTGGTGCAGCAGCTCGCTCAGAGTTTTTGGAAGCGTTGGAGCTTGGAGTATTTGCACATCCTCCAGCAGCGCGTCAAGTGGACTGATAAAACGCATCCGCCCAAAATTGGAGACCTCGTCCTGATTAAGGATGCCAACCTTAAGCCGTTGTATTGGCGCCGGGGGCGCATTCTCAATCTGGTGGCTGGCACTGACGGGGTTCCTCGTTTTGCAGAAGTTTTGGTGGACGGATCGGTCGTGAAGAGAGCGGTCGCAACCTTGTCAAGATTGCCAATTGATTAGCGGACGGGAAGGCCCGTCCGGGGGGGGTAGATGTTTCGGAACGAACCTTTGTTACTCTTGATTTTCGGTGGGAAACGAGGAAGCATGTCGCCGTTTGAGTCTCGCGATCTTTTTGTAAAGTTATCCCTTACCCGGTCGTTTTGGTGACGATAGGTCATGACCCATTGTTTGGAGTGTTAATAACCCCTAATTTGACATATCACGGGTTTATTTGTTGGAAATATCTCGTTTAAATAGTTTGAAGGTCATTCAAGTGACGCCATTGTGAACGAGTGATTTGAAGACCGCATGCTGTGATTGCCTCCAGCCGTGTTTGCCGCGGATTCCAACCTGAAGAATACTCGTAACGTCACAACACGATACATATACACTCACTTACATTCATGTCTCCAGGTGGGAACCAGAGCAGTTTCCTTCAACCATGAGGTAAGTTCCTTTGTTTGTATATTGTATCTTGTACTTGTATTGTCTGCTCCGCGTACGGCGGACAGTACGCTAGCCACTCTTGTCTCTAGAGCCCCACGATTATAACTCTTCCACTGCGCACTTGAAATCGTATTGGGAGGCCTAGCCTGGCAGCGTACACTTTACATGCATATAACAGTATATACGGTACTTACATCAAAAAGCCAATTTTTTTTTTTTTTTTTTTGTTTGTCTGTCTGTTTTTTCAGGCTAATCTCTAAAACGACTGGACCGATTTTGACAGGACTTTCATTCGCAGATAGTTAATATTATAAGAAGTAACATAGACTACTTTATATCCCGATTCCACGTCCATTTTCACATCTATGCGGGCGAAGCCGCGGGCCCAGCTATTTCCAGTTTAACCTGACCTCTCATTGTACGAGAAATGTATCCTATGCGAGCTCACCTAAAACTGGAAATGTATAGCTTGATATGTAGCTATGTGTACATGATTCTGAACCACCCTACGTTGATTTTCTTCGATGTTTCTTTAAAAAAAAAACACGCTGTTTGAATTAGAAATGATCGATCCACAGGAGAATCGAGGTAACTTTGAAAATTGGACTTTCATGGGGTAACGCCAAGCGCTTTCGCTTGTAACGAAATAGCGGTTGCTTAAGAAATGTAAAATATACATTTTCTACGTGTGATTGTTATAACGTATGGAAATATTTAAAATAAAATAAAAAAACCCACCAACGCTTACAATAATAAAATTTAATACGGGTCGTGGATTTATAAGGCCGTCATCTGTTAATTAATTGCTCTGTGGAAGTAGGCGCACTAAGTACTGCCCTGGCTTAACGCGTAGCTGGAGCGACGCGACGCCGAGGAGTTGACCCCGAGGTGGAAGAGGCCGCAGAGACGAGATGGTAAGGCGCGCAGGTGGGTGCCGCCAGGTGACGTGTGCGCCAGGTCTCGAACGTTCGGTAAGGGTGAGACAGCTGTACTCAACGAACGTCGATGAGGGTAATTTTAAAACCCAATCTTGTTCCCTGGAATCAACGTCCAGCGGTAAATAAATGTCCACTGCAACCCCTCTCTGATGATGACCTCGCAGCGTAAGCGAAAGCCTAGGACATAAGGCGCTAAGGCGTTTGTGAGTGTTGGTCCTCATCAGAGCGGAGTTTACATGGTAAGTACACGTAGTTAAATTAGCGAGAAGCATTATCACAAAAACAACGATTGGCCCTGCGAGCGAGTGACACACTCGAGGCTTAAAAAGAATGAAACCAACAGACAATAGAAAATATGAACACAAAATAAATTATGTCTGTAGGTACCTACTCAGTAAAGAAAATTAAACATGAGCTGGCAGTTATAATAATTGTTTGGTTTGGTTTGGCCAACTTACCCTTCACGGGGATAAACACTTCACTTGTGAAATATATTTGATTAATAGAACTTAAATTATTCAAACTTAATAAAAATAAAAGTCTGGACACAGGGTAATGTCGCAAGAATCTAATACAGAGAGAAACTATTTTGCGAACGTGTAACCAGGAAGTTTTAGTAATAAAAGTGAGCTATCGCGTCCTGTACGAGCATATTTATACTCGTGCGCGCTTTACTTCGGTTAATGTCGAGAACATTCGTCCGACTACGACACCAATAGGAAGTATCAGATTCAGAACTACCCGCCTAGCATGACTTTTCGCCACCACACGATTAAAGACTGTTTACCGATACCCACAATGACATTATTTTTATGACGTCACGCAGAACATCACGTCGTACTGCTCCAACACCAAAAAGAATGTGTAGGCATTCCTTGCATTCCATTGACGATATTACGATAATGTTTTTATATAAGTTAAGAATTAACGTTGATTATGAATTAATTGAATATGTGGATATTCACACAACGTTACATAATCATTAATTATTAGACATCTCAGTATCTGTTTATACCAATATTATAAAGCTGAAGAGTTTGTTTGATTGGTTGAACGCGCTAATCTCAGGAACTACTGGTCCGAATTGAAAAATCTTTTTGTGTTGAGTAGTCTATTTATCGAGGAAGGTTATAGGCTATATAACATCACGCTACAACCAAGAGGAGCGGAGCAGTAACGAAAAATGTTGCAAAAACGGGGAAAATCGGACACGTAGGCAATTCGACGCGACAGAAATGGTCGGGGAAACAAGAAATTTAACGCGGACAAAAGCTAGTACTAAATAATAATAAAGCTTATCTTAGGAAATATTTGTCATGGATACCTACATAACAGAAAGGTATTGTAATTACTACTAATAACCACAGAATCTAACTTAATGTGAACGTGTCAAACTAGGGGCATTAACAAGAGGAGAAGTCACGTATCCTCACGGAGTTCCAAGGAGGCGCTACCAAAACATATCAAGTGCCCAAACTTCCCAAAACCGTTAATCGTCGAAAGTTATTGATTCAACACCGAAAGATTCCTTCCCACTTTCCAAAATTTCCTCAACCGTACGCTAAAGATATCGGACAAATACAAAGTGCAAACAAAATTAAAGTTGTTGTAAATCCGAATAAAACGAAGATGCGACGGCGAAACGATACAAAATGTAAAAAGTTTCGAGTTTCCGGCGAGTAGATAACTAGTAGACGTTGGGCTGAAATTCATACACGAAGTTAGCTTTCAACGAGATTTCACTACATTATAACATTTCACCCAGTGATGTGTGTTTTCCGACAGTTTATATGGGCGGGGTACTTGGAACTTTTCAACTTTTCACATCGCGTCGGCATATGTAAACGATTCTGAGCTAAAGTTTTAAAAGTGCTAAATCTCATCCAAACCATAATGTATTTTAAGATTTACACAGAGGTGGAAAGTGCTTGCAAGGTAAAAATAAATCTTAGTCCAATGCATTATATTTTGACCAAATTTTGAGCGAAATTTATATTTTAGTGTAATTTGGTTATTTAATTTGTGATGTTCGAGTAGAATCAAGTTAATCGTTCGACTTTTTCTTCTTGTAAACTTGTAAGTATAAGTATAAAAACCAGTCTAGTCTTATCCAGAGTTTTCCTTAAATTTTATTATATGCGTATTAAACGCAGAAGGGGAGGCATTCGCCCAGTAGTGGGACGCTATAGGCTAGATTAAATTAGAAGATATGTCCCACTACATTGGATTTTTGAAATGACAGTCGATTTTTTTATGTACCAATAGTAGAAGGGGGCATCACCATATCTCTAATACAGCTGAAACCAGCTGAGGGTTCTTCATCAGATACTTCAGACCTTCGATTTTTGACATCAAATGAAGCGGCCCACCAAGTTGAATATTTTTTTATAAAGGCCGTATGTCGATCTTTAATAGTTTGGTTGGGCTCTTGTGTTTTCTAACCAGGGTCACCAGGTACTCCAGATCTTCGATTATCCTAGTTTTTATAGTTTTCCCTATAAGTGGCCATTAAACCCTAACTCGATACCAAATTTCAGCTCTCTGAGTTTATAGAAAGTACTAGTTCTATTCTGATGATCATGAGTGAGTGAGTGAGTGTCATAAATGCGAAACTTTGCTTTCGCTTAACTTCGGAACTAAATGACCTTCAGACTTGAAATTTTGGATTTGAAGTATGTAATTATAGCTTACTGGATGACGAAAATTTCTGCGTTCTGTTCTTATCCAGAGGTTCTCAAATAGGGGCCTGAAAATGCGGCGAAATGGTTCCAGTAAAGGATGGTACGGCAGTGTTTGCTTCGCGCTCGACTTGGCGGGGGCACTGCCGTGCCCCCCGATTAAATGATATTTTTCCAATAACGGACATTTTTCATCGCTACCGGAGGTTATTGGCTTCTGAAGATAGATGGCTATAATAATTGTTGTTTTACTGCATGTAGATACGTAAATAATATGGTAAGATTACCTATGATTTACTCAGTACCAGAAACTTAAAAAAGAAGCAAAAGAAGATATTATAAATATTTGATCCTGACATTGCTCTCGAAGGAGAAAGTCCAGTAAGCGAAGCATTCTAGAATTAAACCACGAGCGTAGATAGTGGTACAATTAGCGAATTCGTAGCGTTTCGATGGTTTCAAAAATACAAGAAGCAGAATAACTTTGCTGCCGAGCGAAACACACAACTGTTCACCTCACTATAGCGAGGAAAATGCTAGGTGCAAGAAAAACAGCTTAAATAATAAGTTAAATAAGTGTAGTTCTATGAAGTTTGGTAGCGTTATAGTTTCCGATAACGTTTTTGCGACTTTAGAATGTCTCCATGCCTTGAACAAAGTATACGCTTGTATGTACTTTCAAGCTATTTTTACGGAAGACAACTCAATTCGGTTTTATGAACCGCTTGCTATAATTTTGTAAGTGCTAATTTTATATCTTTGTGGTGGCTGGACTTGCCTATATTTTATGATTTCTAACAATTTTATTAAAAACACACAAAAATGATGAAAGAGAAGAAAATGATGACAGTCCAATTATTCTAAAAACGAAGTTGGTGCACTGACGTGTTCAAACCTTTCCAAGGTTTGAATTTTAAAACTCTTCCCAAGCTAGCGGATAAAATGCACTTTTGCACTCAGAGTTTTAATCATAAACAGAACCTTTCCATATTTTAACATTCCCACTAACTTCATGTCTTTAATATGAATCCCTCACCACTATCCACTAGTTTCTTTAAATGAACTGACTATCTCTTCTAAAAGTAATTCGTATTATAGTAGGTTCGTGTTATTTACTTTAGGGAATGTGTATTCCTTTAAAGGTTCTCATCAGGGATATCTTTTTTTTATGGCCGTTCAAGAGCCCTATATTCCGCAAAACTGGGGTGAGGGAAAAAATGGTTAGATCCACGCGAAATTATTAGGACAATAAAATCAACTTTCGCTTTAGAGGTATTTCTGTAGTAAGCAATAAGAACTAACATGGGTCAAACCCGAACAGTGTTTGTAGATGTTCATAGGAGTAAAAATATCAAAGATTTTTGTGAAAATTTGGATAAAAATTAATAAATAATAAGTTAAAAACAACCTACCAACTATTATTTATTGCAATTTTTTTCTGGTTTGTCCTACCTCCATTTTAAAGCGATGTTCACAATATGTGACGAACCCTGCGACGAACGCTTGTCGCGTTACGCGGTGCAGTGTGAAGTTTCTGTAAGTAGTGAGGCACTTAGACTTAAGACTGCAATATTTGCATTTTAAAGTATCATAGTACCTACCTACTCATTGCTGAGAAGATCAATAAATACAATATCAGAATCATGGATTCAATTTACCTTCATAAATCATCTCTACGACTTAGTTGATCTAGGATCTAATAAATTTTGTGCCGCAAATTGGATATGCTATCTCATTTTTCGTCGATATTTAGACGTAGTAGCTAACATTGTTTCCTCTCTATATTTATCTTACCCTAACGATAATACTGTGCACGCCCCCTGTACAAACACTATGCCGAGTGAACAGGCAGGAAAGTGCCTCAGATGGGGACCTGGCCATCGAGGCGTTTATCTGATGGTCCCTCATCACGTGCCTCTCCCCCGCTCTCCCTCTACTGTACCCTTCGTTTGTCCACACTCACCCTCGCTAAAATTAGTTGACGACTTGACGCGTCTCACGTCAAACAACGTCGGTTCGTTTGATCGCACACCTTTCAAAAACATTCTTAACGAAGGACATCTTTCAAAGGGCCATTTATTGTCACTCGTCAGTATTTCTGCCCGAACCCTGCGAGCTGCCAGTATCGTCTGAAATAAAAATAAATGAACTGGAAACTGAACGACGGGAATTTGTTTTGAGATAGATTTCAAGAGACTGAACGTTACATAAGTGTATTTATTTTCGGATAGTAGGTATTTTCCGGAGTACCATTCAATATATTTTGGGAAAGCTCAGATTAGTTCAAGAAGAAAATGTATTAATGTTTATTTAAAAAAAAAAACAGTCGGTATCGCGATGAGATTTAATATATTTGTACGATAACGTAGCAGTATCATCGTTTCTTCATTTTAAACATATCTGCTTAGTAAGAGTAATATCTCCGCCGCACATTAATAAAATTCAAAAGATGAACGGGCACCCAGGAGAATGATTTAAGGATTTCTCTGTCTACCTCAGCAATCATAGGGTTACAGCTACATCAAGAACATTTATTATTTGTAGGGTTAGAACCTTTCTCCCAAAAACATTCGTATGTACCCAAAACAGGCAAGTCTTTGTGCTTATCTAAAATGGTTCACAATGAGATTATAATTATTCCGATGTAAAAATAAGCCCCCCGTGGGTGCACGTCAGTTGTAAATTCTTGTGTGACGTACTTACCGAAGGAAATGAAGTCAGTTTAAATGTTTTAAATGTACCGTTTTCCCACAGAGACAGCTGCCACTGGATCATGTTCGCCAATCCCACTCGAGTCGAATATTAGATTTGATAAGCCTTGCCTGGCTCCGTAGCTCGGGCGAGCGGCATGTATAGTTCTCGGCCGAATTGACAGTATAATTTAATTCTGCAGTCAAAGTGTACAAATTGTTCATTTCATAGCAATAATTGAATTGTTTCAGGCTTTTAACCAACCATCTTTTTTTAAACTGCTAATTCGGCCTTTGACGTAAATCTTTCTGCTAAAAGTTTGTATGGATACTGAATATTTTAAAATATGTAACCTTTTTGAATGTATTAAATTAAAAAATAATGGCCATTACCTCCAAAACAAATTAATGTGAAGCCATTAATTTTTTCGAATAAACGGCTCAGACTGCGTATTTTTTCATAAAACTGGCCAGTATTTTATTCATCATAAATTACAAAACAACGTTTTTCTTTGTTCTATCAAATTTAGTGCAAGCTCTATTGGCGTGTACATTTTACATGTTTTTCAGCAATAATTATTTTGTAACACTACTTATTATTTTTTGCTTGCAGTAAGAATAAACATCGGAGAAAAGTTTGTTCAAAATCAGCTACATAAGTTTTTATATGATCATACATGACCACTTTTTTGTGGGTGGGAAATCATCAAATAACGTCTCCCGCTCTGGGCGGAGCGGGAGGGCGTGTCAGACTTTTATTGACAAAAACCCACCCGTGTTCCTTCAGTTGCCTATATGCCAGGGCCACGGTAACTCTTTCGAACTAATCGCGCGTCACGACCACTACGTACCAAACTGTTGCAATATTTAATACGATACCCCTCGGTAAGACTGGTTGTCAGACTTTCGACGACCTGTGACGACTGTCTAAGATGTACGAAAGACAGCCGGGACCAAGGGCTTAACGTGCTTTCCGAGGCACGGAAGGGTCTTGGTATGTAAAGATGGTTACCCATCCACGGACCAACCGCGGCAAGCGTAGCTTAAACTGAACGATCGACCCGTGCGACTGTTATTACTTAGCCACAAGCCCCTCCCTAAGGTTTTAATTATTTTATGAATTTTTCAATTAGAGTATAATTTTTCATTTTGTGTCTTCCCTTTTAGTATTACTATACACACTTTGTCTACATCTCGTTTTATATTCTCTCATATAGCAGGTGTGTATGAAGAGTTTTCTTTATAAATAAGCATCAACTTTCTGTGTCCCTTTCTCCTTGGCTATTTATATAAACACACACAAGCTTGAGTCAATTTAAGTATCTCGTATTTCCGTACCAACTTATTTCCGAAAGCAAGAAACTAATTAACTCAATTTCACAAACAATATCCTACTGAAAACTGATTTCCTGTGACCGTCAGGATGGCTGGACCAAACAAGATATGTACCTTAAACCATGTACACTATTTAGTACCTATTTGCTACTATTTGCTACCTATAATAAAATATTTTGCTACCTTTGCGGTAAGAAATATAAGTATCAAAGAAATAAAGTGGTCAGCCATTCTGACGTCAGGTTGGCTGGCCACATCCAAGTTCTCATAGTTTTAGCGTTGTATTAACCGCGCTGTTAATGTAAATATTTACTACCTTAACATTTATTTTTTACACAACTTTAAGAAGCTCCTCTAGAAAGTTATTTATAAAAGCGATTAAAACGCCTATTTACGTCTTTTCGTCGTATAATTGCTAACAATGTGTTTGCAGGCGCAGTGACTTATGAACAACTTGTTTCTGGATATCCATAGTAAAGTTTTATCCATTTATAACATTTTATAATCATTTACATATTGCATTTATTATTAGGAGATGGGGATGTTTTTTATTAATCTTGATCAAATTATGTTTTTTATTTTATTAAAAACTACCCACAATTATTGTGTTCAACTTTACTTCTGTTGTTTGTGATGTACACATGGTGACTAGAATTTATAAAAAATCTTATAATAAAAAAAGATAGCAAATAAGTAATTTTTTTTAAAGAGGTAGCAAAGAATAAATTTAATTGCTTTTGAAGTCAATTCTGAAGAAGAAATATATTGTTAGGATATACCAACTATAATTACATTGAAAAATATTGAATATAACTTGGCAGCAGTTTTAGAGTTTGTTCCTTCATCGGCTCCAAGCGAGGGAATTGGTCATTATAAATCCCACTGTTTTAGTGGTTCGTACTTCATTTCAATGATACGACGACGTCAAATCGAGTAACCAAAAGTAATAAAAAAGTGTTGGCCCATTGCATCTTTTATGGAAGTAAATTTAAATAATATATATTATTAACATCTGACAGCAATTTTTGAATCAAAACTAAAATAAGAAACAAAAGTTTGATATTTATTTTGAATCATGTACTTGAACGTAATTAAATAATTTCGAATAATAATCTTGTAGTTTTTTATTTATGACAGCTTTCCTTTACACAGGAGAGTTCAAATACACGGAAGAGGAATATCCAGAAATAAGTTGTTCATAAGCCACTAAGCGCCTGCATAAACATTGATAGCAAATATACGAAGGTAAGACGTAAACAGGCGTTTTAATCGCTTTTATTAATAACTTTATATAGGAACTTCTTAAAGTTGTGTTAAAAATATATGTTAAGGCAGCAAATAGGTAGTAAATATTGACATTAACAACGCGGTTAATACAACGCTAAAACTATGAGAACTTAGATGTGGCCAGCCAACCTGACGTCAGAATGGCTGGCCACTTTATTTCTCTGATATATTTCTTACCGCAAAGGTAGCAAATATTTCAGGTACTGAATAGTGTACATGGTCTCATGTACATATCTCGTTTGTTCCAGCCATCCTGACGGTCACGATTTCCTTTATAAATTCAGTGTAATTTTAGAAATAATAATAAATTAAACGCGACGGTTCGGCGCAACATGAAGCGAGAGCGACAAGAAATAGTAATAGTTTTGTTGTTCGGGCTCCGTGGCTGATTCCGCGATAACTCCCCCTTAATTGGACCACCAGTGCTTTAATAAAATGAAAACTGGACCAGAGCGGAGGTAGCAGAAGGGATTCAAAAGCGGATGCTCGCTTCTCACGACCGAAGTTCTAGAGCAATTAGCAAGAGTAATCATTTGCGTACACTTGGAATTACCTCATTTAATATTTTTCACTTAATTTCGAGTGAACCTAACAGATGTTACAAACATAAGTACCCACCAAAGTGATATTTTTAGAGATTTATATGAAGGTGGAACAACCAACATAGGTACATATTTTATTCATGCAGTGTCTGATCGCTTTCAACCCGCTTTAGCTTCCGTACATAACTAAGTATTTCCAATACTTTGAAAGTTGAAGTTGTTTACATAACAGTTATATTTTATTTTCATCGTTTTCGGTCGTAGAAGGTGGCTGCTTGATAGAATCGTTCCACAAGGAAATATGGATTATATGTCGGTAAAACACCTTGATGTCTTTGAATAATATTACAGACACAACTTTTGCATGATGTAAAAACTTTTTGTAGGGCTCTACACGTTACAGCACCATTATTAACGCTTTGTCGTAGCGGATGCGCGCACACGCGGTAACAGCCGACTGCGTCCACCCGTCTGCTAAAATCTGATGAAACCAGGGTGAGTGAGCACATATTCGACGGAACGCTATCAGGACTATAAAAAGACCTTGTGCTTACGCGTCGCATTCAACTATTTAACTTGTTACCCGGCGACGACAGTCGAGCGCGTGAGGTTGTAGCCGAACCCAGTCGCGCAAACGCGACGGCAGCCGAACGCATCCGTCCGCGTACGCGAGGAGCCGACCGGCTACCGAGGCAAGCGTGCGTGTCCAACCGTGTTCCATTCATCCTGTGTAAATTACATGCAATTTTGACATTTTACGAATTCATAAGCGAATATTTTTTTCTTTGACGAAGGCAAGGGTCTCTATTAAAAAAGATAGCAAACTTAAACCAAAACAGAACATAGTCTTCAGATCTCCTAAAGTGCTGTGACAACCCTTCTCAATCAACTGACATGATAAATTACTACTTTACCAACGTAGGCAGACTATTGGCATCCAAAATTCAGCATTCTCAATCCCACCTCAACTTTCCTCCCCGTGCCTCGGAAAGCACGTTAAGCCGTTGGTCCTACGCCAGATCTCTCTCCGGTCGTGTCGGATTGCCGTCCCATCGGACTATGAGAGTGAGGGAAGATTAAGTGCTCCTGTGTCTGCGCACACACTTGAGCACTATAATATCTCCCGCGCCGATGGCTAGTCTCCGTTGAGATTGGCCACCGTGGCCGAAATACGGTCTAGAGGACTATATACTTACTTACGAAGTTTTCAAATTACTATAGGCAAAACAACTAGTTCGTTGACTACCTAACTATTTATCTTAATATAAAACACGGGAGGAAACTTATAAGTAGGTAGAGTTATCTACTATTAGAGTTTCTTCATTTTTCAGTGGTTGGTCATTACATCATACAAAACGCCTAATATATCATAGAACGAATTCTTTGTCTACCAATCGAGGGATCTTTAAACTTGATCGTAATATAATAACCAACCAATGAATGGCCTTCTACATAAGGTGCATAAGGTTTTATAAAGTTTAAATAACGTCGGATAAAGAAATGTGGGTGTGTGCTGCCCACACACTATACGCAATTCAGCGTTACGGATTGAATGGAGCCGAATGTACCCGTTTTATCCGTACAGTACTTATAAAGAAGTTTTCCTTTCAAAAATACATCATTCAAGTTCTTACCTAATTTTATTTCACTCATAAAATAAAATCTAGATCTCAAATTGCCTGCACTCCAAATTTTTTGTTAAACTACGGTAGAATTCCCGATACATTGAAATATAGCCTGAGAAAGAAAACACGGAAGCTAACCAGCACGCGTAGCATGACCACCGTAGAAAGGGGTTTTGATAAAGTTTACTCTTCCATATGATTCGACTTAGAATTATTTTTAACCGACTTCAAAAAAAGGAGGAGGTCCTCAATTCGACTTTATTTTTTGAAGTGAAAACTTCTTTAGCACCGTTCGTTGTGATTTGAAAGTCTATGAAACGAAAAAGCGACAGTAAAAAGAGACAGACACATTTCAACGTCATTATGTTTTGTGTCTCGCTCTAACACTTGGGGTAATGGAAATCCTTAAGTAAGGGTGCTCCTTTGCGGCGGTAAGTCCCGTCTTTGAAGAGTGGACAGAGAGGCGCCACGGCGTCCTCACCTTCCGCCTGACGCAGGTTCTCACCGGGCATGGGTGCTTCGGTGGGTTCCTGTTCAGGATAAAGCGGGAGGATACGCCCGGGTGTTTCCATTGCGAGGATCGTCTGGAGGACACGGTGGAGCATACGGTGGAGGTGTGCCCTGCCTGGGTGGAGCACCGCCGTGTCCTCGTGGAGGCGATCGGCGGCAGCGACCTCTCGCGTCCGGCCCTGGTGCAAGCCATGGTACGGAGCGAGAGGGCATGGGAAGCCGTCACCTCCTTCTGCGAAGCAGTATTTCTCGCAAAGGAGGAGGCGGGGCGCGTGAGGGAGTGGCAGTCTCTGCGCCCTCACGTCCATAGCCGCCGCAGGAGGAGATGCCCCGGGCGTCGGGAGTCGATTGCGGACTCCCGGCCACCGTAGGCGCGAGCTTGCGGGTGGCGAACAATGGGTAGCTCGCCGCCCGGTAAGGACCAAGCTCGGGTCGACGGCGCGTAGTGTTCCACGCGCGCCTCAAAGAGATGTCAGCAGTGCTGAAGGGGTTTGCTAGGACCGATGCCTGCCGGGGTCACGTGATTGTTCGAAAGAGATACCGTGACCCTGGCACATGGGCAACTGATGGAACACGGGTGGGTTTTAGTCAGTAAAAGTCTGACACGCCCTCCCGCTCCGCCCAGAGCGGGAGAAGTCATTTGATGTATTCCCATCCAAAAAAAAAAAAAAAAAAAAAAAAAAAAAACGGTGCTCCTTCAGAAAGTTTACTTTTCTATTTGACGTTTTCGAGCAGGCTTTTTGGACTAATAGATATTTGACTCTTTTACATTCGTCTCATTATCTTGAAGCCAACATTTTTGAAGGTTTCACTTCTACCACGTGTGAATTGCACACATGTTTTTTATTTTTTTTATGTTTGTTACCTCATAACTTTCGACTGGGTGAACAGATTTTGCTGATTCTTTTTTTTTTGAAAGCTGGTGCTTCCCGTGTGGTCTCGTTTTAATTAGGTTCAGTTCTGATAATGGCATCCATGAGAAAACCATATAAGTCTTAATTTTCACCTGGCCAGTAGTGGTATAGGAATTAGTGCGGGTAGATACCATAACTAAAAAGTTAAAAATAAAAACTTTTTACAAAAAAAAAAAACAACTGACTTCCTTAAAAACAATACAACGTGAAAAAAAAAACTTTAATTTCGTAGGTGGTGTAAGTAGGTGGCAAAAACCTTACCTAAATACAGATCTTAAGACACCAACCGTATACCGATAATTCACGCAGTCGAAAGTTATGAGGTAACAAACATTTAAAAAAATACAGTCGAATTGAGAACCTCCTCCTTTTTTTGAAGTCAATTAAAAAATAATTCTGATTACTCTAAATACTCTACGACATGATTCGAATCATGTCGTAGAGTAAATTTAAAAAAAAAAAGTGAGCCGTCGCGGGACGCCTGGCAGATGTGAAACATCGAAATTATTTTTTAAAGCATACTTTAGAAGATGCGACACAAGGCAAAACAAAAACTAAATGGTCACCCATCCAAAGGCTGACCTTGCGAAGTGCATATTAACCTAGCGAACCTGCGAAAAAACGCCACACATAAACTAAATGGTCACCCATCCAAAAGCTGATCTTCAGAAGTGTAGCTTAACCTGGCGAACCTACAACAAAAGGCAAAACAAAAACTACATGGTCACCCATGTTAAGGTTGACCTTGCGAAGTGCAGCTTAACATAGTGAACCTGCGACAAAACGCGACACATAAACTAAATGGTCACCCATCCAAAGGCTGACCTTGAGAAGTATAGCTTAACCTAGCGAACCTGCGACACAAGGCAAAACAAAAATAACATGGTCACCCTTCCAAAGGCTAACCTTGCGAAGTGCAGCTTAACCTAGCAAACATGCGACAAAACGCCACAAATAAAGTAAATGGTCACCCATCCAAAGGCTGACCTTGAGAAGTGTAGCTTAACCTAGCGAACCTGCGACACAAGGCAAAACAAAAAATTATTTTGTTAAGATAATATTTATAAAGCATGCTTTACGAAAGGAAATAAATATGGTATAATCAAAAATAATTTAATTAATATTAATTATATGTTAGTTACCACATCAAAAAATATCGCATCGGTATTGAAACTTTGTTGTCTAAGTCCACTAATTTTCAGTATGGGCCCACTGTGCGTGGCCACGCTCACCACGCCAAAATTTAGGTTTAACCTCGCCTATAGATGTTTCACATCAAAAGAACTGTTGACTTTTTCTACTTTGTTGCTGTCGTACTGTGTACCCGAAACGTAACTTTGTCTATTCGTCCGTCGATAAAACCCCTTTCTACGGTGGTCAAGCTACGCATGCTTATTCGGTTATAGTATGAACGTAATCAAAGCGAAAAGTTTGACAAAGTGAGCGCTGTTCAAAGTAATAAGTAAGCCCCAAAAAGTGAGCCTACGTTATTTCAGTATTTTATATTAAATCGAAACTTTATTAAACCTTTGTTGAATGTGTAAAAGGAGTTAGTGTTAATCAATAATGCTGTACTAACGTAGATAGCTAATGTTTATTGCAACTGCTTTTTTTTCTGGATGGGAAATCATCAAATTACTTCTCCCGCTCTGGGCGGAGCGGGAGGGCGTGTCAGACTTTTACTGACTAAAACCCACCCGTGTTCCTTCAGTTACCCATGTGCCAGGGTCACGGTATCTCTTTCGAACAATCATGCGACCCCGGCAAGCATCGGTCCTAGCAGACCCCTTCAGTGCTGCTGACATCTCTTTGAGGCGCGTGTGGAATACTACGCGCCGTCGACCCGAGCTTGGTCCTTACCGAGCGGCGAGCTACCCATTGCTCGCCGCCCGCAAGCTCGCGCCTACAGTGGCCGGGAGTCCGCAATCGACTCCCGTGGCCCGGGGCGTCTCCTCCTGCGGCGGCTAGGGACGTGAGGGCGCAGAAACTGCCACTCCCTCACGCGCCCCGCCTCCTCCTTTGCGAGCATTACTACTTCGCAGAAGGAGGTGACGGCTTCCCATGCCCTCTCGCTCCGTACCATGGCTCGCACCAGGGCCGGACGCAAGAGGTCGCCGCTGCCGATCGCCTCCATGAGGACACGGCGGTGCTCCGCCCAGGCAGGGCACACTTCCACCATATGCTCCACCGTGTCCTCTAGACGATCCTCACAATGGAAACACCCGGGCGTATCCTCCCGCTTTATCCTGAACAGGAACCCACCGAAGCACCAATGCCCGGTGAGAACCTGCGTCAGGCGGAAGGTAAGGACGCCGTGGCGCCTCTCTATCCACTCCTAAAAGAGGGGACTTACCGCCGCAATTGTGGCGTGCCCAGCGCTGGGTTACGACAATTGTACCCGCCATGTCGCCATGAGATCCTGCCGGAGCTCTGTCCGCCATGCCGCGATTTTTCGCGACAGCGGAGTTTCGCCCCGGCGTTTCGCCTCCTCGCGCCACTCCCACATGTGCGCGAGGACCTTTGCCTCCAGATCCCATGGCGGCACTCCGGCAAGGAGGCTCGCCGCCTCGCACGAGATCGTGCGGTATCCTCGGATTAACCGGATGGCCATGACCCTCTGGGTGGCACTCAACCAGCGCGCTGGGCGCAGCCTCAATGAGGTCGCCCACACCTGTGCCCCGTAGAGGGCCATGGACCGCACGACTCTCGTGTAGAGCCTCCGGCAGGAGGCGTTTGGACCCCCCAGATTGGGCAGGAGCCGCTTTAATGCAGCCCCAGCCCGCTCCAGTCTGGGAGCCAAACGTCGGAAATGCTCAACAAAGTTCCACCGGCTGTCGAGGACAAGTCCCAAGTACTTCATTGTCGACTCGACGCCGATGTGAACCCCTCCTACCGTGAGTTGGGAACCCGCAGGTGGCGCGTTCCGAAGACCATGAAAACCCATGGCCTCGGACTTGTGCAAGGCCACCTCGAGTCCCAATTGCCGGATCCTATCGACGATTGTCGCAACCCCGCGTGTCATAAGTTCGGCCGCCGCCTCGTGCGACCTCCCCTGCGCCAGGACCAGCGTGTCGTCAGCGTAGCAAACTACGCTGACGCTGTTAGGGAGGTCGGCGCGCAGCACCCAATCGTAACCGATGTCCCACAGATGCGGCCCCAGGACCGATTCCTGTGGGACACCGCACGACATCTCTCGGCGGTTCCATTCTCCCTGGTGACCGGGGTAGATAACGGCCCTGTCCGTCAGATAGGCCTCGACCACGCGACAGAGGTAGGTCGGCATCCGGTGATACCGGAGTGCCTCCCTAATGCAACTCCAGGGCAGGGTGTTGAAGGCATTGGCGATGTCTAGAGACACCGCCAAGGCGACCCCACCCCTGCCACTGCATCCCCCGTCGTGAGGGCTCGCACGCGCATGATGGCGTCCGCCGTAGAGCTCCCCTTGCGGAAGCCGTACTGGCCGTCCGACAAGTCCAGCCCCTCTCGCACCAGACACCCAACGAGATCTGCAATCACACTTTCAAAGAGCTTGCCCACCTCGTCGAGCAGCACGATGGGCCGGTAAGTGGACGGAAAGTCCGCTGGGCGCCAAGGCTTCTTAATGAGGACCACTTTTTCCGTCTTCCAACGAAGTGGGAGCTGGCCCCTCTCCAAGCATGCGCTTAGGAGCCCCCTGAGTCGAGGCCCGAGAGCCTCTAAGGCCAGGACCCAGGCTTTGCCAGGCAAGCCGTCGGGTCCTGGGGCGGTATTCTTGGCATTAAACCTTCGTACCGCCACCCTCATGTCTACCTCGGTCGCTTCTGGAGCACCGTCGTCGTCGTCAGTGATGTGGTCCGCATCTGGCACCGCAGTAGGTGGAGCCATGGCTGGGGGACTATGTTCCCCTCGCGAAAGGAACAGAGCGCTCACCACGCCCTCCACGAGTTGGGGCCGGAGACTCTGAGTCAGCGGGGGAGCCCATGGGCGGAGTTTCTCCCGGACGGCCTTGTAAGGCCGTCCCCATGGGTCCCTGTTCAGAGTCTCCAGCGACTCCTTGCGGGCCAGTCCTCTGGCCCGCAGGATCTCCTCTTGGAGGGCGGTCTTAGCCACTCTGTTCCCCTCATATAGCTTCGCCTGAATGGCTTCCGTATCCGGAGGGTAGCTACGGAGCCTGCGGTGCCTGGTGTACCGGCGTCGAGCCGCAACGCACGCTTCGCGCAACGCTGTCAGCTGCGGCGACCACCAGTACACCAGGCGCCAAGCCCGTCCTGGCTGAACTCGGGGCATAGCCACGTCACAGATCTCGGATACGGCCTAAGCTCACGGTCCAGCTTCTTCAGCGCCCACCGCGGACCACTCAACAATGCATTTAAAATTGTTTTCGGCGACAAAAATTGTTTTCGAGCTTTCTGTGGATTGTGGTGTGGCCCCAGTATAAATATCTCTGAAAGGTAAACTCAACAATACAAAGGTTATTATTATTTGGCCTACCCAAATATTTGGTATTATTTGTCAAATCATTGAGATCCTAAAGTCCTGAATTGAGCTACAAAATTACTAACAAAGGCGTATGACTGGAGTCCACTCAATGTAGATAGATAGATAGATAAAACATTTATTTAGTGCACACAAAAGACACAACACAACACTTAAAACTACAATTAAATTATGAAAAATAACAAAAATAAAAAAACAAAACACGGTGACATTATATCCCCGAATGGAAAAACGAACTTACAATAAGGGTAGTTGACACACTATGACATAATTCAAATAACAAGGTGCGGTGTGCGTCTCAAGGTTGCACCAAATGGGAGTCCAGCTCAGCATGTGTCAGGTAAGTACACCTGACGCTGATATTCTGCTGGATCCCTGCAGTGACATACGGACGTCGAGTAGATCAGATAATTTGGTGTTTTGACGATGTGTTATGCTCGGAGTTAAATTATGTAAGTAAGTTTACCCGCAATTTAAAACAGACTATATATGTAGTAGTGTTGTATTAAGAAACGTTTTTGTTTATTGTGTTGACTGTGTTTTGATTACTTGATTGTTTATAAAGTTTATAATGTAAATGGAAGAGAGAGGCTTACGCCTTGCAGTGGGACAATACAGACTTATCGGATTAGATAATATATGTATAAATGAATAATCTTATTATTATGAAAGTGGCGATATGAAATAAAATATCTGGCTTAAATATGTTTACAGTGAGTAAGTATTGATAAATAAAATATGTCAGTTTTGAAATTATTTTACAATGATTAACATCACAAACTACTTAGTAAATGACCTACTGATATTGATTTTAGGGGAACACGGAACCAGTTAGGATGTGTTCGAAACAGTCATACCCACTTTTTTCTGAGATTCGATAAGAAACTGCCGCAGACGAGCTCTGAAAGTGCCAAGACATTGGAGATTCCTTATCGGCGGGGGAATATTGTTCCAGCATTTGGATGCGGCGTATCTAAAACTTCCCCTGAAAGCAGCAGTCTTGTGCGATTGAGCTCATTTTTTTGTACAAGTATGTCGGCTGCTTGTTTTTTATTACTCCAAAAAGTAGAGATTACGGGCCTCACTGACTCGACTCACCGACTGACCCACCAGAGTAACGTTGAGTGTTGCTGGGACTGCACTGATTTGGTTCTTGGTTCCAAACAGCATGTATTTGGTTTTAGTAGGGTTAAGTACCAAACCGTGATTTTCAGCCCAACATGCTATCCTGTCAAGATCATCGTTCAGATCTTTTATCGCCATGTCATAGTCGCTTGGCTTAAAACAGATATAAACTTATATGTCATCAGCGTAAATATGGTACCTACATCGCTTCAGGGTATTTATGATATCCGCACAATACAAAATAAAGATTATGGGGCCCAGTATTGAGCCTTGTGGGACTCCTCTGCAAACGGAAGTGAGTGAAACAAGAGATGAGCCATTGCTAAGTCGTATTTCGACGCGCTGCTGTCGGTTGGAAAGATAGCTTTGGAACCAGTCTATAGTATTTTGGTCAAATCGATAGTAGTAAAGCTTTGATAGAAGCAGATCTATATTTATGCAGTCAAAAGCCCGCGAAAAATCAAGTAGGACAAGAAGCGTGCAGAGGCCCTTGTCCTGTGCTACCAGAATGTTATCTGTCACGTCCAAAAGAGCCGTAGAAGTACCACACCGTTTACGAAACCCCGACTGAAGTTCAGGCAGAATGTGTTTATCTTCTAAATATTTTGACAGCTGCTGGCATACCGCCTTTTCAACAATTTAAGATAGGCAAGGCAGTATACTAATAGGCCTAAGGTCCTTCAACTCAGTTGGATTTGTTTTTTTAGGCAATGGTCTAACGATCGCGATTTTCCAGACGTCTGGGTATGTTGCTGAGACAACTGACCTATTCACAATGTCAGTGATGGCTTTAAGTGTATGAGGGAGTGTAAGCAAGAGCATATTTAGAGTCACATTGTCACAGCCTTCAGCGTTCGATTTTAGCTGGCGGAAGGATCGCATAATTTGATCAGGAGTTACCGGTTGTAAAGCAAATGCGAAGTTCTCATCACCATAACTGGTGGGGCTCCGACGGAAGGCGAATTAGGTACCTTCGACGCGGACCGAAAAACTGATGAACGCAAGTGTCGCGCCTAGGGCCAGGGGTGAGGGAATCGTGCACCTACCTCCTCGTGAAGCCGCTCGATCTACCAGCAGCTCTGCTCCGGAGTCTTCAGAGTTCGGCTCACCACGTGTCGGCAAAGTCCAGAGGCACAACACAGCACTTCAATTCAACCGTCGAAGCCACAAAATACACCACTAAAGAAACAGCGGGACTGCTATGAACTTATAATAGTAAAATTATATCGTTCTGCGATAAAATAGTACAGCGGATAAAAAAAAACACAGCGGATATGCGATCACGACGGAATCCATATTTGGACTGTTATAATGTCTTTCTCGAGCGAGCCATAAAGTGGGCGACACTCTTCAAGGAGAAATTCACGAGGTGCACGATACAATTGGCAGATGGCAGGGAAAAGGACTAGCTTGACATCTTGCGTAATAGTTTAACAAAAATAAAAATAGATGGCGCTAACATTTCCTCCCCCTTTTAAAGGGTCACCTTTAAACCCAATCATAAAGTGTAATAAAGAACTGCCAAAATATAATATTGAAACTGCGATTCATATAAGATAAACTGCGACAATCTTAAACTAACTAACTGCTAGCACTTAAACTACTGTGGTTACAAAAAAAAAATAATAATCTTATTGCGTAGGTAATGGGCACAAACGTACGACCGGACGCACGTATGTACCTTTAGCTGTTCTTACAGAAACTACACGCGTTATACCATCGTTAGAAGGAAGAATCTTCTCTACTATCGCTAATGGCCACGATAAAGGAGGTGAATTGTCAGTTATAATAACGACAACCGTGCCAGGCTTGATTGGCACAGACGGAGTATTCCATTTCTCTCGGGTTTGTAAACTATGTAAATATTCCATTCTCCATCTCTTCCAAAAAGATTGCACTAATTTATCAAGCAGAGAATGTCTCTGAAGCAATTTGAGATTATCTGATTCTACTTCAGGCGCGGGCAATGAGAGTAAAGGAGCGGTATGCAAAAAATGACCTGGCGCTAACGCGGTGGGTTCTGCGGGATCGGCACTCAGGACCGTAAGAGGCCGAGAATTTAACAAACACTCGATCTGAACGAGCACTGTAACTAGCTCTTCGTAAGAGAGAAGCTGTTGACCGATGACCTTGAAAAGGTGCGTCTTGACGACCTTCACCATACTCTCCCAACATTTGCCAAAATGTGGAGCGGCCGGGCAGTTAAACTTCCATGTGATACGGTTTTCAGCAAGCTCTTCTTCGAAGCGAGAGTGGAACTCGACATTATTAAGAAATTTATATAAGTCGTGTAAATAAGAATTAGCGCCTACAAAATTAGTGCCTCTGTCCGAGTGCATTACTTGGACAGGGCCCCTGCGAGACAAGAACCGTTTAAGTGCAGCTAAAAAACTGGCGGTGCTAAGATCAGTGGCTACTTCAATATGTAGCGCGCGAGTTGTGAGACAAGTGAACACGCAAAAATATGCTTTCAAAGCCTTTGCCCCCCGACGGCGAATGGGAGTGTAAGATATAGGACCTGCGTAATCACAGCCCGTGTGAGTAAACGGCTTAATAACCTGACGCGTCCGACAGTCCGGCAAGTCAGCCATGAGCGGGAGACGGGACGCGGTCGAGCGCGGAAACAAATATTACAATCGTGCACTACCTTACGAATAGCACGACGAGCAGACAGTATCCAGTATTTCTGCCGTAATAGTGACATGAGCTGTTCAGGCCCAGCGTGTAAATATTTCTTATGATAATATTCAATTAATAAGTTAACAAAAAAGTCATGGCTTGGCAGAAGTACCGGGTGCTGCTGTGAGTAACTTAGATCAGAATGGGTGAGACGTCCACCAACTCTGATTAAATCGTTATGTAAAAACGGTCTTAATTTATTAAGAGATGATGAAACCTGCGGATTCAGTTTTAAATTTAAAATTTCTTTATTGAAACGTTTATTTTGGATAAGTTTCAGCAATTTGTTATCTGCAAAACTCAAATCAGCTGCGGTTATATGTACGGAATCGCGACGTGGTAACAAATTAGCGAATCTATAAATGTAAACAATCGTACGGAGTATTTTACTCCATGACGAAAGGCGGCAAAGAGTTTCATAAACATAAGAAGCGTCAGCGGGAATTAAAACAGCGTGAATGAGTTTCTTTTGTTCAGGTATCTCGTCCAACGTGAGCGGTTCCGTACCTTCAGTAATAGGCCACTGCGACGGATGTAACGCTAGCCAGGGGGCCCTTGGGACCACAGAGGGTGGTCTTTTAACTTAGTAGGAGAGACACCACGTGACAGACAGTCTGCCGGGTTCTCAACCCCTGCAACGTGATAAAAGTTATCTGCGGAGATATTATCAGTAATTTTAATAACTCGATTGGCAACGAACGTTTGCCAACGATGCGGTGAACCTTTAATCCAATAGAGTGCGACTTTTGAATCGGTAAAGGCGTAAATTTTAATTGCAAAACGGTTGTCATAAGTCTCAAGAACAGTCCGAAGCAATTTTGACAGCAAAAGTGCTGCACAAAGTTCCATACGAGCAATCGTAATGGGCGAAGAAGGCGCGATCTTTGACTTGGAACATAAAAAGCGGACAATATTGCCGGAGGCAGAGCCAACGTGTAGGTAAACTACGCCACCATAAGCTTCGCCACTGGCGTCAGCGAACCCGACCAATGTCAATTCACAGTCGTTCTTCACTTCTAAACAACGCGGTTTTTTAATTTCGTTTAGGGCTGGTAACTCTGAAGTAAATTGTTGTCAAGCCTTGACAATATGAGTAGGAGCAGGGACGTCCCAATACTCCCAATCCACCTTCAACTGCCACAACTGCTTAATAAGAAGTTTAGCTACTAAAATAGAAGGAGCGACGAATCCCATGATATCCCACAGTCTCGCGACGGTTGACAGTATGTTGCGCTTACTGCACGCGATATTCGAACTTGGCGGGTTGATTTTAAAATAGAAACTATCTTGGTCTATAGACCAGCGAAGACCCAAGATTTTATGGTCAGCGGTTTTGTCAAATTCAACCTCAGTCATCACCTTATGAGAGGCGGGAAGTTCATTAAGAACAGACTTTGAATTACTGTTCCACTTCACAAGGTCCCATTGAGCGCCCTTAAAAAGAGCAATTAAATCTTTAGCGGTGTCAATCGCCTCGCCTTCGGTATTGACAGAAAATGCAACATCATCCATATACAGGCACGAGGAGGCGACGGCAGCAGCGCGGGGATGCTCAGCGCCATCGTCAGCGATGAGTTGCTGCACAGTGCGCAGAGCGTGGTAAGGACTGGACTTTAAGCCAAAACAAACTCTACTAAATTCATATAAGCGAAGCGGGTCGTTAAGATTAAAACGATAAAGAATTCTCTGATAACGTCGATCAGATTCGCGAATCATAATTTGTAAAAACATTTGTTTACAATCAGCGGTCATCGCTACAGAGTGTAGACGAAAATTTAAAATAATTTTGAATAAATTACCCTGTAGGTTGGGCCCACTGTGCAGCAAATCATTTAACGAAACACCGGACGATGTTTTGCAGCTGCCATCCAGCACGGGACGCAACCTAGACAAAGACTTGTCTGGGCGGAGAACCCCATGATGTGGGATTATATAAGTAGGGTACACATCTGCAGTTTCATGCGGAAGAACTGAGACGGGCGAGATATAACCTTTAGAAAGGTAATCATTTAAAACTTCGTCATAAGCGGCGCGTAGCTCAGGTGAAGCTTCAAGCTTCCTCTCTAAGCATAAAAAACGTCTACAAGCGATATTGAAAGAGTCACCCAGTGTGAACACATCCTTATCAAACGGTAGACCCACGGTATAGCGACCAGTAACTGGGTCCCGTTGCGTAGTTGAACGATAAAAATATTCACATTCAGCATCAGCAGGATGCTGAACGGGCGGGCCAGGAACTTCTTCAAGTTCCCAGAAGCGGGAAATCAAATTGTTATCCATAGGCGAAGGGACTATGGCGCAGCACGATGTGACACATGCTGGGCGGTTACTGAGTGTAGGTACGACCCCCATGAGTACGTAGCCTAACACCGTATTGACAGTGGCGGGCACTGACGGGCCACCAGGAACCACGTCAGGCAAAAGTAAATGCGGAAACAGCGATGCTCCAATTAAAATATCAATTTTACTTGGAATAGCGAAACTATCATCAGCGAACTGAAGTTTATTCGAGTAAGGTAGGGCCTTAATATCAACAAAAGCGGAAGGTAAGTTGTCCGTAATTTGATCAACTACTAACGAGTCAATATCAATCCGGATATTTTTATTAAAGCGTGAAAATATACGTAAATTTACTGTCCCGAACGACGTCCTCTCTGTGCCTCCAAAACCTCTTACAGTCGTAGACCGTGTATTGTTTTGACGTAAACGTAAACGTTCACAACATTCCCTAGTAATGAAGTGACTTTGCGAAGCGGAATCAAGTAAAATTCTTATTAAATGTTCACGTCCAGTATTATCATACACCACGACTTGCGCAGCCGCGAGTAAAACAGTAGTATGCGAATTACATTGCGGCGTCTCGCTGCAAGCGGCATTAGAGGAAACAGAACGCGGAGCGTCAACGGACATCGAACACAAAGCTACATCAGGCTGCGTGGCGGAGCGCACCGGCTCGGACGCGGGCACGGGTGCGAAAGGGACGACAGCAACGTTCGCTTGCGTTGACGTCACCGGATCGGGCGCCTCGCGCTGCGGCGTGGGTATAGTGGAACTCGCCGCTTCCGCGATCCGTGGGTTCGAATCCCGAGTAAAATGTAATAGTGAATCCGGCTGTAGAGCGTGTAAACGTTGTTTACACGCTCTACAGCCGGATGCGGATTGACAACTCGATATTTTATGCTTAAGGGGCCGGCGACGGTCAATCTGTCCATACAAACGTAATACCAAAATCATTTGCAATTGGAGCATATTTCCACCATTTTAAGATGATATTCGGCTTTAGACAGTATTTATCTAGGTTATGGTGACGTTTTTTTTAAAAAAAACTGAGCTAAAACGAAGTTTGAGCGAATTGCATTTCGCACATTTTTACAACATAAATGACATGTTTTCTTTTTGTTTTTTCTGCATTAAAAACAACAATATCTGTAATAATGTTTTATCCATAACACAGCTTATATTATCAAGATACTAAAACACGAAAACCAATTTAAAAATCATTAAGTTTTCATTCATCATTTTTGGTATTACGGAACACAGCCAAATTATCATACATTTTCAATAGCTAATAGTGCTATCGCGTCTCACAAAAATGTCAATGTGTGCACGGTTGCGTACGGCTCGCGGTGGGTGTGTTGTGTATCGCTCGGACATAGATTCACACTAACGCAACATGCATTTTGGGTAGCGGGAAGTTCACTCGGGGTGTTTGTTGTCAGTGCGAGACGATTGCCTTACGGTGCGGAGCATACTTTTATTTGTTTTTCAATTGTATTGTGATATTTCTGACAATATTATTGACCTATGCTATGAACTTGGATTTTGATTTTTCTTGTGACTTGGTATCGAGTACTCTACATTCTGACGAACTTTGCTTTGTTTACGGACCTGGATTTATTGTTTACGATTCGGTTTGGCTGCCAACATGGACTCCGAACGTTGGGATGTGTCTCACAGATATTATAAGTTACCTGCCTAATATTTTCTTGGCTACTAATTCATCATCATTCATTCATCATCATTCATTCATCATCATCATTTCAACCGTAAGACGTCCACTGCTGGACTTAGGCCTCTCCCAATTTGGGGGGCTTTGCCATAATCGCCACGATTGGCAGGCGGGTTGGCGATCGCAGTATGGTGGTAAAATGCATCGAGAACGCTGCTGCCCATTCCCTAGTAAGTCCCTTAGTCGCCTTTTACGACACCCACGGGAAGAAACGGGGTGGTGTTATTCTTTACGTCCGGCACCACAAGGTACAAATTGTTTACTTACACTATTTTAACCTCGGCCCAATAAAATAAAGATTTTTTTGTGGTCCGAGTTAGTAGTAAGTATACCTAACTAAGTATATCTAATATATAAAATTCTCGTTACAGTTTTCGTTGCCATACTCCTCCGAAACGGCTTGACCGATTTTGATGAAATTTTTTGTGCTTATCCGGTACCTATCTATGAGAATCGGCCAACATCTGTTTTTCATCCCCCTAAATGTTAGGGGTAGTCCACCCCTAAATTTTTATTTTTATTTTTTAGACAAAATTTTTAATTTCTATTTTTTTATGATACAACATACAAAAATACATACATCTTTAAATTTTCACTTTTTTTCACCCGGCAAAACAACGTTTGCTGGGTCAGCTAGTCTATTTAAATAAAAATCTATGCCACTTTTCGTTGTAACTGAACCTCCTAAACGGCTGGACCGATTTGAATGAACTTTTTTGTATGTGTTTGGGTGGCACCCTGGATGATTTAGATTAACTATTGGACCCGGTAGGTGGTGCTGCTATCGAGTTCTAGGAAACAGGACAACGTCTGTACGGTCAGCTAGTTTTGTATAAGTGTATTTACCTACCTATCTAGGTAGATATGTAGGGACGGAACAAACAAAGCTTTATAGGTAGGTACCTATCAACTTTTATTTCTTCCCTTTCTTTTCTCATGTCACCGACCGGGCGTAGGTAATTATCTCAAGGACTGTCCTCAGACTTAGTTTGCTTTTCCACCAGAGATGTGCTATGCTACGTTGCCATGGATGCGTTTGATATTCACCAATCATATTCATTGGCCCCCATAAGTAGTACTGGTGGAGACGGGTTCAACTAAGCTCTGTTTTTACATGGAAGGGTGCGTGTTATGGATGGAAGCTATGGATGCGCGAGTGGTGTAGTTATGTGCAGAGTTCATACAGTAGGAGCGCGTTTGTCACCGAAAGTAAACATGCCGCCATCGCAGTGTCTCCATATGTTAATCGAGAGTTACAGTGTTGCAAGGGTGAAAATACCGTGTTTCTAGACAAAATTACGGTGAACCTGCTAAAATTGTACCGCGTAAATTACCGTGTAATTTTTCAAAGAAAAAAACAACATTGTGAACCAAATCAAGTCTTGAATATATTTGCTTTTTTAATTATTAACCATAATCACATTAGCCGTATGCCAGATGACCGCTGGGCAAAGGTTTGCATACAATGGGTGCCTGAAGATGGACGACGCCACCGCGGTCGGCCCAGAAAGCGGTGGCGAGACGACCTAGATGCGTACCGCGACGACTGGTTTGAGGTGGCGCGGGACAAGAGTTCCTGAGAAATTGGGGGAGGCCTTTGCCCAGCAGTGGCTAAACAAAAAAAAAAAAATTAACTAAGAAGATAAAAACTTGAAATTGAAACTGTTTACTACGTATTTGTAACGCGTCGTAATCGTAACTCGAATAAAAGACAACGTAGTAAATTTTACGTCATTCACCCATCATAAGGACGAGAATAGATTGCGTGGAGATAAAAGACACTCTCAATATCTACAACTTCTAGATATTGAGGGATTTCCCTAAAATTCTCGGCAATGAAGGAGCAGTGCTGCCATTAAAAAAATTGTTAAGTTGACTGACTGAGATTCGTTTTACGCAGTACATGATGAAATATTTACAACAACGTAATTTATACTGGCAGTACAGTGAATTACGGTGATATATGACACGGTAATACATTATTACCTTGACGGTAGAATAATACCAGATTACGGTGCATCTACGGTAATTACCGTGTACATGGAGACATTGCGCCATCGTGAAGGCACAAAGTTATTTTATACCTCGCCATGCCCCTACTAGCGAAGCATCGCATACCTATACAGAGAGTCAGCTGTACATCGACGCGGAAACTGTTACCAATTACCATAGATCACTTCAAGATTCTAAATCCATCTGTGATCCGGTTATTAAAAAAAATGAGCAACCCATATAGTGGTCGAATATGATGTGTAAGATCTGACCTCTTCCTTGGTAAGGGACCGTTCAAGTATTACGTAAGCACATTTATTACAATTTTTATAAATAAGGTTTACAGTTTTCGTGATCACTAAACACATGACATGGGCTATTTAGTAAATCTTGTTTTAAACTATTAATTTTTTGGGTCGTGGTCATATTTGGAAGTTTCGTCGTATAATCGACGGCCCCTTTTATAGCTTTTCTCAAAATATTCATATCCAGGGTTTTTGTTAGTTTTATTGGGACCAAACCCAATTTATTTTCTGTCTTTTTAACGAGATTTTTTTAATTTTGAGCAATAATTTCGTAGCAAATGATTGCTACATTCAATTTTTTTAATGGTAGTGCAGTGTCCGTACGGCAAAGATTCGTTGAGAGCGCTAGTAACGCTACTATCACCATCACCGATCATCGTTTTATATCTTAATTGATGCATTTCAATGCTACATTTGAATCCCTCTACAATGCCATCTGCTTCCATAGCCGTCGAGCTTTTCGACCAATTTTTAAAGCAACGGTGAACTTTCGGATCTGTATTTTTATTTTTAGCTAAAGCACATACGCAACAATATGCATTCCTGATGCCCTAAAATAAGATTTTTTTAGTTTCAAAACCGATTATGCACGATACTCTAGATAAAGAGTTATAATTAGTCCTATACGATCGTTTAGCCCATAAACCGTCTACTACAACTGTAATATAAGGAATGCCGTCAGGATCCAAATTACCATTAGCAATGGCAATTTTTTTTTTCTTCTACACCGGCTTGGTGCATACTTTATTATATCGCCAAAAAACACTACAAGTGAAAAATAACTTTAATTTCGGAAGTCAGTGATTTTTATTTTATAAGGTTTTTTCGTCAGGGGAGTTACGTGTAAGAACATTACAAATAAATTTTACTTAAAAGTCCTTGTTTTTTACTTATCCTCTTTTATATCTGCACATCGCGTAAATATGTAGAAACTATTGGAATATTTGTCTGTTACTAATATTTTGCGTAACACTCTTAGTGACATTTATTCATTATAGCTTCTGCCCGCGACTTCGTCCCCGTTCAATTTCTTGTTTCCCCGAAATGTTGCAAAAAACGGGGAAAATCGCCTACCCGTGTGCTTTTTCTCCGTTTTTGCAACATTTTTCATTACTGCTCCGCTCCTCTTGGTTGTAGCGTGATGTTATATAGCCTATAACCTTCCTCGATAAGTAGGCTACCCAACACAAAAAGATTTTTTCAATTCGGACCAGTAGATCCTGAGATTAACGCGTTCAAACAAACAAACAAACTCCTCAGCTTTATAATATTATATAGTATATAGATTTATAAGTAGTTAAGTTTGCCGGTGGCTTCGCCCGCGTGGAGGCTGGAAAATGCATCTAAAACTTCCTCATAAAACACTCTATCTATTGGTGAAAACCGCATGAAAATCTGTTCAACATTTTTTGAGGTCTTCGCAAGTAGACAGACAGACGCGGCGGGGAACTTTGTTTTATATTATGTAGTGATAACATTTTTTTAAATTGGTAAAAAGAATACTTATTTACGTAAATATGACAGAAAAAGCCTTCGTTTTTAGGGTTCCGTTGCCAAATGGCAAAAAACGGAACCCTTATAGATTCGTCATGTCTGTCTGTCTGTCTGTCCGTGTATGTCACAGCCATTTTTTTCCGAAACTATAAGAGCTATGTTGTTGAAACTTGGTAAGTAGATGTATTCTGTAAACCGCATTAAGATTTTTACACAAAAATAGAAAAAAAACAATAAATTTTGGGGTTCCCCATACATAGAACTGAAACTCAAAAAAAAATTTTTCATCGTACCCATACGTGTGGGGTATCTATGGATAGGTCTTTAAAAATGATATTGAGGTTTCTAATATCATTTTTTTCTAAACTGTATAGTTTGCGCGAGAGACACTCCCAAAGTGGTAAAATGTGTGTCCCCCCCCCTGTAACTTCTAAAATAAGAGAATGATAAAACTAAAAAAAATATATGATGTACATTGCTATATAAACTTCCAACGAAAATTAGTTTGAACAAGATCTAGTAAGTAGTTTTTTTTTTATACGTCATAAATCGTAAACCGCAATTTACCTTTCATTCAATCAACTCAAATATAAAAATTAAAAAAATAGGATTTAATTTCATAAACACAAGCCTTATGCATAAACCGTGAATACCTACAGGTTTGTACGGAACCCTCGGTGCGCGAGTCCGACTCGCACTTGGCCGGTTTTTTTAAAGTTGAGACCACTCCTGTGATGTGATTTGTATTTGATTTGACCCCAAAGGGAATGAACAAACATAAATAGGCTTAAAATAAATGAAGGCAATAATAATAAACATCCCTATCATTTATATTTACGCAGCGTGCGTGTGACAATTTTTGCGCCGTGTGCCGTGCCGCCGCCATCAACTGTTCATTTTCTGCCTAACGGCCGAAGGCTCGCTGCGCTGCCGCCATGCCGTTCACTATTTGGCGCGGTAACGATACATTGCGTATTATGAGGTAATAAAACTAATCGGGTTATTGGACTCACAACGTTCATGTATTTATTTATTGAAGAACACAAACAGTATAATTATACATTGGTTTACAAGTACCAAGTTAGGAAAGGTATGTAAGCCCTAGATCTCGAGATATTGTAATAATTTGAGATATGGACATTGTAAAGAAAATTCCACAAAACGCATTACTAGTCTGTACATTTACTAACGATTCCCCAAAGCAGTCAACAAAAATAAAGCAAATAACGAACATACCTAATTACAAGTAAATAAAAATGCGTCGAGTCGTTATGAATAAAGGGTAGGTACTATTACTCACTCACACACGGCTGCACACCGCGTCAGCATTGGCCTTCTATTGTCAAACAGAGATAGCAATATTCCGATCGAGTTTTGCCCTTGTCGTCGGCTCGTGGTTGCGAGTTTAGGGCGCCGCGTTCTTAATACTTAAACAATTAAAGCAACCGTTAATTTTCCTAACAACCTGTAAGCGTTCATACGTAGTTGATTAATGAAAATCAGGACATTTAAATAAGTGTTGATGTGTGACATTAGTACACAAACACTTATCTGTTGAATAGGATTCGACCGTGCTTACATACGTGTTATAACGCGGGGAGGACTGCGGTTTTTTACTATCATTAGAACTGCGGGAGCGATCAGCTGATTTTGCGGAATTATGTACTTGCGCGCCGGCTGTTAAAGCGTGAGTGCGATACAATATTTTACTCTGTTTATTAACGAAATCGACTAAATCATCAAATAAAGGAATATCAGACTGATCCTGACTGTTTTCAAAGTTACGAACAGTTTCACTGTCTAACTTGGTAATAGCTATTTGTACGAAAATTAAATTCAATAAATCTGGAATTTTTAAACGTTGTAAGGCACGGACGGCGTTAACAAACTTATCATTAAAAATGTCCAAATTATCGGAAGTAACGGAAGTTAACGGTTTAAAATCTATGATCTGTTTTAAATAAGTGGCCGCTAGTGTGCGTTTGTCTTCATACCTATTCACTAGCGTATTGAAAATGAGTTCGTAATTCTCAGCGGTAGGTACAATGCCGGCGCATGCGGCTAGCGCTTTACCGGTCAATTTGCCCTGTAAATAATGTAATTTTTGATGATCCGAGAGAGATGGATTATCATGAACAGTGGATTTATAATTTGAGTAAAACAATGGCCATGAACGAATGTCACCGTTAAAACTCATTAATTCAATCGGCGGTAACTTAATGATAGAAGATTTTTTCTCTAAGATGGACGGAACGACGTCTGCATTGGTAGAAGCAACCAAACGTTTTAAGCGACTATATAACTGTTCAAACGAAACCAGCGCCTTGTAATCAGCGCGCGCGGTGGGATCAGCTGTCAGTAGACAGTTATTATACTGATCCATAACTTCATGAAATTCGGAACGAATAGCGTCAATGTTTGAGCTAGCGTCCAGAAAAGCCTCGTTCGCATCATCTCCCGTGCCTATGTCTTTAGATAAATCGTAGGCAGACTGTAAACACTCGAATAAAGCATTCCGTTTGGCTTCAACGCCAACAACAAAAACTCCGTACTACCAGACTTAATAGCTTTCTTCATTATGAAATGAGAATTTTAAATTAAAAAGTATACAAAATAATTTATTTGTGAATTTGCGAATAATATAAAAGTAACCAGCCACAAGTGGGTACTTCGAGAATCGTGCGTGGCGAGCGCCGAGCGCGGCTCGACGACACGCACCGACTTGTAGGTAGACCGACGTCAGTTATGGTAGGTATCTACCAAATCTCAGCGAAAATTATCGAAATATAACCTTATTTCGCGAATAACACTGAGAATATGAATATTACAGCGAATAATAAGATGAAATATTAGTATGACAGCGGGAAAATAAGTATTTAGTGTTAAGCGGTAACAAAATGAAATAAATACCTTCGCGGTACGCAGCGAACGTAATGGTGGAGGTACGTTTTCTAGGCTAACGAAAACCTAAAAACGGCGGGTTTTAACACTAAATCTCCTATTAGGTGACCTAAAAGGGGCGGAAACTGTATCAATACGGTTCGAAGGACCAACAATAATGGTGGGGCTCCGACGGAAGGCGAATTAGGTACCTTCGACGCGGACCGAAAAACTGATGAACGCAAGTGCGGCGCCTAGGGCCAGGGGTGAGGGAATCGTGCACCTACCTCCTCGTGAAGCCGCTCGATCTACCAGCAGCTCTGCTCCGGAGTCTGCAGAGTTCGGCTCACCACGTGTCGGCAAAGTCCAGAGGCACAACACAGCACTTCAATTCAACCGTCGAAGCCACAAAATACACCACTAAAGAAACAGCGGGCCTGCTATGAACTTATAATAGTAAAATTATATCGTTCTGCGATAAAATAGTACAGCGGATAAAAAAAAAACACAGCGGATATGCGATCACGACGGAATCCATATTTGGACTGTTATGTCTTTCTCGAGCGAGCCATAAAGTGGGCGACACTCGTCAAGGAGAAATTCACGAGGTGCACGATACAATTGGCAGATGGCAGGGAAAAGGACTAGCTTGACATCTTGCGTAATAGTTTAACAAAAATGAAAATAGCTGGCGCTAACAATAACAATGAGACTCGAAGAAAGTGCGTTGCGATATATTGCAGACTGGGTTACCAGGAACATTCAGAAAGTGATTATTGTTTTGGTCTGGATCTCTGAAGTGAGAGGGAAGGTCTTCAATTTGATTAGTTTTTGTTAATACAGTGTTTTTTAAATTTTTCCACAAAGTTTTAGGGTCTTTACTGTGGTTATTAATATTAAATTTAAAGAATGCAACTTTTTCCTTTTTGGAATCTGATTTCGTTTCACGGTAATGTGTGTGGTGCTTTCCTCAAAAAAACCATTTCACTAATCTACATGACCTTCTAATGACCAAGATTTTCGGCCTTTCTTCTCAAAGTAGTCAGATAGGAAAAGCTAACCTTATCTAGTTTTAAAAATATGATTCTCGTGTAAAAGAGTACGAGTATCGAACATACAGACTTGCAGAAATAAAATAACTTATTAGGTATAGGTATATCACAGTCGTTAAGGCCTTGCAAAATAAAAGGCTTTATTTAACTACCATAATTAAACACGTGAAGGTACCAACATAATAATAAAGTGTCGGAGGAAACAAAAGTAAAGAATGATGTTAATAAGGTAGTAATAAGAAAAAGTTTCATATCGTATCTATAGATTGTGGTATTATCAGAGACAAACTATCTCTCTTCGTACTGTGTACGCAATAAATATTCCTTCCAGACCATTTGGTACCACTGTCGAGGACCACAACCTCTCATATAAGTTAGTTATCAGATTTATGCTTCAATAAGCCTACTACACTTTCCCTTGGTGAGGTTTTTCAAGAGTCGTAACGTACCTAATTACAGATATGCCTTTCGTATAACCGAGGGGATACAGACAGGGATATAAATTGTGGAGCAAATTGACAAAAAAAAATTGTATGTTTATTCAAATTACAGCTGTTATTATGACAAATGTATGAAATGGCAAGAACTTGGTAAATTGACCTAGGGTGTCATTTTGATAAACTATTACTTTGTTTGAGTGAACAAAGATGCTCAGTTCTATTCATAGTATTATGATCTTACGGTGAGATATGAACGATATGATTAAAAGGGTCTACCAAGGGCACAGGGCCCTCGTTTACCAGATCATTGGAATGCGGATTATCAAGTGTCTAGAAAATCCAGCAAATCACATGCCTAATGATTTTTCATTCATATCCCAATTTCTCGAAAAAACAGTTTAAATTGTCAACATTCACTTTCGTTTACAGCCATAAAAAATATTAGGCGATAAAATTATTTTTTCTCTCTTTTGATGTTCCGCAGCAGTATAGTCGGCTCCAATCGACAGCGATTCACTACTAATTCTCGAAAGAAAATTATAATTCTCGACATGCGATAAATCATTATAACATTAACTCAACCATTATATTAATATATATAATATGTCGGAGAAACATAATATCTTAGTCTGTGTATTAGTAACTAACTTAAATATTTATGTTTTAGTCATCTTTGCACAGATTTAGTTTCAGCAAAGGTGCTTACAGCACTAGAAGATAATAACTTTAATGAAATATTCATGAGATAAGAAACTATGTTCTTAGTAATAAAATAAACATGATAATTTACTAGACCTGCCTGACTGTGATTCATTTTCTGTGAAATTTACATAAGTATTTACGAGCTCAGTATCATTTTTATGAAAAAATTCAAGTAGACTTAAAGTTGTGATATTATTGTATTCTACTTTATACAATTAAAGTCAGGTAAAAACAACATATCTCCGGGCTGCTCTTACCTTTTTATAAACCAAATCACTGAAATGACATGCATACGCACATCACAACAACAAAAAAGGAGACGACGTGACGTAGCGTACAAAACAACAAATAATACCAGCCTATAAGTTGTGGAGACTGATCGGGTAAAGTGGCCCACTCGTCATAACGAAGTGGCGGCGGCGTGCAGTTTGAAAACAATTTTTTTTGGAATTGTATTTGTAAACTATTACCCTCTGATGAATTGTATTAGTAACTCATTGACAAACCCTTCATTGCATGTTGTGTGCATATGTGAAATGAAAACAAGGAGCACAGCATACCTAAGCACCGTAAAAGTGCATATCAGGTAATACGAAAGATCCCTCACAAGTAGGTACTTCGAACCTAATTAACTTAGTGGATTGGAAAATCCTAAGTTTTTATTATATTCCGGTTTGCTCGTTATAACGTAATTCATTGACCCTACTTGTACCTGTGTATGTGTAAACGAGTTCATACATAATGTCAACGAGGGAATACATTAGCTGATTAACTTTACGAACTCACAATTTGGGCATATGTGCCAACATTACCTTCTGACATCGTACAACTTGTTAACATGAAACTTGGCTACGTAACGTACACTTATTCAGTTAATAACCTTCATGTACTTCTGTGACGATTTGAACACACAGCTTAATTGAAACAATTAATGTCTTCTCGCTTCAGTACTTGAATTAAATCAATGGAATGAAAAACTTATTGTCTGTGCACATAACACCACATAAGCTAATTTTTTAACAATAAGTCTAAACGGGCAAGGGGTTAAAAAGGCTGCAAAGTTGTTTTTGGAACGAAGTTCCTTATGGCGCGTTGCGAAAGACGGAATTAAGAGAAAAATTTGTAACGACACTTTTTAACCGACTTAAAAAAAAGGAGGAGGTTTCTCAATTTCATCAAAAATCAAAATCAAAATATTTTTATTTCACATAAGCCTGCAAGGGCACTTATGAAACGTTAGAAGCTAGGTGCACGGTTCCAAATTGTTGATTCCTATGGAGAAGAGCCGGCAAGAAACTCCACGGTTACTCTTTTAAAAATAATTGGGTTTTACAATGTTTTCCAACAACAGTTTTAATAGGTATGCGAGAACAGTGTAGGACTGTCAACAAGTACTACTAAAACCACCAACCAACCAGGTACTTAATAAAATAGAAAATTGTCTACAGTCTACAAGACCTACAACATTCTCACATTCACAAAATATAAAAGAATTTAGTTAAATGATAGTATTACATAAATAAAACATAATAACCTATTTAAACCAAATGTCATTGTTGTTATGACAACCAATAATAAAGAGGTCAAATTAGAATTGTAAGTATATAATGTCAAATTATGAATAGAGTATGTCAAATAAGAATGTAAAAAAAAAAAACATCTTAAATAATGTACATCGTCATTTGAGAGCAGTTAATAGACATTTACATGGTCATCCTGTTATGAGCTACCAGGGAAGCCACATGTGCAGACGGAGTTATTGCCAAACTTCCTTGTCTTGAACGTAGTCTTGTATCTTATAATATGCATTTTTGATAAAGACACGCTTAATGTGTGATTTGAACTGCCTCGATGGTCTAGTGGTAGCAAGCGCTACTGCTGAGCTTGAGGTCCTGGGTTCGATTCCCAGGTCGGGCAAAGTGTTATTGGGTTTTTCCATCTGGAATTTCTCAGTAGCAGCCCGGAGTCTGGATTTGTGCCCGGTTGATGGCAATAGGCTCGCCCCCTATTACATGGGACTTAAACATAACAGGCGAAATGTGGGTGTACTATAGGTACACCTCTGCCTAACCCTTCGGGGAAACAAGGCGTGATGTTATGTTATGTTACTAGTTTTAGTTAATCTAAATTTAGGTATCACAATTTCATTTTTACTACGAGTATTTATATTATGGAAATCGCTTCTTAGTTTGAAGAGGCCTAAGTGTTTGCGAACATACAAGATACATTCTAAAATATAAAGAAAAGGTAGAGTCAATATATCAATTTCTGTAAATTTGATTCTAAGAGACTCGCGAGGCTTCATTTTATAGATTGCGCGGATTGCCCTCTTTTGTAAAATAAAAACTGAATCTACGTCAGCTGCCGAACCCCACAGCAGAACGCCATAAGACATAATACTGTGGAAATAAGCAAAGTACACTAATCTAGCTGTAGCTATATTGGTCAACTGCCTTATTTTTCTTACTGCATATGCAGCTGAACTTAATCTACCTGAAATTGCTGGAATGTGGGCACCCCATTGCAACTTTGAATCTAAAGTAATTCCTAGAAATTTAGTTTCCGAAATAACATCTAGTTTATTGCCATCAAGTTTTAAATTTAGATCTACTTGGGGTACATTTGGTAATGAGAATTTAATACATTTAGTTTTGCTTGCATTAAGTAAGAGATTATTAGCTGCAAACCATTTTGAAAGAACAGCTAGACCCTCGTTCACATGTAAGACATCCGTATCTTTTCTATCTATTTTAAAAATAAGAGAAGTATCATCAGCGAATAAAATTATATCCGAAAAGTTAGCCATCATGTAAGGAAGGTCATTAACGTAAACTAGAAATAAGAAAGGGCCAAGAATTGAACCTTGGGGCACGCCCATCTTAACAAGAGACCCCGAGGACGTCACCCCGTTAACATTTACTTTTTGCTGCCTGTTTGATAAATAGGAAAGAACAAGATCAGCAGCTTGTCCACGAATTCCGTAATGGTGTAATTTACAGATCAGAGTATTGTGGTCAACGCAGTCGCAGTATTTGACTGTATATATTTAGTATTGGAACGAAGTTTTTGAAACGGAGAGAGAGAGAGAGGGAGAGAGAGAGAGGAAGATGGAGAGAGAGAGAGGGGGGGAGTGAGAGAGAGAGAGAGGGAGAGAGAGAGAGGGAGAATATTTTTGTTGAGTGTATACAGTTTTTTTGTACATAATAAAAAATAATAACAATAATGAATCCTGGAAAGGAACTTCGTTCCATCCGGGTGTCCCTTGACACCTCTCAAGTTTTTCTTTGCCGCGCGAGTATTTTTAATTAAACAACTGAGCAAGCGAAGGACTCGAGGATGGTTCAGTCCTAGAGAGCACACACAATTTTTCACCTCACTACACTGAGGGAAATGCTAGGTGCAAAAAAACTGCTTCAAAAATTTGTGATAATTTATTTTTAAATAAAAATGACTTTAATAGGTAATGTTGAAAGATTTTTTTTTTTGTAACGGATTTACATGTGTTTTTTTTTTGTCGGGCGTCGCGCTGGCCAGCACGATTACTCTAAAAATGAGGTTGGCAAAAATGCCATCGCACTGACATGAAGTAAGTATTAACACATTTTCATTAGACTAGCAGTAAAGAAAATTATTGAATAGATATTTTCGAATTTAAAGAAATCTCACGCTAGCAGATAAAATGCACTTTCGCACTCAAATTTCGAACGATAAACAGAACTTTTCCGTGGTTATGATGATAAATATATTTTGTGAAATGAGCAGTTCACTATGCCCGCTCCCAACGGTGTGCGGGTAGGTTGCTCTTGTTCATTTCAAGATTCTACTAATTGCTTAGCCGCTTCCACGGCAAAAACTGGCCTGACTGCTATTGTAATTAAAGACATTTTTGCTCTCTTAATGGGGTGCAAGTAATTTCATCACGAGCTGCATCCACTAATATGCCATCAGAGGAAATTAATGACAACTAGTTAAATCTTCTATACATATAATAAAATTGTAGAAAAGTGGTGGCTGTACAGTGGAAATATATAAAAAAGTAGCAGGGGTTGTCATTATATCGATGCCGAACCCGAAATTGTAATTAATTTATTTTTTGTTTGTTTATCGGTTTGTCTGTCTGTGTGTTTGTGCACGCTAATATCAGAAACGGCTTATTCGATTTAGATGTCGTTTTCACTAATATATTGTAATAAGCTTCCACATTTAGTGGTTATTTCATGTCAATTGGTTCATAAATAAAAAAGTTATGTCAATTTAAAGAATCACGGCGAACATTAGTTAAGGAAGGGTTGATACAACAAAACCTCCACCATGAATTTTCCAACTACAACGGCGAACTGTTAATGGATATAGCCAACAGGGAAAAAGTTCAAATAGAAACAACAAAAACTAGAAGATCATGTAGAATAACATGGTCGAAGGGTACTCAAAATTCGCAATTGGATCACATCATCACGCCACAGGCAGCAGGAAAACTTTTTCACTTTATTAAAGGTGAATGGGTCACCGGTCGCATCTCCGACCATAAAATAATCTGGGAACTACTAAAATCAAACTTAATTGTAAATAAAAACAAAAATAAAACACTAAAGCAAGACAAAGGCACCAAGGAAACAACAAAGGAGCCCAATTACTTCAACTACAAACAATGCAACTATGCCGCTCTCAACAGAGCAGCCATCAAAACAAAATATCAAGATTGCATCACAAAAAAACTAGCGAATATGGGAATCCCAACAAATGAAAACACCGAAATACCCTGGAATACCATAACGGATGTACTAAAAGCTGCTGCTCAGGAAACTTTGCGGCTTCAGCCAATTTACTCAAGGGACCATCGAATAGCCCTGGCTAACGTACAAAAGGCCAAATTCCTACAAAGCAGGCAACCGGATAACCCCAATAGGCATAATCGCGTCAAAGAATGTCAGACAATACTTCAAAGGGTTACATATCTGGAGGAACAAAAAACATGCAGAGCCTGCTTCTCCCGAATGGGTAAAACGCACCCCGCAAAACGCATGCAAATGCTCTATTCATTTTATAGGAAAAACAAACAGCAAACGAAACGCCGAAAAAGAACCGCGTTCATACCGATGTCCAAATGGGAGAAAATACTAAAAAACTCCAAGGGCCTTCGCATACCAACGGTAAACATAACAAAACCGATAACAGAAGTAGAAGGCGAAGAACCGACGGTGGCCGAAATAATAGGAATCATCAACAAAATGCGACACGGGACGGCCCCCAGAACGGATCAAGTTGTAATCGAGCTTTACAAAGCGATGCCACAAACATTACAGGAAGTCGTAACTAAACACATAATTAAAGCCTGGTCATAGAACACAGTACCGGACACGTGGCTCGAGACCGTACAGGTACCAATTCCAAAAAAAAACAATCCTAAAGATGTGAACGAGTATCGGCGCATAACGATCTGCAACACGGGCTATAGAATTTACGCTACATACTTACTTAAAAAACTTGACGACATAATAACGGAACTAGGCAGTTACCAAGCGGCTTTCTTAAACAATAGATCAACAGATGACCACATTTTTACGCTCAAAAGGGTTCTAGACGAGGAATGGCGTGCAGGTAAACGAACGTACGTTCTCGCTCTCAACATAGAAAAAGCATTTGACAACATTGACCTCATGGCAATAAGAGACATATTATTACAACGTACCAACAAATCGATGACCAACAGGATAATCACGGCATGCTTGAATGAAAGAACATGCATCAAATGGTGCGGCCAGCAAAGCAGCTGGATTATCAAAGGAAAGGGAGTTAAACAAGGTTGCCCCCTGTCCCCCCGCCTTTTTACATTGGTCATCGATGAAGTGCTGAGAACCCTCAAAGAGGAAACTCAGTTAATCAAACTAGATCAGGACCGCGAAATCTCCCTCCCCCTAGTCTTATCATTTGCGGACGACCTTATTCTCATTACAGATGAGCTAGAAGGACTAGAACGTATCTTATACCACATAAAACCCTTACTTAATAGTGTAGGCCTTCAAATAAACGAAACAAAAACAAAAATTATAATAAGGGACCCCATAAAAACACAGAAACGACCCACTTGACTCTCAACGGAATACATATACCAACAGCAGATGAAATCAAATACCTAGGCACTTACATAACGTCCGCATTAAGCAGAAAAAACTCAATTAGAAAACGATGCCAACAGGCCACGAGAAACGCTAAATCATTACTACCATTCATATTGAACTCAAAAATGTACTGGAAACTAGCTACACTTATGTATCGAATGATTATCGTACCTTGTATGATATATGGCTTAAAAGTATCAGCACTCACAAAGGCGAACCGTTCAAGACTGAGAAGATATGAAAGACTTATCATGAGAGACTTGATCAACCATGCTAGGAACAAACCGAGACTTAAGAAAATGCATCAAATCTTAGACGGTAAAACTATAACAAAACGCATCAAGAACCACAGTATGTGCTACCTGGCACACATTTTCAGACGCTCTGAACCACGCCTGTTACATGCAGCAATGCAGTACAGGGCCAAATGTAAAAGGGTCGGACGACCTATTTACACATGGAATGACAACCTAAAACAGGACATGAAATACTTCGACAAGGAAATCCAGTTTTGGAGGGATACGGCTGGAGACAGAAATAAAATCAAGAAAGCGGCTAGTGATATCTACAAAAAACCAGAAACTGATAGCAGCGAGAACTCGGAAGACGACCAAGAAAACAACAACACGGCACATAGCGAAGCCTTGACATAGAAAAGAGCCAAGCAAACGGTTAACCCCACCAAAAGATGCATAGGTGAAGCTCGACCTGGATCAACATGCCGGCGACGACGCGAAAAGATGCCCTCCTATAGACAAATATCACCCTTCTCTCCACTAGTCCAATGCTTACTTAAGGCTGCATAGTCGGTAGGCTCGTAATCCTTTCCTATCCTATGGGCACGTCTTCCCTACCATTACAGCGCCCCCCGGTCTACTTCTTGATATGCAATGGCCCATGTAGCACCATGAAATATGAGGCTTCAAAGGCTAGTGCAAATCTTGGGGTTAATTCGATTAATCGAGTCTGGTCAAACCACGCTGGGAGCGGTGCAATTCATTCACGGCGAACATTTGTTAACGTATTCTTTCAGAGTATGTACACGCCTCGCGCCTGCGCGTCCGTGGATATATAAAGCGCGCTGAGAGCCGCGCCGCTACCAAGCCCTGGCTGGAGGCCTTAGATTAACGTTTAAGGTTATTCGCAGGGAAAGCCCGGTTAAGTAGTAAAAACTTTTAGGATAACTACGAGATGTCAGCGTCAAAAAAAAAACGCGCCGCTGCCATAAGGATTCAGTTATTCGTAACGAACGCACGTATCCTGGAGAGTATAGGCAAATAGTTGCATTCGATTATTGCGATTCACTTGAATACTGACTGTTTGCATATTTCATTTATTTATATTTTAGGGTTCGTAGGTTAGGTTCTTTTTCTTAATTTTCTATAAAATTTTGTAAATAAATATTGTAAGTATTTGGTATAGGTTAGGCGGTTCTTTCCATGATTTTTGGGTATTTACATATCTTAATTTTTATTTAGGGTTTGTAAATAAATATGATAAGTATTTGGTATAGGTTAGGCATTTCTTTTCTTGATGTTCTTTATAAAGTATAAGTTCATTAGCTCAGGTTAGTAATTAATTTTTCTAGCAATTCTTTTGTTTTATAAAGTTAGTACGTTTGGTTTACACGTCTTAACACTTATTACTTAAACTGTGATAATTTTAGACTATATAATAATCTGTAAGTATTTATAATTTAATTGTTTACGATAGTACGTATTTACTAAATAACTGTGTGTTAAGTAGTAAGTACTATTTTAATGTAAGAATGCCTCGAAGAAGATCCAACCTCTTCCAATGTAGCGGAAATGCTAAAAGGATGAGATTAGTTCGATGGAATCTGAGGAAGGTCGTGAGGCAAGGCTCTCGAGTGTACTACGTGAGCTCGACAAACGGATGTGCGTTTAACACTTGTGCGACAAAACTGTATCGCAACTCACCATAGTTCGAATGCACGCTTGTGCGACACATTGAATCTAGGCGTTTCTAAGGCGAAGGAGGTCACAGTTTTAACCTAACCTAACCTAGTGTGCTATGTAAGCTCGAGTATGTCGCACAAGCGTGCATTCGAACTATTGTGAGTCACAGTATAGTTTTGTCGCACAAGTGTTATTCGCACATACATTTGTCGAGCTCACGTAGTACACCCAAGGCTCTCTGCAACTCGGGAACATTTCGACTCAGCGAGAATCTCGACTGAGTTCAAATCGTTCTTGAATGATGACAACTCGAAATAGGGAAAACGGGGAACAACAAAAGGCACGTTTATCTGTCGATCGCGAAGCTCACGCGCTATTGCGTGAGTCTGAGACTTTTGCTGACAGGGAAACCCGCCTGAGCTCCCAGAGAGAACGGACAACAAATGCTCGATCCCAGGAGACACAGAACGAACGGGAAATACGTCTCACTGCCGATCGTGAAGCTCGCATGAGCTTGCCTTTCAGTGAAAGTCTCAGACTCACGCGAGAGTGCATACTCTCGCGTGAGTCTGAGACTTTCGCTGAAAGGGAAATTCGTCTGAGTTCTCAGAGGGTTTGGACAGCAAATGCTCGGTCTCAGGAAACACAGGAAGAACGAGAAATACGTCTCACTGCTGATCGTGAAGCTCATGCACTATCGCGTGAGTCTGAGACTTTCACTGATAGGGAAATTCGTTTGAGCTCTCAAAGAGCAGGAACTTTGCGGTCTAGCCTTATCATATGGGATGAGTCCACAATGACCAATCGAAAAGCAATAGAAGCAGTAGACAGAACGTTGCGTGATGTCAAGCAAAATGATCAACCCATGGGTGGCATTACTATGCTTTTTTGTGGCGATTTTCGTCAGACTCTCCCCGTAATACCACGTGGAACAAGGGCTGATGACGTTAGAGCCTGCCTAAAGAGTTCTCGACTGTGGCATTACATTATCCCTTTGCATTTGACATTAAATATGCGTGCGCAAATTGGAGGCAACGAAAATGCTCAAGAATTTTCAGATTTGCTACTTGAGATTGGTAACGGTGTGTATCCGCAGGAACAAGAAAAAGTTGTTCTTAATGAAAACCTATGCAACATAGTTTCATCAATGCGAGACCTCTGTTCTCATTTCATTTGTGTATGGAAACGCCCCGTGTGGTGCCGGACGTAAAGAATAGCGTCACCACATTTCTTCCCGTGGGTGTCGTAAAAGGCGACTAAGGGACTTACTAGAGAATGGGCAGCATCGTTCTCTATGCATTTTACCACTATACTGCGATCGCCAACCCGCCTGCCAAGCGTGGCGATTATGGCAAAGCCTCCCAAATTGGGGGAGGCTTATGTCCAGTAGTGGACGTCTTACGGCTTTAATGATGATGATGATGAAATCGCAACGCAAATACCAACTTGCGAAAATTCCTGGCTTTACGAAAGAGCTATTTAGAGACTCCAAAAAGGAGGAGGTTATCAATTCGGATGTTTATATTTTTATTTTTATGTATGTTCGGCCATAACTCCGTCATATATTAACGGATTTGCAAAATTCTCTTTTTGTTCGAAAGGGGTTTATTCCGAAATGGTCCCATATAAGTTTCATATACATCTGATGATGAGTTCCGGAGACAGACACCGGAACTCTTTAAAAAATGACAGCAAATCAACCGCGATTTCTGCTATCGCATAAATATGCATTGTTTGTTTCGAATTAGTGCGGGGTAGATACTATAACTAAAAATTTAAAAATAAAAACTTTTTACAAAAAAAAACAACCGACTTCCTTAAAAACACTACAAAGTGAAAAATAACTTTAATTTCGGAAGTCGGTGGCAGAAACCTCAAATAAAAATCCTAAGACACCGACTGCCGAAATTAATGTTATTTTTCACTTTGTAGTGTTTTTAAGGAAGTCGGTCGTTTTTTTTTTTGTAAAAAAGTTTTTGACGTTACGAAACGACCAAGCAGCAACAATAAACGCTGAAATTTTGAGCTATGTTCCGGGACATTATATTGAGTATATCTCCATTAACAGAGTCATGGAAGAAGGAGAATCCACAAGATACCAAGTACAATTTTTAGAATCCCTCAATGCTCCTGGACTACCAGCAAATAAAATAAAATTAAAAATAGGCGTACCCATAATGCTTCTTAGAAATTTAAGCCCCCCAAACTTTGCAATGGCACCAGGTTAAAAGTGACCAATTTACAACGAAATCTGATAGAAGCAGAGATTTTAACAGGGTGTGGAAAAGGTGAAAGTGTTTTTATTCCTCGGATTCCTCTCATTCCAAACAATTTTCCATTTAGTTTTAAACGAGTCCAGTTTCCAGTCAGCCTATGTTTTGCGATGACAATATTAATAAAGCCCAAGGTCAGACGCTGAAAGTTGTGGGTGTAGATCTAAGTATCAGCTGTTTCTCGCACGGTCAGTTGTATGTGGCTCTGTCACGGGTTAGCAATCCTAGGAGCCTGTATGCTTTCATCCCCGATGGCCATACGTCAAATATCGTATACAGAGAAGGATTACTGTAAAGTAAATTTTTAGCTACCCAAACGACGAAATATGTAATTCAAAATATGCTGCCCGAAAAGTCACTATTCCACGCGGACGAAGTCGCGGGCACAGCTAGTTCATATTTTTTTTTTTTGTAATTAACTCTGAGAGACTAAAAAATATTGGCTCGGAGAAAAACTTCTTATGATGGACTAGCTTCTGCCCGCGACTTCGTCCGCGTTAAATTTCTTGTTCCCCGACCCTTCCCGTCGCGTCGAATCGCCTACCTGTGCGATTTTCCCCGTTTTTGCAACATTTTTTATTACTGCTCTGCTCCTCTTAGTTGTAGCGTGATGTTATATAACCTATAGCCTTTCTCGATAAATAGGCTACCCAACACAAAAAAAAAATCCAATTCGAACCAGGTAATTTCTGAGATTAGCGCGTTCAATCAAACAAACAAACAAACTCTTCAGCTTTATAATATTAAGTATAGATTAACCTGGCTAACCATTTCTGGTCTTCCATCGCCTGCTAAATGGTAAAAACCAGAGTTTCTCCACGACAATTTTCTTCGTGTCGTCTTTGAGAAATAAGCATCCTAGCAGGCAAGGTGTGTATTTTACTAATAATACTATTTATAAACTATTTAGATTCGGGTTGCAAAATCGGTGTAAGTGATGTATACCATTAAACGAAACCTACATCTTAACTTTTGACTTTGGGCTTAAACGGAGATTTGAAATAATTTTACCCTTTGAATATGCAAAGAATGATCAATACACAATACACGAAATGGTAACCGTACCTGAAATGGCGCTGCGTTAATGAATACAATTTTACATAAATAGTCGAACTACATACTGAATATTATTTATAAACGAGTGAATTGGATCGACAAGACAGGAAATTAAAATGTTGAGTCTGACAACAACACCGTCGCACACGTCTGATTGAATTACAAGTGGCAATGTTTGCTTGCCTGTGTACTGTCTGTAGACCGCGCGCTGGATACTCCGATGACATTCGTGAATGTGCGCGGGTCGACACAGTCTTACAAAACAAATCAGTGATGACAATAAATGCGACACTAATGGTAACTTTAAATTGTTATAGCCCCAAAATCACAATTTTGACTAAGCTTGCATGTCAACAAATAAATAAAGTGGGAGCATTAGAACATGCATTATTTTACATTACATGTTCCGACGAATTCGGGACATTCGAGATATTTTATGCGATGAATTTCAAGTCACGTGAGAAATGAAATTGCTTCTCAAATTCAACATATTGCGACACATTTAGTTTTCAGCTGATTGACACATAATAGCGAATAGTTTCATAACTTGGGATAGGGATACTGTACAAAATATTATTCAGTTCTACCAAATTAAAATGAAAAACCAATCTGTAGCTTTATGCAAACCAATTGTTTGAGTTATGTTCAAAGTAAAACGTTTTATTCACGCTAATAAATGGGTGAAGTAGATAAAAGACTAACAAAAGGATTTTACTGAGCCACTGGTGCTTCATTTCACATCGCCCTCAATGAAACTGAAATTACTCACAAAGGCTGTAATGTCTTGAAGTGGCAAATTAAAAACAGACGGGGCAACCGGAGACCAGTTACATAAGTTAATCCTTTACAGTTGTGGATTCAGCTCAGCTAGACAATGAAATATCAGAGCAGTTTGGGCGGCGCGCGGCGCGCTGGTAGGAACCCCATTTTACGGCTGAGGAGCCGCGAACATGGCGTCCGCCGTTGTCGGTACGTGTTTATCGTCGAACAAACTTCATATCGTTTTATTTCTGTCTAGTTTGAGATTGCCATTTTCTTAACAACTGTTATAGTTTCATTTTACTTGTATTTTCAACGTTGTAACAGCAATCTGTTTCATATTTTCTCTCGCAATTTATTTACAGAACGTGCTCTATTCACATTTATATGCAGCGCTCAATTTCACCCTTATCATAATATTCGTATCCACTTTGAAAACGAAGAGTGCTATCCTGTTCGAACGACTTCTAGAGACAAACGTGAAGCCAAACCAATTACGGAAGCCAATCAAATTGTTTGCGGTCAGACTTTGTTCCCCGAGAAATAGAGAGGAAACTGTAAGTAAATGACGGAAGGACCGTAAATGTGGTTACATAGAGTTATTTTATCAACTGAACATTTTCCTTTATAAGGATTTTAGGTTTAAAAAAATTATCTACTTTTTACTACTTTAAAATAAACTTGAAAATAGTATACAACTTATCATGTGACACAATTAAACAGAATGGAACAAGCGCTGTGTTCTTCTAAGCACGATACAATTTCTCTCAGTTTGGTGTAAGGGCCATATTTAATAACAAGCACAACATGTAAGGTCAAAATTGCCCCACGTGTAAGGAGATGGCTAAATGAGTACCCTCAGAATGTATTGGAATCTCACATTAACTCGTAATATTTAAAAATTCATTAATAAATTATTTAGTGTTTATTAATTTCCAAGAACTTTCGTGAACTGTTTAGCATAAAATAAATTTATAGTTTAAAAAACAACAGAAAAACACGCTTTTATAAATACACGTAAAAACCAAAAACTTAATCGTGGTTAAAGTTCCTTACAAGACCTTTCTAACAAGTCCAAACACGGCTATGATACGATATTCTATCATGGAATGCCAGTGCCTATCTTCCGGCTTCATCATCAGACCTTGAAACCTAATCGTGGTCAAAGTTAATTACAAGGTTTTTCTGTCTAAACACAGCTATGATACGATGTTCCATCATGCAGTTCCAGTTCATATCTTCCGGCTCCATCATCAGATCAGTTTGACAGTACCATATTATTGTATTGTCATCAGAACTACATACAGCTGCCACTTTTCATGACGCTACGATCCTTGGAAGATGGTTAAATTAGTTACCTTAGATTCCATTACATAGTTACATACAGGTCGACCTAATAAAAGCGTGTTAAAAAGTATCTTTTTAGCTTTTTAAGCTTTTTGATTGACATGTCAAGGGGAAATAATACAGTACTGCAAGCTAGGGAAGAGTCATAGCGCTTTTCCAGAATGTCAAATGGAAACTGATTCGATTTTTGATAACTGCTATTAAAACGATTTACGGTCTGAAACTAAAGAGGTTTTGGCGGGAATCAACGGCGTTCAATTCGGTGTTATTGTGTTTTCAGCAGTTTTTGATTCGGAAAATAGGGTAATTTTTAAAAAGGCACATTCCATTTCCAATTTTTCATTCAAGGAATATGCCTCTTCTTTTACGTCAGATGTCAGACGTCGTTTGAACGCTTTCCCGTTTGCTTGATCGTTGTGTTTTTTTATTTTGGATTTTCACTGACCCACGCTTGTTTATTAGACTTATTGTGTGTGCTCACCTACCTACTGACCTCTTGCTACCTACTCTACACGGGCTTGACTTTCAATAAATTCATCATGCGATACATAAACTGTGGTAATTCAAAAGCTACGGGTGATGTTTGTTTATTTGGCCATACCATGGTGTGCATAAATTGTGGCCGCTCTGTGAGAAGTATACAACGCCATGCAGTGGAAAGAAACGATTCAATGATACAGAATTTATCAACGTCACATCCAGTCACATCAAAATCGGGTAAATCTGCTTGGACCTGGATCTAAACCTGAACCAATACCTGAACCCAGTACCTAGACCTGTATCAGAACAGAAATTACACCTACCAAATTAAAATGGACTGCAAACACCTCTAGACACTGTGTGTCTGGGGCATTGAAGAAGATTCATAGATTAAAGAACAAATAAATAAATCATATTTAAGTTGTTTTATTTCAATATATTATATAGTTTCTAGTTCCAAAGTTTTCTAGTCGAGGGTCATTTTGGCATGCTGAATTTGTATTACGTGGTAAGTGCTTTGTGAGTGTGTGACTGGGTTAGTAGGTTGTGTTCTTACAAGTCACTTAGCAGGATAATGATTGTATTGTTAAATAAAATATTTATAACTCTCAGCCTATTTCCCTCTACTTACTTATTGATGAGGACTGCCGTGCAATTGTAGTAAATTACGACGAAAAGACTGAGGTGATTTTGGTGAAACTCTCGCTCGCTTTATTGGGTTTACTTTTGTTATACGCCGTTACTTTTGATACCTTTTTTTTTTTTTTTTTTTTTTTTTTTTTTTTTTTTTTTTTTTTCAGGATGGGAAATCATCAAATGACTTCTCCCGCTCTGGGCGGAGCGGGAGGGCGTGTCAGACTTTTACTGACTAAAACCCACCCGTGTTCCATCAGTTGCCCATTGTGCCAGGGTCACGGTATCTCTTTCGAACAATCACGCGACCCCGGCAGGCTCACGCGACCCCGGCAGGCACTTTTGATACCTAAAGAGTGAGTTTCGTCACGTACTATGTTGTGTAGTGAATTTCTCGTGAAAATGAATGGGATATAAAGGGAAAGCCCCAATCACTCCGCTCGAACTGGGGTCGAAACGGAGCAGACTCTGCGAGATCTTACGAAGCGAGCTTTATTCTGTTTTAAAGCTACTGATTAAAATTGTAAACACTATTGGATCAACTTTGAACGGATATGAGAATATTTAAATTTAAAGTTTAGTTAATTTACATGAGCTTTATTACCAGAATTAAGTAATTATCTTGATCTGTAGCGGTCTTCACTCCGGTTATTCGTCGAGTATTTAAGTTGTTGCAAACTATGAGATGAGCAATTTGCGACCGCTGCTGTAACTTCGTCATGCTCGCTAAATACGATGTATTTTAAAGTTTTTCTCGCTTCGTATTAGCAGAGCTTGAGAGAGGATTATACTCTAGAATTTTAAATTATGAAATTGCATCTAATAAATAAAATATTTTCTTGTATATTTTTGGATGTGCTACATTTACATTTACTTTGGTATTTTATAAAGTATGTATTCATTTTAACATTATTCATAGTTTTTAGATAGGTACAATAATTTTAGTATTTTTTGTAAGGTCCCTAGGTACGTAGTTATGCTATACCCAATGTTCCTTTGATATAAATTATATTAATTTGTATTAAATTGTATGTTCAGACATCATTGTATATGTATTTTAATTGTAGTTATATGATTATTTTGTTTCATTAATTTTATTTGTGTTATATAAAGTTTGTTTCACTTGTCGGTAATCATAAGCCAGTTTAAACAATTGTAGTAATAATTTTAAAGTTGTAAAATCAATCATTTCATTGTCACATTGGTCAAGTAAACACAAGGTATAATTAGTCTTTTTTGAATATTGATCATTCAGATTACAGACAGAAACAGCTGTTAAAGGAGGTAATTGTGAATTTCATCGCTGTAAAAGAGAGATATTTAAGGGAGTGGTAGGGAGAGACGATCAAACGAAAAATTTTAGCCCATTAGATTAACATCGTAATCGGGAATACATAATCAACTGTCCCATACATTTGGGTTGAGTAGGTATAAGTTTTGTTTGCGACAGTTGGTCTCATGAAGAAAGTGGTTCAGTTTGATGGGCTGTACCTACTACTCCCTTAAATATGACCAAACCTTTCTAATTTATGCTGTGTAGGCAGGTATACTAGATGTTGTTATTTCGTTATTAGATTGTCATTATTAGATGGCCAGAACATCAGTAAGATATTTTGGTAGATTTATTTTCACATTCAGTGTTTTGACTTTTAATGAGCACATTTCAGAACGCTACCGACTTGAGTGTTTACTAAAAATATTTTCAGAAAACTGTACCCACTTTTGGTAGTAAAACTTTTCAGTTCGTGCCTATTAAAAGTTGGCGCATGTTCTGAGGCCTAGAATTTAATTAGTGCTACTCTACTTGATGAAAGTGTGAATATCTTTATTTCGTGTAAATAGAAATATAGAAATATATCTTATTCTTGATATATACAATATGTTGATTTGCATCCTAGTCAAATTCAAGGACGTAATTATGCTAATGATTCTCGACCTAAATCAACAATAAAATTGGTAGGTTTTAATTTTTTTCCTGTTTACTGAAATCCGTAAGTGTGAACCAGCCGTATTTAAAGGCGGCATGTCTGTCACTAGCCCTATAACCGCGCTTTCACACACAAACAAATGCACACTTTCATACACAACGCATACGCAACGATCATTGATAAATTCGTAGGTAATCAATCTCACCCCAACCAACCACGGCGCGGGAGTCCCCCGCGCATGCGCCTTGCCACGCGGGCAACGGGCCGCGGGCGGCCGGGCCCCCCGCCCCGAACAAACTGTGTGTTTGATGTCGCCGCAGCGTACGCGCGTGTGCTTTGCGAATTCCGCGTCGCGGTACGTGCATTGTTGAGAAGTCATTCGATACAAACTGCAAGATGACGGACAATTACTCCAACGTCGAGTTGGTGGAAATGGTCCGCCTGTATGCTATCAGTGGAGACAGCCTACGTGGAGCCATCCGGATGTTCACGGAAATGTTTCCCGATCGAGCACCCCCATCACAGAGCGTCATGCTGGCTGCAACACAGAGACTGCGGGATTATCGGCAGTTCGACGTTCCCCGGCATGCTCAAGCTCGCGGCAGCGTAGGCCTGCCTGTCGCCTTGCAGGAAGACATCCTGGAATATTTCCAGCGAGAACCACGGGCAAGCACGCGGGAGGCTGGTCGACGCTTTGGAATGCACCACATCACAGTGTGGCGCCTACTGAAACGTGAACTGCAGCACCCGTTCCACTACCGCAAGGCACAAGGCATTCACCCAGCTGATAATGCCGTGCGGATTACATTTTGTCGCTGGTTGCTGGAACACCAAGACGCCAACATCCTGTGGACGGATGAGTGCTTATTTACTCGAGTTGGCGTCTACAATGTTCATAACGAACATTGGTGGGCTCACCGCGACCATAACCCGCACGTAACCAAACGGCATGCGTTCCAAATGCGGTTTGGACTGAATGTGTGGGCTGGCATAATAGGGGAACACGTGCTTGGACCATACTTCATCGATGGGCACCTCAACAGTGCAACATATCTGGAGCTGTTGCGTCACGTTGTCGAGGAGATGTTGGAAGATATTCCTCTGGCACTACATCGCAACCTCTTCTACCAGCAGGACGGTGCACCCCCTCACTATGGTCGGCAAGTACGCGAGTACTTGACCGAAAAGTTTGGTGACCACTGGATCGGTCGTGAAGGACCTGTGGCCTGGCCCCCGCGTTCTCCGGACCTGACGCCTCTAGACTTTTATTTGTGGGGAGACGCTAAAAGGTTAGTTTACACGGAGGAAGTGACAAGTGTAACAGAATTACGTGCAAGGATCATTAGTGCTTTCGACACAATAAAAACGAATGTGTTAGTTTTACGTAAGCTGAAGGAAAACCAGCTACGTCGTGCTCGATTGTGCCAAGAGTGTGATGATGGCAACTTTGAACAATACTTGCGGCTTACATAGTAGGTAATTTATTTATTTGTACATTTTGTAAATACGTTGTTAGTTTAATCAATTTAATTTTTGTAAATAAGTTGATTTCAAATTTTTAACTACGCCAATAATACCTAAAAGTCGAAAGTATCACCACTTACTTACATTTAACTAGCAAATCTTTAAAAAACATTTTACTTAGTAGATCGGTATTATTGACGGTCCTAAGCCCGTTAAGTAGGAAGGAAAATTTCAAATCAACCAATTTAATCCACAAATAAAAACAAAATCACTACGAAAAGTTTAGGCTGAACGATAGCAATAATGCAAAACTTAAATTTTATTAATCAGCTGACTGCAGGTCAGTGAACTTTTTATGGCGTCTAGTATTACTGTCATTAGTAAGATTCCGTATTATACTGATGCTTAAAATGAGTTAATTATCAAACGAAATTTATGACAATAATGTAGGTGATTTTCGAAATAAAATTAGGTAAAATTATTGCTAACGATCGCTAAGGTCATTCCTCGGTCGAGTCGACGAGTATGACGTCGAAATTCACGCACACAGCTGCTTGTCGCTGCGTGCGTAGACTGGGTAGCCGGGTTATTCTGTTTCATTTGTATTGAATTAAGGGTTTAATTCTGAAATACTATTAAATTTCAACAACAAAAAAAAGCAGCGCTTATTAGTTATTGCCCGGTACTGTACTTTCAATTGATTATTTATGTCTTTTATGACAACCACCTGAAATTTGACGAGGATGCAAATCAACATATTGTATAAATGACATCATTAAAATAACAAAACATAAGTGCATATTGTTTGCTGATGACATCTCTATTATTGTGACATCCAGTAAAAAAAAGAATACAATTTCTGACCACGAAACTGACATTAACAATACAATTGACATTTTAATTCACTGGCTTTATGTAAATAACTTGAAAATAAACCTTGACAAATCAGTTTATATACAATTTAATAAATCCAATAATCATAAATTTAACCTCAAATTAAATATACCCAAAATTAAACCAGTAACACATAATAAGTTCCTGGGAGTAACTATTAATGAAGATCTACATTGGAAAGTGCATGTAGACAGTGTTTCAAGCAAGATAAACAAATTTGTGTATGCTCTTAGACAAGTAAAAAAAAGTACTAATCTAAAAACAGCTATATTAGCTTACCATGCATATGTGGAATCTATATTACGTTATGGACTTATAATATGGGGTAACAGTACCGACCAGAATAGAACATTTGTCGCTCAAAAACAAAAGCATTAGGGCATTACACGGACTTCATCCTGAGGAATCATGTCAGCCGATATTTAAGAAACTTGGCTTGTTACCGCTACCTTGTTTGTACATTAATGAAATATGCATATTTGTATGGAAACATAAGGAATTATTTAAAATAGCTAATGATGTAAATCCTCGAAGCCGACGAGATCCTCACAGGCTCATGCTTAATAATGCTCCCAGGCTTGCTAAGTACAATAAAAGCTGCTTAAGGCTCAGCAGTAGGCAATCGTGGTATGGGATTTCGATAAGTTTATGTAGTAAACTTAAAGTAATTGCCACGAAAAAATACACCTGGCTAGCTCAAGAGTTTTACTAGACCATGAAAAAATTATGTTGGGGATAAACCTTGCAGATGATTGTTAAAAAAATTATTGAAAATCACTAAAAACGTGTAAAAAGCACTGCCGTAATTTGATAACTTAAGGCTTAAAACAAGAAGGCACCTATTTAATTTATATATAAATAAAAACAATAAAGAACAGTAAACCCAATGCATTTTTTAGTTTTCTATAATGTTACTTCTCTTTTGCGTAAAAAATTCGCAAACTTTCTCAATTTTGACGCCCGAAATCTCTATACAATTTACTATGGCGACGCGTATTACTTTATATATGGCAGTGTTCGAACCGCAGAGCTCAGTCGACCGAGCGTCTTCAAGGTGGGACCACGTCGCTCTTAGTAAAAAAATACGCGGCAAATAGTGGCCTGTGCGTACACGAGATCCCCCGCACAGTGGTCGGAACTCGCGGAGTCAGAACAATAATTTATACAAGTACTATTTAAGATTTTTACGCTCGATTCTTTCTGCACGTATTTTGTATATTGTGTCATTTCTTATTTGTTTGTTATTATTTTTGCGTCTTTCCGGTTCATAATTGTGTTCTTATTTTCAAGTACTTAGTGTGACATAATTTGCTCTAACTACATAATTGTTCTTTTTAACTACACCACATAGTCCCGTCGTGTTTGGGCTCGTAAGATTTGTCTCGACAAGTACTTATAGATCTAGATGGTGTCCAGGGTCTGATGATGAAGTCGGAAGGTGGCCATAGAAACTCTTTAAGTATACAACATAACCTCGTCGTGTTTGGGCTCGTTAGATTTGCCTTGACGAGTACTATAGAACTAGAATAATGTCCAGGGTCTGATGATGAAGCCAACCGGTGGCCATAGGAACTCTTTAAGTATACGACATAGGCTCGTCGTGTTTGGGCTCGTTAGATTTGTCTTGACTAGTACTACAGATTTAGATGGTGTCCAAGGTCTGATGATGAAGCCAACTGGTGGTCATAGAAACTCTTTAAGTATACAACATAGCCTCGTCGTGTTTGGGCTCGTTAGATTTGTCTTGACAAGTACTAGAGATCTAGATGGTGTCCAGAGTCTGATGATGAAGTTGGAAGGTGGCCATTGAAACTCTTTGGTCAGTGGATACGAAACGGGGCACTATGAAAAAAAGACTTGGAATAATTTCACCATAATCTATCGCCTAATCAAGCCTTCGGGACCCGGTGGGATGTGGGAGTAGTAGGGTGGGGGAACACCATGGGACACCTCAAGGACATTGACCTTGACCTTGGGGTCGTAGACCTTGATCCAAAGTCAAAATTCCAAAAGTCAAGACCCGCGATTCTCCCAAGCTCACTGACCATGACCTCATGGTCATTGACCTTGAAATCAAAGTCAAAATGTCAAAGTCAAAACCCGCCATATCCCAAGGTCACTGACCTTGACCTTGAGGTCAAGATCAATATTCCGAAAGTCAAGTTTCACTATTATCACAAGTTCACTGACCTCGACCTCATGGTCATTGACCTTGAGGCCAAGGTCAAAATTCCGAAAGTCAATTTTCGCGATTCTCAAGAGCAAAAAAACAGCAGCAGCAGCAACAGGTCAAAATACATGAAAAGTGACCTTAAGGTCAAAGTACCTTAGGATCAATGTCGAATTTGAGGACAAAGTCATGTGATTTCGGAGGTCATGTCGACGGAGCCCCTCTTCGCGGGGCTCCTACTTCTGGGTGGTTTAAGAAAAAATAACCACGAAGGGCACGGCGGGGTCTTCCAGACCCCGTCATGCCCTTCGTCGACTACTTTAAGTATACAACATAACCTCATCGTGTTTGGGCTAGTGTTGCAAAAGACTCGAGTCCTCGAGTCGTAATTGTAAAGACTCGAATCAGTTATGCAAGACGCAGTGTGCTCAAAAGGCTCGGAGTCTAGAGTCAAGCCGAGCCAGAGTCATAATCGAGTCTTAAAAAAGGACTGGAGTTTTAAAAAGGACTCGAGTCTTAAAAACAACTTGTGTCTTAAAATGAACTCGAATCTTGCTCTTCATTAAAAAAAACTCGAATAACTCGTCAGATTTTTTGTACGCAAAGTTACAATCTTATCATCATCATCTTTCGGCTGAAATGATGATGGTGATGATGAAACTTACATCATAACCACTAATTTGAATTTATTGCCTTCTCTCTAGTCTTTTCAACTGATGAGGTACAAGTTTCATCTTCATGCTCCGAGTTTTTCTTTAAGACTCTGGTTCTTTGTAAGACTTGAGTCCTTTTTAAGACTTAAGTGCTTATCTGTAGACTCCGAGCCTTTTGAGCACATTGAGTCCTGCATAATTGAGTCCAGTCTTTAAAATTAGGACTCGAAGACTCGAGTCCTTTGCAACTCTAGTTTGGGCTCGTTAGATTGCATGCGCAGTCTCAGGCAACAAAAAGGGGCACTTGCACTCTAAAAAAAAAATCATGTTGTAGACGTATTAATTGACTTTGTTTTTGAAAATCATAATATAATAGCTGATTGATGCCTACATACAAAACTGCAATAACCACCACCTCTCCCATCCTTCCTTACTAAGTATAAATGCAATAAAAAGAACAACATAATATCCACTTCTATTTTTTAAAATATTATCTTCAAGGTTCCTGCCGCTCGAAGCACTATGTAAACATCTATGTGTGAGTGAGCGGGGCGCGCGCGCCTACCGCTGTGTGAGTAGCGCTTCAATACCTAATTTTCTCTCGCGCTCGCAGTGTATCCGACCCTTAACTATGTGTGTACGAATCTATAACAAATTACCTACTGATCTGAAAATGTTAAACTCGAGATATGCTTTTAAGAATAAATTGTATGTATGGCTAAATGATAACAGCTTCTACAGTATAGAGCAATTCCTAGAGCGAAAATAGTGTTGTTGTAATATTATAATAATAATTATGCTTGGGAAATTGTTACTACAATTATAATTTTGAATATTTGCATGGTATGTTTTATCTTGGCAAAACATGTCTGCTCAATTTTTTTACTATAAAACCTCTTTATACCATGTTTTACGCAAATAAATGAATAAAATATCTGGATGACCGAGCTTTGCTCGGTATTTTTTGGTAAATTGTGCTGAAAATAATAAGTTTATGTTCAAATTGATTATCGATAAAGTTGGTCATTGAAAACACGAATAAAACGACATTTATAATAAAAATAGGTAAAAAAACTTTTTAAGTTAAACGGTTTTATGTTAAACATACATTGCAATGTTTAAGATAAATGTACTAAAAACCAAAAAATAATAAAATAGATACAGTCGTGGGAATTATAAACATATGCATAGACTAGACTAAAATAAAACCGTGGGGCACGTCAATTGTCTACAATCATTGATTGTAGACAATTAAGTCGATAATTTGTAGACAATTGACGTGCCCCACGGTTTTATTTTAGTCTAGTCTATGCATATGTTTATAATTCCCACGACTGTATCTATTTTATTATTTTTTGGTTTTTAGTACATTTATCTTAAACATTGCAATGTATGTTTAACATAAAACCGTTTAACTTAAAAAGTTTTTTTACCTATTTTTATTTTCTAGTTTTTAGTTTTTATTTCGCATTCTGTTTAATTCATTTAGTGCTTCATTATTGCAAGGTTTCTTGCCCGTTAGTTTATTGCAGTCCAACTCCTCTATACGTAGTCCCTGCAAAGATCTTACTCTACTAAGAGCCAAAAAAAGGGGCAAGGCTATGTACAACAAGATGCGCCTGAGTCTTGAGGGGAAAACGCTAACGACATATCATTTTTATCCACCCTAATGCCATACAGTTCTCGGCGCGTTTTAACCTTTCACCTTAACTTGGGTGGTGTACCGCTAACGACGTATCATTTTTAGCCACCCTAACGCCACACAGTCCTCAACACGATACAAAATCTTGACTTGGGTGGTGGATTCAGGCTGGATTAATCAGATACCTAAATTACAGATTCAATTTCTAAATTTAAATCTTATTATTATACGCCATTTGGTGGCTGCGCCCATCTTAAATATTGAGGTTGTATAGTGCACTGTATTCTTCTTGTCAAGCCCTTTTATTTGATACCCATATTGGTGGGATTGATAAAAAATTGTTATCAGCCATTTGGTAGCGGCGGCCATCTTAGATTTCAATTTTGCATAGTAAATTGTATTCTACTTGTTGAGACCTTTCATTTGATACCCATGTTGATGGGATTGATAAAACCTAAGTTATCCGCCATTTTGTAGAGGCCGCCATCTTGGATTTTAATTTTATATAGTACATTGTATTATACTGGTTGAGCACTTTCATTTGATACCCATATTGATGGGATCGATAAAACCTACGTTATCCGCCATTTTGTAGCGGCCGCCATCTTGTATTTCAATTTTTTTATAGTATATTGTATTCTGCTTGTTGAGCCCTTTCATTTGATACCCATATTGATGGGATTGATAAAACCTACGTTATCCGCCATTTTGTAGCGGCTGCCATCTTGGATTTCAATTTTTTATAGTATATTGTATTTTGCTTGTTGAGCCCTTTCATTTGATACCCATATTGATGGGATTAATAAAACATAAATTATCCGCCATTTTGTAGCGGCGGCCATCTTGAATTTATAATGATAATGAATAAACATAATTGTATTGTCACCAAAATCCAAAGTGTATACAAAATTTCAGATTAATCGGTTGACAGGAAGAGGGTGAAATTTGAATTACTAAATTTGACCCAAGAATAATAAATAAAACAAACGGGGTGAGCTAAATAAAACCGTTTAAAAATGAATCCTAGCTAGATCGATTTATCGACCCCGAAACCCCCTGTATACTAAATTTCATGAAAATCTTTGGAGCCGTTTCCGAGATTCAGATTATATATATATATACAAGAATTGCTCGTTTAAAGATATAAGATAAATAAATAAATTATTGGTCTTAGTGTTAAACCTGGTCGTTAATCCTTCGAAGACGAAGTTCAAACAATGGTTAAGTAACCAAGATCCAGAGAATTGAAATAAATTAGAGGCTTATAGTTGTGATGAGCAAGATCTGTAGATCTTGCTCATCACAACTATTAGCCTCTAATTTAAGTAAAAAGTTGTAACTTTATCTGAATTTTAATGCTACCCCATCCATTCACTACTGTTTCTAATATAAGTCGTAACAAAACCTATTGACTATACGACGAATTCTTCTCTAAGCATTTTACTTATGTTATTGTTCATTCACATACTACACAAATTGAACCGTACTTTTGACTTTACAATTGCAAGAACTAAGTTTTTATATTTATGTTTATTTGAATAAAATAACCTAAATAATATAAACCTAACTATGTAGATAATTATACGTAGGTTAGTAAAAAGGATTCCAATGGATTTTGAATTATTTATTCAAGCTTGATGATATCTTATAAACTATACATCTAAGCTGTCTATACAGAACAAATAGTAAATGAACAGTATAAACTTCCCAAGTAGGTGTTGAAACATTAGTCTGCTACTGGCGACTCATCATCATCATCTTTGCGATGTCCCGGTTGCATCCTTTCGAAGCCCGGGGTCCGCTTTCTTGCTTTTAGCTCTCCACTTCGGACGGTCTTGTGCATCCCTTATGGTGAGTTTGTTGGTACGCATGTCATCCGCTACGACGTCAAGCCAGCACTTTTTGTGTCTGCCCCTTCTACAGGGACCCGGCGGAGTCGGCATGGCAGACATTTGTTCCCCACATAGCTAGCCGGTTTCCGTAGTACGTGCCCGTACCAACGTAGGCGACACTCCTGCAATTTGTCTGCTATGTCACGGATATGAACATTTTCGTTCATTTAGCAACATTTTCATTTCCGTGACACGCAGTTCTTGCTTGTGCCGCTCAAGTACGGGCCACGCCTCACTGCCATATAAAAGGACAGGCCTAATGATGGATTTACAGACCTGTCCCTTCAGCTTAACCGGTATCTTGGGGTCACAAATGACACCAGACACCTCTCGCCATTTGGCACACGCTGCAGCAATGCGTGCCTTGACGTCGTAGTCGATGTCACCAGACGCGTGGAGTACAGATCCCAAGTACTTAAACTGGTCCGTGCGCTCGACCGTGTCTTCGCCTATGCGGACGGATGTGAGATCTGCTGTATTGCAGGCCAAGTACTCTGTCTTCGCCACATTGAGCTTCAGACCACCGTTCTCAAGCGTACCCTTCCACGCCTTCACGCGTCTCACCAGTCGTCCCCTGTCCGCGTCTAACAGCGCAATATCATCAGCATACATGAGCAGCCACGGAGGCTGCTAATGGGAGTTTCTGATGCTGTCTGACACAACGTCTAATACTACGCTGAATAGGAACGGGCTCAGAACGGATCCCTGGTGTACACCTACAGTAATGGGAAAGGGTTTAGTGTCGCCAACAGCGGTCCGAACCACTGAATCGGAATCGCGGTACATGTCTCGGATGGTGTCAATATAAGCCTCTGGTACTCCTTTGGACCGCAGTGCCCACCAGATCATCACACGAGGAACACAGTCGAAGGCCTTCTCCATGTCCAAAAATAGGAAATGCAGAGGCGTATTCTTCGACCTGTACCTCTCCATGACGATCCTTAGGGCAAAAACAGGGTCCATGGTCCCATGACCAGGGCGAAAACCATATTGGCCATCAGAGACTGTACATTCCTGTCGGATCCGAGAGTCAATTATCCTCTCAAAGAGCTTCATGGTGTGGGCCATGACCTTTATACCGCGGTAGCTGCCGCAGTCCTGCACCGATCCCTTGCTCTTGAAGACCGGAGTAATAACACTCAGTCTCCACTGACGAGGAATCTCGCCGGTGAGGAGTATGCGGTTATAAAGGTCAGTTAAAATGCCCACACCACGAGAACCCATCGCCTTCCAAGCCTCGATCGGTACTCCATCGGCTTCGACAGCTTTCCGATTTTTCATGCGACGAAGAGCATTTTCCACTTCTTCAGGTGTTACTGGCGGCACTAGTCCCTGATTCGGAGGGAGGTCCGGTGGCTGCACCTCTTTATGCTGCTTGTTTAGCAAGTCGCAAAAATACGAGCGCCATCTCTCCTTCACCGCGACGTCTTCATATAACAGGTTGCCGTGAGGGTCTTTAACACAGCGGCACTTGGAAATATCCTGGGCCGCTTTGACCCTGGAGCGTGCCAACTTGTAAATAAGCTTATGCCCCTCAGACGATTCCAGCTTATCGTAGAGTTGTTGTAAGTGGTCTCGTCTGGCTCTGGCTACGGCTCTTTTAGCAGCACGTCTTGCAACCCTGTACGCGTCGCGATCTTCAGGAGATTTGGACGCTTGCCACTTTTTAAAGAGGGCTTTCTTTACCCTTAACTCCATCTGGACTGTGTCATTCCACCACCACGTCTCTTTGTCACATTTGCGCCCACCCTTAGACATGCCGAGCACTGCCTTTGCCGCTCCAGTAATAGCTGCTTGAATCCTGTCCCACTGGTTCTGGACTAGTTCGCCATCAATCCCCGCGCATATGTCGCTGGTCGCTTTGGCAAACTCCTGGGATTTTGCTTCATCAAGCAGCCACCACCTGATTTGGCGTCGGCAGCGCTCAACGCGCTTGACTTTAGGCTTTATGCAGAGGTCCATAACAAGAAGACGATGCTGTGCAGTAAGACTCTCACCGGGTTTGACCTTGCAGTTGGCTACTTTGCCGATATGATGCCTCCTAGTGAGAAAGAAATCGATCTGGGTGGCGTATCTCCCGCTCTTGTAGGTGATAAGGTGTTCGGGTTTCTTTTTGAAGTACGTATTCACGATGGCAAGGTCGGCAGCCGCACACGTCCGGAGAATATCTTCTCCTTCCGCGTTGCGACTGCCATATCCAAAGCCACCATGGACACACTCAAACTCCGCCCTCGCCTCACCCACATGTCCGTTCAGATCACCCCCCAGAACAATATCCTGAGATAGCGGGACGCTACGCAGCACTCCACTAAGTTTATCCCAGAATACAGCCTTTTCGGTGTCGCTACATCCAGCCTGAGGCGCGTAGGCACTTATCAAGTGGGTCACAACCCCTTCAATAAGCACACTTACGACCATTAGCCGGTCGTTGATGCGTTTCACCTCCAAGACGTCATTCTGTAACTCCTCAGAGAGCACTACGGCAACCCCATTCTCCCCATTTGGCGCGCCCGTATAGATCAGCTTGTAACCATTCCCAATGGACCGGGATCTGCTGCCTTTCTACCGAGTCTCCTGTAGGAATGCCACGGCCACCCTCCGCCTGGAGAGTACATCAGCCAGCTCTCTCGCGCGTCCAGTCAGCGTACCAACATTCCAGGTCGCGAAGCGGATTTTTTGGGTAGGGGCTCGCGTCTTTGGCCGTGTCCACCCTCGACACGGTAGCCGTTGTCCACTTGCCACAGGAGTCGGGCGAAGCTCCTGCGCGCCGTTTTGCGGCGGCGCCCTATCCATGGCATAATTCTTTGCTGTACTTTCCATTTTGGGTTTGGCTAATTGTGGCCTTTACGGGAACGACTGCCGTCCGACCTCCCAACCCCGAAGGGAAAGCCTTCGCCATTGCCTCGTTCGTCATTCAGCAGGTGCACCGACTTGCAGGTGAGGTTGACTTGGGCCCTAAGATCTTGGTGGACCCTCATGCACCCAGTCTGCTACTGGCGACTAGCGCTACACAAAGAGCGAACAAACAGACACGTTATAAACGTTTCAGTAAAGCGAGCAGTTCAGTTAAAACTGCATATATCAACGTCACGAGATGAAAGAATCGTCGAATGGTTTAGAGAAGTAGGTCACGTTCGTGTGTGATGTGTATCTGAGCGTGACTGTACTGTGGTAATTTCTCAGTAAAGTGAACATTGGCTGCAGGCTAGTGATAAAGAGCTCCATCTGTCGCTCATCGACCACGTCAACACATTTAACTCAAGAGTTTGTTGGTACAATGTACAAATATTACACACTCTAATGCCGAGCCTACTAATTATTGCCCCCGAGGGAAATCTCGCGCGGACACTACAACTCTGGCTATGTAGACAAACTTTGGTCTAAGTATACTTTCTAAAGGAAATTGGAAGTTTCCCTTCAGATTTGTTATACTTAATATCTTCAATCCAGGCGTTTGCAGCTTAAGAATCAGTTTAAAAAGAGGAAATTGAGAATTTTTTGTCCTTGTCTGTCTCATCGTGTACTGCTTAAGTGCATAATCTTTTGACAGTATATTATCATTGTCTGCTACATTTAAAATCTTAAATTCATTCACTGACAGACAAATCACTTCCTAAGCCGTGGGTCTATAAGCTAGACATTTTGCAAACAAGTTCCTTTCATGATAAAGGTGGCCACTACAGGCGATTTTTTGTAAAATCATTAGCGTATAGCCTAAAATAGGGGAAGAAGGTTTGAATGATTAATATTTCGTACAGCTTCTCAAGTTCTGAGTTGAGCTACATGATTACTGACCAATGCTTGCACTCACTGGACTAGTCCACTCAAATCTGTGTGGCTCTTGCCTCAGTAGACAATTGGTGGTAACTATTATAGGTCAGATCATTTACAGATAATTCTGACTGACCTATAATAGATCTGACCTATAATAGTTATGTCTGGACTATAAAAGCGACTATGACCCTTCATTAGGTGTCGCTATTTCTTTAGGAGAGAAAGAATACAGAATCTTTTTTTTTTAATAATGTGTGAAAATGATTCCGACACTCTATTTACAGAACAAACAATTTAATTTAATTTATGCAATTGGATTATTTTTGCCGATGCGGAACCCCATCGGGCACACGACTTGTATAAATATAACAGCGGTGTTATATCTCCGTGGCATACGATAATGGCATCTGTCATACATCATATAGGTCGACAGGCCTCAGCAAGTGAAGAGATCGTTAGCGCGACGGAACGCACACAATATCCTAGAAGCTTATACCTACCTGTATTATGCAAATAAATGATTTGATATGAAGCTATATCGTGTCGTGTTCAATTCGTGCGGCTTACTATAGACAATCCGTCACGAACGCTGTAGTGCATGTATACGAGGTAGTAGCTCTTACTCTGCTATTGTCTATTCCATTTCGTACCGTCACATCGGAGCTTCGCTAGAATCACGCCGAACTATTGTGTTTCGGTTATTGCTGACCGAGTTTTCATTCCGAGTAGGGGAATAAAAACTCGGTGGTCGGTGTTCTACGTGTTTTCGATTACTGATTTATTGAATCGTTCTCGAAATTGAGCTGAATTTTATAATTGGGATATTTCTACTTTTCAAGCGTACTAAAGTAAGGATAGCAGAATAGCAACAGTTTTTTTTATTTTAAAGTGACGACGTAATTATCAAAAAGACTGTGGTAAAGCTTAAACCGTAAAATTTGCATTCTTTAAAAACAACACGACTATATTGTATAAGATTATAACATCATATATTATATAAATAGGGTAAGGTTGCCACCACTTAACTTTCAACGGGCATAAAATCTTAAGTATAGCAATAGAGAATATGGAAATTGGTTAAATGAATAGAGTTTTTATTGAAGTATCTGCAGTTATTGTTTCAGATTTTTAAAATGAAGCTTTTAGCGTCAAAAGAGCAAAAAGTAAATATAATATAGTCACCTTATTTGGACCACTGTAACTTTTATTGGAACACCAAGTTGTTATCATTGGACCTAGGCAATTTTGGCTTACTGGTCCATTGAAGGTGCCTAAAAAATCATATTATTTTTGGAATGCATAAAAATAAAACTATTTTTCACAGGCACATTTTTATTCAACATTTTGGAAATAGGAACATTTAAATCTAATTATTTATTTAATTGAGAAATCACTTTTTGACTCATCATTTTTGAAAATACAATAATTCAAAATACATATTTCCATTTTTTACCGGCCATTTCTTTAATTTTTATTTAATCTGTGCTTTACACCACAACTTTCTGCCATTTTAAAGGCCGAACTTGTTACGTCTGCAGTCTGTTGGTGTTACACCATATAAACACCGTTACAATTCTACAAGCTTGTTAAATATGTTTGACAAGCTTTTCCTTCACTTTTGGAGTCAGATCTCCTAATGAATCAACATTTTGTTTGCAACTTTTGGCTTTCGTATTTTTGTCATCGTATCGTCTTCTTTGTGTCGCTTTAGGCACGGCGTAAATCCTGTTTGCTTCGTTTAAACCTATTTCTCCCTTACGTAAAGTTTGCAACGCAAAACTGATCTAATTCTAAGTATAATACTGCCCTCTTTTCGCCATTCTGAAAGAAAAATAAAAAATAATGAAATCGACAATTTAAAAAAGCTGCCATGATTGGACCGGTTCAATCAAAGAGCTTCGTACCTCACTTAAAAAATAATTAAAAAAGAAATGAAGTGTTTGTTAAAACTTATTTTAATAGTTAGCTACATGGATAAATGTGCAATATTATATAAAAAAAATGACGTGAAAGTACTTAATACTACTATACTTACATGGTATATCACAATAATTTTATATAAATAGCGCGGACAACACGACGACACGTATCTCTCCTCAACCAAGCCTTCGCTGATATTGGCGGTACTAGGGCCGGGTTGGGGTTTGTAAAGATAGCGAGCCGTTACAAAAAACTATTTTTTAAAACAATGGTTCGCGAGATATTGAAGTGGTCCGATCAAAGCGCTGGTCCCACAATCGCAACCTTACCCTATAACTTACATACCAAAAGTTTTTTAACTACTTTTGTTAATCCTAGTTTAGCCATGATTTGCTTGCAAACTCTCAAATTAGTTAGTTTTCGTCCACCAATTTTGTTAAATCAACAAAGTAGTTGAAATCTAAAGAAATTTAGTCTGCTCCAGATTCTGTTTCTAGGCAAACTTCTTGGCGAAACAATATGAAACATTTCTAGTATGGGAAAGTGATTTAGATAAGGCCCGCCGATGGGAAATTTGATTTATAGGGTCCAATGGAGCGCTAAATATATACGATATTGGCCCGGGAACGATCCAAGCGATGGATGGCGGGGACGTACGCTCAAATAGCCCCCAGGGTGATTCTGATGACCCACTTCATTTTTCGTAAGACATATTACAAAGAAACGTGTTGCATATTAGACGTTAACTGTAGGAAATGTTAGTGTTCCTACTTTTAAGTTCATAATAGGCAACAAGTTTTTGGGTTATTTGATATTTTTAAAGCAAAAAGTTTACGTTTTTTTCCAACCTTCCTCAAGGTTCTTTATAAACATAATTTGTTTAATATGATAAATCCAACTGTACTGATGTCAGTTGGATTTTAAACCCTCATAAGGGGTCATCTTTAAAACTTGAGTGCCTTTTGTTGAACGCAAACGGGCGCAAAGACGGGCTGCGTCAAAGAGGTTTGCAATGACATTGCTTTGAAATTTACCTGTGTAAAACGCGTTAAAGTTTTTTAAACGTCTGTTAGAAGCAGATTGTAGCATCCTTACGTCATACATGATAAAGTGCTGGGCTAAAGAAACGGAAACCAGGGAATAACATATTATGCATTTTTTAAAACAATAACGGCTAATTCGAACTAATCGCGACTCCCATAATTTTCACTTCCTCCGAAAGGTACGAAAACAACATTAGGGGCGTGTATAACGAGTTGCTTAAGGATCCATAAGTAAGGCAATATGTCAACCGTGGCACGTGTGGGGCCCCGGGCTGCAGGGGGCACCATAAATAAACACGTGTCGGCCAGGTCCTAAGCTAACAATCGATCGGTTCCCGAACAATTATCAAATGGCTGCAGAGAGCCTTCCATTAACTAAGTTTAGTCCAACATAAAGTGCCCTTGGGAAGCAGTTAATTGTACTAACTTATACACTCCAGGGCACACATAAATGTATGTATATCTGATCTATGTACGGGTACAATCGGTCTATTCCGTAAAAATCTCACCGTGAAAACTTAGGTGAGGCGAGCATTAACACGAGGGAAGCCAACTGTTTTCATATCATTTTTTTTTTAGTTTTAAAGCCATGGCCTGTAAACATTAAACTAAATTAAATAAAGTAGAACTGTGTTTGAAAAAGATATAGTTTTTTTATGGATATTTCATTTTAAAAGTTTTATTTTTAATGTGTCAGAGCGTTTGTTGCCTTCTAAATTTAAGATACAACTTACCATAAATTCAGCTTTTATGAGATTAATACCGGCCATAATGCGGTCTTTTCACCAGTTTGTACTGAAATGAAAAAGATATACCAGTTGCGCCTACTTTATTTTAAAAATATATATATTATGCTTCGAAAATAGGAAGATACTTTATGATATAGGAAGATTGGCAATCGTAATGGCGATGGCATTGACAGTTCACATTAACTAAGTTTTTCATGGTATGACTTTTACAGAATAGGCATAGGTACAATACAATACAGTCAACAATGAACTTCGTTAAGAGTTCAAAGAAGACGATTGAAAACTAAGAAAACTGTCTGTAACTAGCCGTAACATATTGAAGATTACCCAGTAGAAGTTCTACTGCAGATAATTCCAAGTCATTGTTCAGACTTTTCTTTGTTTCAAAAGTATAAAATACTAGCTTCTGCCGGCGACTTCGTCCGCGTCAATGTTTTGCTCCCCTCACCTCGTGGTTTTCGTTAATTTTTCGTTGCTGCTCCGCTCCTTTTGATCGTAATATTATATAGCCTATAGCCTTCCTCAATAAATAGGCTACCCAACACAAAAATATTTTTTGAATTCGACACAGTAGTTCTTGAGACTACCGCGTTCAACCAAACAAACAAACACTTCTGCTTTATAATATTATTAAGTATAGATTTAAAAGTTTTTCGATGCAATTCAGCTCTTACCGTCTCAATTTTAAAACTTTAATCCTTTGTTGTACAGTATAGCTTTAAATAAGACGGTATTGAGGACTTAGGTATACTTTAAGTAACGATTAGGATAAGAGATTTACTTACAAAATAACTAGTTGCGGTTAATCCACGTAAGGTTCGATCTCGTGGAAATATCGAGATAAAAATAGCCTACGTAATCCAAGTCATGGTCAACCCAAGTGCCAAATGTCATCAAAATCCGTTTTGCTCTATCATTTAATTATATCAGTAAAAGTGTAACAAACAAACAAACAAAAATTAAATCTTTTCTGTTTATAATAATATAGGTCTGCGTGGGTAGGTCTGATGTATGTGTTTTAAGTAAGTAGGTGGGTATAGATACTTAAAGTAGAAAGCTTCTCAGCTCATTAATGTTGGAATACTTTATGAAATTATTATGACACCTGAGGGGCTACAATAGTTGTAGAATTATACGTTAGGCACTTAGTTACTTAACTAAACTGATATAAATGTTATTCAAGTATATAATTGTTTTTTCGTTCTGAGAATCTCAAGAGACCATAATGGAGTGGCGAGTAAAAGAAGCTAAACGACGTTTATAAAGTTCTCTCAGAAGGCGGGAAAATGGATTATGTTTTTATATTCACCCACGGTAAATTCTTATAAAAATGCATAACTGAAAGGTTACCTGGAAGAGATCGCAGAAAGCGATAAGGCCGCCCATTGTATGTTTTTATTGTTAAATGTTTTTTGTTGAAATGTATTTTCTGGTGTACAATAAAGCATATATAAATAAATAAAAAAGGGTAAGGATTTACGGTACATAAAAAAATTATTTTATCTGACGTCTCGTAATACAGATAGCATCGCAAATTATTTCGTAATTTTAATACAGCTCCCTCGATTCGTAATACAGACGACCTTTCTATAAATAATATTAACACGTTAAATTGTAATGTGAGAATATTATAAAAATAAATCCGTTAAACATTATATATTTCCTTTCGGAATTGAAAAATCCTGGCCAGAAATTCGGGAAAGTTCGATATGCTCTCCGGTTGCAATGATACTGGGTTGTCTCAGCCATGTGTAATGTACCTCTTATACACCTCGTTTAATATATCTCGATCTATGTATATCGTATAAGTGACTGTCAGCGCCCTTCATAAATCTTTAAGGTAGATTCGCTAAGGTAACCCACGAAATTCAATTTTTATTAAGTTTCTTGTTTTTGCAATTTGCAGTTCAGCGTCACGTTGTGTGAACATTAAAATATGATTCGCGGCCGTAACAAATACGGATTAACATGGTTATAATAATTAAAATTATCAATGCAACCCTCTATGTTAATTTAATCTCATAGAATAAACTTTTCTTGAAATAGTCATTCAATGGGATTAAATAAACTTTAGGCCTCCCTAACGTCCCGGGCGGGCTACCTTACCGCGTTCACCGTAATCTATAAAAAACGACCAATTATCGATTATTAATATGTTTTTATTTGGTCATTCTAAATTTCAATCATGCCTAATGATGATTATTTTACTTAAACTGGGTACAATTGTGTAAATTAAGTTAATTCAAAATTGTTTCAGGATGTTGGTGTTAAGTTTTCAGATTGTTACACCGAGAACAAGTTTGTTGATCAAATTAACAGCGTGCTCGCATACTGCTTCAATATTCGAAGACGGCGGCGGCGGCTTCGTTCGATTTTTTCTCGAATTAAGTAGTTCACCCAAATCCGTAAATTATAATATTTAATATAAAGAACAACTTGCGACATTGCTGCATTGCGAAATTATTAATGTACAGCAAAAGTAAAAAAAAATTGCCATTCGCAGTCGCCCCCGCGGGGATTGCCACCGGAGGCAAATGGGAATAAAAATTCCTAGTCGCCACCGGTCACCGGTCACGGTCCGGTCACTTCAGTTTCGCTGTACATTGCTGTACAAGATAGCCAACGTCATACCAATATTGAAAGCAGGCGACTCATGGGAGCCAGCCGACTATAGGCCCATTGTACTCCTGAGCGCACTTTCTTAAGTAATTAAAAAGGTGATAAATGTAAAGTTACTCAAGTATTTTTTTAACAAAACAGCTTATTGGCCGGGAATCAGTTCGGCTGGCAGGTCCACGGAGGATGCAGTCATGCATCTTGTTGATTCTGGCATTAGTAAACTGGATAAAGGACACACATGCCTCGGTGTCTTCTTGGACCTAGCAATAGCTTTTGATATACTTTCAATCCGATCCTACTAAAAAAACTAGAAGCCCTCGGGATCAGGGGCTTGGCTTTCGATTGGTTTAAGTCCTATCTAAGATATCAATTGTGTTCGTATTAGTGAGCACGTCAGTGATTTTGTAAATGTTTGTTACGGCGTACCTCAAGGTAGCGTTCTAGGCCCCACGTTGTTTCTGATCTTCATTAACGACCAATGCTCTCTTGAACTCCATAATGCCAGCGTCTTTACCTTCGCGGATGATACCGCAATAATGTTTCATGCAGAAACCCGAAGTGATGTCGTTTGTGTAGCACAGGAGGGACTTGAAAATATTGCTACCTGGCTGCTGAACAATTTCTTGACTTTGAATGTCAGCCAAACCAAATTGGTGTGTTGTAGCATTTCCGATCGGTCTGCACCTGACGAAGAATTGAAAATTAAGATCCATGTACGTGGCATTGTAATGAGAGCTGTCTCTGCTCTCAAATTCAACAGGTTTGTAGTATAAATTACCTAGGGATACTAATTGATAAGCATCTAATATGAAAAGCGCAAATTGATGCACTCGTGAAACGTGTTAGAAAACTCTCGCACATATTCAAAAAATGTAAGTTCATCGCTAAACCGAAACTAATCCGTATTGTTAAATAACCCCCCCTGTATCAGTCAACATTAAGTTTTGTGTATCAGCCTGGGGAGTAGCAATCAAAACCAATCTGCTGGCGCTCGAATGAACTCAGCCAGCCAGTACTCAGAATGTAGTATCTTTCGTGTGAAGCAGCTGTTCATTATTTCGACACTGCTACGCTTCCATGTTTTTTTTTTGTCATATCAATATCTTAATCTGAATAAATGTGAATGTTTGTCTTACTTGGGAAGAGACTAGATCTCACGACACAGAGAATCCTAGAGTGGTGTCCAGGGCATTAGTAAAAAACTAGCACTTGTTATAATCTGTTATTCTTTTAATATTGTACCGTGTTTTATAAGAACTTAATAAATTTATTATTTATTTATTACACGCTTTTGTCAGCGGCTTTGATCGCGTATTATACATATAAGCCTTCCTCTTGAATCACTCTGTCTACTGATGAAAACCGCATTAAAATCCGTTGCGTTGTTTAAATCTAGGCGAACAGGCGCAGGAAGTTACTTTGTTAAATACCAAGTAAAGAAAGATAAACAAACGCATGGTCCTGACAGAAGCTAGGTATTGACTTACTTATTGTAATATATCGCGAGTTCCTGGAAAGGTATAACAAGCGCTTGCCATAACATGATGAAATATAGAACTAACTTCCATCCTGCAAGTAATTATCGTATCTAGATATTCCAATAAAATAATAGTATGTTTTTCATGACCAGTTCTACCTACACTGAGTAGTCCGTCGCCTCTCGGATCAAAATTGTAGAGAAAACAACAGAACAATAGAATTGATTTTCTTCATATTCAAACCGATGACTGATTGCGAACCAATGAGAATAAAAAAAAAACAATCGTAGAACATATCGATTATTTCTACAAAAAAAAAGGAAACAAAGATTCCTACCTCAAATTTCCTGTCGTTTTGTCGTAAAGCAAAGTATCCGTATAGGATGGCTACAGCACGTACAAAGCGGAACGACACGCTTGGAGGGTCCTGTCTTCATTTAATTAACATTGCTCTATAGCTGTGTAAGTCGTTCACTGATGCTCTAAGAAAACCTTCAAAGCATTCAATTAATCCAATTTATCTTCTAATTTTATACCGAAGGAAAAAAAAATAGTTAAAGCTGTATTATAAAACATTTTTGCTTACTTTGAGTTTACGTACCCACCATATTGTTTGCGTGTGGATTGAGGAGCCATGTCTCATATTTAAAAGTGGATACTACAAATATATAATAGTAAATTAGCCGATTTTCTAGGCCTGATCCTGGAATTTGTTGTAAAATCCATAAAAAGATATAGGACGTTTTAAATGGCTTCTCAATTTAACTTTGTGAACTTATTGAAAAATTAAATATATTAATCTTCATTTTTTCTTTATTTTTTCTGTTCTTTTTCACTGTTATATATATTTCTGTGTTTAATAACCCGTATCAGCTTGTAATGCTCAAAAATCGCTCGACCACTATACTATAATGCGAAAATACTGCCTCCTAAGATACAGGATCTCTCAATTTAGGACACAGGGCTCAAATCTTGTATTAACTATACTTAACAAATACGTGTATTCAAATTTATTTCAAATGTTCTTTTGCTAATAAATATTATGTTATTATTCCTTCCCACTTTCCAAAATTTTCTAACCATTACGCTAAAGACAAATTCAAAGTGAAAACAAAATAAAGGTCGTATCACCGAATAAAACGAAAATGGCGAAACGATACAAAATGTAATAAGTATCGAATTTCCGGCGGAGAATTTTATACCCTGAAGTCCGTTATACGAGTAGATAGGGCTGAAATTCATACTTGAAGTTAGCTTTCAGCGAGAATTCACTACATTATAACATTTCACCCAGTGATGTGTGTTTTCCGACAATTTGTATGGGCGGGTACTTGGAACTTTTCAACTTATCACGGCGTGTTTCATACATAAATGATACTTAATGAGGGAAAGTTTTAAAAGGCTAAATCTCATCGAGCCCGTGACATATTTTTATATATTGCGGAGGTGGACAGTGCATGCGAGGAAAAGAAAACTCATAAGTTTTTTGTCGTTTAAATGATAATTTTTCAATAACAGAGATTTTTTCATCGCGACGGGAGGTTATTGGATTGTAAAGATTGATGGCTATAATTATTGTTTTTTACTGCATGAAGTATGCGTGAAGAATGTAGTGAGATTACCTATGATTTACTTACTACCAGAAACTGAAGAAAGGAGTGATAAAAGATGCTATCAAAAATATTTGATGCTGATATTGCTCACAAAGGACATACCGAACTTCGCGCACTTTACGACCTGCCAAAAACATATTTTTATTTTCCAACTAAGTTCATGGTTTTAATATGAATCCCTCATCAGTATCCAATAGTTTCTTTAAATGAATTGACTATGACTTTAAAAATTAATTCATACTTTTATTGATTCTCATCAGGAATATCTTTTCATTTATGGCCGTTCAAGGGTCCTTCATTCCGCAGAACTGGGGCGAGGGAAAAAGTAGTACCTTCACGTGAATTTGTTAGAACAGTAAAATCCGCTTTCGTTTTCGAGATATTTCTTATGCAGTGAAGTTATTAGGACTAACGGGAGTTAAATCTTAAAAATGTTGGAAGATGTTCATACAGAGCCACTATAGGAGTAAAAATGTCTTCGTTTTAGTTAAAAATAAAGCAGTAATGAATAAACAATAGGTAATTTTTAACATACTTGTAAAGTAAGGTGCGGACATTGCTTGAAATGGCTTAGACCATTGCGAGAATCAATCAATGTTCCAGGCCGAATGCATGGGTATCTCTCTTGCTACTTTAGCCATCATAGCCAAGGAAGATAAGGACGACTCGATCCGCATACTCTCAGCCAGCATAGCTGTTCTCCATGTGCTGAACAGTCACACAGTTGACTCTGGGTTGATATACGAGTGTCACCAGCGCCGCGTCAACTAGGTAATAATATAACCATGAAATGGATCAAAGGACACAGCGGTTCGCTAGACAAAGATACTGGCGATGATCTTGTCAGAGAGCTCACGGGGTCGAGCATGGCACTATTGAGACCTAAACCTATGACACCACTCCCCAACGGGTACGCGCTCTGGTATGGAAATAAACCAGTAATCAACTTGAGAAACTATATGGTTAGACCAAGGTTGCAGCCAGGCTAAGGAAGCACTTCCTAGAATCGATGCACAACTTACGAAACAGGTTTTCCGTCTGTATAAACAGCTGCATACAATTACAGTAGCTATAGCCATGGGTCTTTTACAAACAAATCTTTGTCATAGGAGTGCTCTATGCACGGCCTGCATGGAGGACGATGAGACAGCAGCTCATGTGCAACTAAACTGCCCAGTCGTTGGCGAATACAGGGCAAAGTACTTCGTTAACCCAGGAGATTGCCAAGACGTTACTGGTCTTCCTTGAGGAGCTGGGGTGGATTGAATAACCGATTATCCCATTCTCCCTCCCCGCGCAAAATACGCGATTTGACGTGGAGTTGCAGACACCGGGCCGTATTAGAACCCAACTGTGGACCACTACGTGCACTTATATGTGTAATCAACCACGAGTATACTAGATCCTACGACACAGGGCATCCTAGTGTGCGGTCTAGAGTTACTCCATTGCACTCAAATCTGTTTAACGATCCAATCTTGGTGTTTTTATATTATATATTTATCTTACCCTAATGATAATACTACACGCGCCCCTGTACAAACACTATGCCGCATGCCGTGTGCAGGCAGGAAAGTGCCTCAGATGGGGACCTGGCCATTGAGGCGTTTATCTGATCACTGATGGTCTCTCATTACATCTCTCCCCCCCTCACAGTACCCTTCGTTCGTCCACACTCACCCAGCTAAAATTAGTTGACGACTTGACGCGTCTCACGTCAAACAACGTCGGTTCGTTTGTTCGCACACCTTTGAAAAACATTCTTAAAGAAGGACATCTTTCAAAGCACCATGTCACTCGTCAGTATTTCTGTCCGAACCCTGCGAGCTGTTAGTATCGTCTGAAATAAAAATAAATGAACTGGAAACTGAACGACGTGAATTTGTTTTGAGATAGATTTCAAGGGATTGAACGTTACCTAAGTACATTTATTTTCAGTTGGTAGGTATTTTCCAGAGTCCAATTCCATATCATATAAAGTTATTTGGTAGCCGTGAGTTATACCAACTGTTGACATAATTTCTTAAGATTTAACATGTATATACTCTAAAACTTATTTCGTATAAAGTTATTGAATATAACGTTTATTTAATAGAAAATCATTAGGCCTATCGTTTAAAATATAAAATCTTGATATCTTCATATTTATCTGAGTCGGATGGGTTATAATAAGTTAGAAGGTTAAGGTGGGAGCGAAGTGGAGTGCCAGGTACCCTCTATGTTGGTGTATCATGTGGGTTAGGTGTGGTTAGAACAGTGACCATTAACGCGCGAAGGCGAACGAGTGAAGCGAGCGTGCTGCGCGATCGGCGTGACAGAAAAAAATCGTTCCAAAACCGATTCCACGGTGACTTGTCTGCCCTACCCCTAGAGTGTTTTTTAAAACTGTGTAGGCGTGGAGGAGCGAGGCGGCCCGCGAGCTGAGCCGAGGAGAAGGTGGTTTTAACACTCGCCGCCGCGGTTGAGCCACGGTTGAGTCGCGGTGGTGAGCGTGAAACACATCTGCTACGATAAGCTCACATGGGACCGCCGGGGTACCGCCGCGCCGGAGCCGTGACAGAAACCATGCCTGCTGCATGCTACATGCTTGCTTGCGTGCCGCATGCTTGCTTGCATGTCGCATGCTTGCTTGCTTGCATGCTGCATGCATAGTGTATGCTAGTTTGCATGCTTATTTCCTGTATGGTGTATGCTGTTTTGCATGTTTCTTACAGGGAAATAAAAATCACATATGTTCAGTTTTTTACTAGGCGCTTTATCTTATTAGACTAAATAGGTATTATGTCTTTTGAGTGTTATATCAAACGATTTTATATTCAATGTCTGTGGTTATAAAAATTAGTTACTTTAAAATGAAGTCAATCGTTTATTATATTAACTGATCAATATATAAAATAAAATTTTAGGTTCAGTTGTCATATCTTGTAAATATCAGAGGTTTTGTAATTATATCATATATTACTTACCCCCAATTCAATATACAACTCTGTCCTAACAGAAAATTCGGCGGCTATCTCTCTCAAACTTGAATGATGATTTTGAGTCACTATTTCCTTCACTTTTGCTATGTTAACTTTTTTTTATGTTTTTTTTTTTTGGATGGGAAATAATCATATGACTTCTCCCGCTCTGGGCGGAGCGGGAGGGCATGTCAGACTTTTACTGACTAAAACCCACCCGTGTTCCGTCAATTGCCCATGTGCCAGGGTCACGGTATCTCTTTCGAACAATCACGCGACCCCGGCAGGCATCGGTCCTAGCAGACCCCTTCAGTTTTGCTGACATCTCTTTGAGGCGCGCGTGGAACACTACGTGCCGTCGACCCGACCTTGGTCCTTACCGGGCTACCCATTGCTCGCCACCCGCAAGCTCGCGCCTACGGTGGCCGGGAGTCCGTAATCGACTCCCGACGCCCGGGGCGTCTCCTCCTGCGGCGGCTAGGAACGTGAGGGCGCTGAGACTGCCACTCTCTCACGCGCCCCGCCTCCTCCTTCGCAAGCATTACTGCTTCGCAGAAGGAGGTGACGGCTTCCCATTCCCTCTCGCTCCGTACCATGGCTCGCACCAGGGCCGGACGCGAGAGGTCGCCGCCGTGCTATGTTAACTTTAGTTGCAAACGTTGATGACGGCCTACCAGAGCAAGGCAAATCTTCCATCACATCTCGACCGCTTTTGAACACTTTGTTTCACTTATAGGCACGTGGTTTTGATAAAGTCGATTCACCGTAAGCCTTCTGTAACATTTTCAGTGACTCCGAACACGAAATTACATTGCGATGCAAAATTTGTCCACTATGAAATTCGCAATACGCAATAGAATAACTAAATAATAAAAATAACTAAAAACTGCACTGTGTCTTACCTTTAAACGAGCAATTCTTGTAAATATATATATATAATCTGAATCTCGGAAACGGCTCCAACGATTTTCATGAAATTTAGTATACAGGGGGTTTCGGGGGCGATAAATCGATCTAGCTAGGATTCATTTTTATAAAATGTCGTTTTATTCGAGTTTTCAATGACCAACTTTATCGATAATCAACTTGAACATAAACTTATTATTTTAAAAACAATTTACCAAAAATACCGATCATAGCTCGGTCATCCATATATTTTAATCTTAATAACAGATGTAACTCAACTCCGCGCCAAAATGGAAAACAGTCTTGCCAATCTAAGAACAACAAAAAAAAAAAATTGGTACCATAGACAAATCATTCATTCCCGAAACGTTTTTGACAGAATGTATTTTGGAAAAGCTCAGACTAGATTTAAAAAAATGTTCATTCAAACAATTCGGTCATTATCGAGATGAAAGTTTAACATAAATAATATGTTTGTACGATAACGTAACAGAACCGCTGTTTCTGTATTTAAACCAACCTACTTAGTAAGGGTGATATCTCTGCCGCACATCCATAGAATTCAAAAGAACATGCACGGGCACCCAGGAAACTGATTTCTCTATCTGATGTCATAGCTATCATAGGGCAAATAACTACATCAAGAATAATTTTTATTTGTTGGGTAAGAACCTTTCTCCCAAAGACCGAGAAAAGATCCGTATCTACCCAAAACAGGCATGTCTTTATGCTTAGCTAAAATGGTTTACAATGAGAGTATAATTATTTTGATGTAAACGATAAGACCCCCGTGGATACACGTCAATTGTAAATTACTGTGTAACGAAGCAACTGAAGTCAGTTTAATAATTAATTTACAACTTTCCCACAGAGACGCCAGTCAATGGATCATGTTCACCAATCCCACCCAAGCCGAATATTAGACCCAACAAACCTTGGCTTGCTCCATAGCTCGGGTATGCGGCATGTATAGCTCTCGGCCGAATTGACAGTACAATTGAATTCTGCAGTCAAAGTAGAGAACTTCATAGCAATATTTGAACTGTTTCAGCCTTATAGCCAACAAAGGGAAACCGTACAAAACCAATATTCTGTTTTTAAACTACATTTTCGGCCTTTGAAAGGCTTTCCGCTAAAAAATTCATATAGGTACTTAATAATTTTGCATATGTAACCTTTTTGAATAAATTTGATTAAAAAGTAATGGCCATTGCCTAATACAAATTAATTTATTTTATTTATTTATTTATCTTTAGATCAGGCACATAACCCATAATTTTGTTAGTATTACTTAAACTATGTTAGTATAATTAATTAATAAAAAGGTACAACAAATCAGAAACAATAAATTACACTATAGTATTCCTCAAGTTACATTGTTTTCAATGCAACTTAAGGAACACCATATCTATCACGCCATCTCCTAGACACACCCGGCAACAATACATGCACTCCGCACAGGTGCCCTATCATATGGCCCTCAGGTTTGCTAGCAACAATGCTCAGAAGACTGCTGTCGCTGTCCTGCATCCGACGCAGTAATGATGCGGATCTTTTACGTATGATCGCAAAGAAGTCATCTGTACGCGCTGCTGCGAACATTCCTGACGCGCTACAGAAACGTGGCAGCGACAGCAGTATCCTAAAAGCATTGTTGTATTGCACACGCAGGGCATTGAACGTTTTTTGCGTGTATCTGGTCCACAGACTGCAGGTATAAAAAGCCTGGCAGTATGCCCTAAACAGTGTTAATTTAACATTATTGTCGCACTTTGCAAATCTGCGGGCCAGCATGTTGCATCGTACGGCCAATGCCCTGCGCTCTCTATCTATATCACAGTTATCCGTGCCGTCCTCTGTAACCCAGTGACCAAGGTATTTAAACTGTTTAACTCTGTTTAGAGTTGCACCACATAGCGAGACTGGTGGCACCACTTCATAGGTCTTGTTTTGTGCCATAAAGACTAACAGCTCACTTTTCTTTGCATTATACCTTAGTCCATGGGCTCCAGCATAGCACTCACATATCTTCAATAGTTTCCTGAGGGCACTGATCGACGGACTCAGAAGCACCATATCGTCGGCATAACTGATGTTGTTGAAAGATACACCATCTATCGTGCATCCGATGCCAGTGCTGCTGAGTTCCTCGATAAGCTTATTTATATAAATATTAAATAACTTAGGTGAGGTCAGACCCCCCTGCCTCACCCCGCACTCTAACCTATATACATCTGAGTAAGCGCCTGCCCACCTCACAATGTTATATTGGGCCCCGTACCAGAACTTAAAGATATTAATTATTTCTGGCGGCAGGTTAGCTTCGTTGGACAATTTTTCCCACAGGATGTCATATGAGACTAAGTCAAAAGCGCTGGATAAATCCAGGAAGCATGCATACACAGGTGTCCTTCTCCCAGTATAATATTGCACTGTGCTCTTAAGAGTCATAATCGCAGTCTCCGTTGATAACCCATTCCTAAAACCAAACTGTCGGTCATTAATGTTTAATTGTTTACCTAGATATCTGTCAAGCAAACTATCCATAATTTTAGCTATAACTGTTGCTAAGGAAATCGGTCTGTAATTGGTTATATCCGACATATTACCAGTCTTATTTTTAGGAACGGGCACCACAACTGTTCTCACCAAATTAGCTGGCAGATAGGAATGACTGACACAAAGGTTGAACAGTAAGGCAAGAATCCTTGGGAGATGAACACCTGCGTTCTGCAGGTGCTCAATACTTAAGCTGTCGTGACCAGGCGACTTACCTCTTAACATGTTTTTTATAACGGAAGTCACGTCACGGGCCGTAAAACGGACACTTAGGTCATAACAGCTTACATTCGGCGTTTTGTCTGCTGGACCCAGAGGTGGATCAATTTTGAAACGCTGCCTAAATAAGTTAGCTCTATCAACTGACTCAGTTTTCCCCTCAACACTCGCGGGGAGACTAGACTCAGGATTCAACCTTTTCGTTTCTCTCCAAAAGCTTCCAAAGTTCCTCGCCGAGTGGTGAGACGCAATAATGTCCATTTTAATTTGTTGCTGGTTGTTTTGACACCACTTTAGTTTCGCCTTGAAAGCTTTTCGAGAGTCACGCATTTGGCTGTAAATAGGCCCCACACCCGGTTTGCCATATTCCATCCAAAGTTCAAACCTGAGTCGCGCCTCCGCGTGGGCCTCTTTCACATGCTTGTTCCAGCCCGTGACATACCTCCGCTTCACTACAGTCCGACACAAACAAGTCGCCGCCGCTGACTCACTTAAAATGCTAACAACAATATTATATAATTTATCTATATGCGGCCTGTGCTCCAAGTTATTACACATATTATCACAGCACTCATGAAAAATAATAGGAAAGTCAACCTCTCTCATCTTATTATGACATAACTCTTGGTATATTTTTATTTGACTAGCGTCTCGAGTTCCCCACTTAACCTTGTTATAAAAGTTATTACTCCTATCAAGTTTTGGCTGCAACACTTTCAAGTTGCATGTTAGCTCTAATGGCAAGTGGTCTGACCAGAAAACATCACACACAACCCTAATATCAACAATAGCTTGCGAAGCGGCTTGAGTGACCACACAATGGTCAAGCCACCTACGACAGTTGTGGTGAGCGTCACTAACGTATGTATACGTATCAGAATTAAGACCGAGTCTCTCTACGTCTGCACAGAACCATTTTTGCTCATTACAAAAACTTAGCAATTCAATACAAAAACGCTCACCTGGGTGTGAATTAAAGTCTCCCAACACAAATACACTTTCAACGTTCTCGTTCTCAATAATAGCACTTATTTCGCTCAAACATTCCGTAAACTCAATAAGGTTGTCCACTGAGTCTGTAGGCATGTAAACAGAAAAAACTATAAACACGCGGTCCTCCACTACAAACTTAGCTGCTATTAGACGCACACTTTTACACTCAATGACAGACACCGATGTAAACAAACCTTTTCTCCATATCAACGCCACTCCACCATAGGGCCGCCCGCGTAGTATCTCGGCCGACGTATCAACAGCTGACTTGCCCGCAAAGGCGAAATCATTGTGAATAGTGCCTAGGTAGGGTACGTCGTGCGGCAGGAGCCACGTTTCCTGCAGTGCAATGATATCAGTCGATTGGCAAAGCGATCTCACACCGTCAATAGATCTATGAATAGATTTGCAGTTGAAGCTTACGAATTTAACTAGACTGTGATCCATTATGATTGGTGCTAGGTGGTACTCGTAATGTTTCAGGGGATTTACCTTTGAAATTAATAAATTTCCTGAAATTAACACCTTCAGGCCACAGGTTATCGTCCATGAAGACAGGTAACTTATGTCTCGGAACGTAAACTTTGTATGCGCTGTAGTCCTTTTCCTGTTTCATTATAACCTTATCCAATTGTACGGACACCTGCGTTTTAGTAAAAATATAGCTCGAGATATCGCTCACTGAGGTACCTTTGTCTACGTTATTGATAAACAATGGTACTTTAATATCTGCCGCTTTGAACTTCATATCCGACTCATTCTTCGCTGTACCTTTTTGCCCAATAAAACGATTTTTGTATCGTTTTTTCCTAACTTCTATCCATTCTTCGTCATGTTTATTTTCTTTCCAAGTACCTGGTTGCTGTACAATATCCGCTAAGGCCCTTTGGTTTGATTTACCGTTCGCATCGCGATCTATTTTTTCATTAACTACCTCCACTTGCTCAGGCGCAGCTACCATACATTGAGTCGGCGCATGACTCAGCTGTGAAGTCGTATGCACCGTACCAAATTGCTCGTTTACTCGTATCGGCGAATGTGGTTTTGCAAACGAGACGCACTTATCGTTAGCACGCTCGGGTGAGAGGGACAGCTGATCCGGCGCCTCGGGCGCTATCAGCTGTTCACTGTGTGTCACTAAGCCCATTGGTCCGCTATCGTAGGTATCACATAAAAAAGCACCTCTTTTGTTATTAACGTTCAAATGATGAACGTTAACTAATGAAGCTCTCTTGAGATTTTCTAGGTCACATTTTAGAACACTAAACTGATCGTCAGTTACATATTTCTCCTTGATATGTGATATGTCGTTCCGTAAAATAAGGAGATCTTTGAGTAATCTGGTGACATCTACATGGTCAAAAGATATTGGTGGCAACTTTTGTAGATCACGAGCTACAAAAATTGGTATTAACTCCGGGTCTGTCTGTTTGAAAAGACTAATAATATCCTCCAAATTTCTGTTTGTCTTGCCTTTATTTTTGCGCGTAATGTTACGCTTCGAAGTCTGGATTGAATCGAACAACAGATTCTTGGCTTCTTCCACTTCCTCTTCCGAAAAAGCGGTCGCACAGATTTGCACTAAACTTTCTTCATTCATAACTTCTATTTTGTTTTGCACAAATGCAAGCACTTCGCAGATCACAATGTTACAGTTTTGACATTTTAATACTTTAGAGGCCATTGCGTAGCCTCAAGGTCAGTGACCGCACTCAACACGAACGCATAAACACCCACCCGCACAGGAAGACGTTTGCGCGTGAACTGATTAATGTGAAGCCAATAAAGTTTATTTTTTATTTTATTTTTTCGAATATACGGCTGAGATTCTGTATATACAAGATTATTTTTAGTATATGCGAAACCTGAATATAGTTTGTTCAGAATCAGTAACTGAATCGATTCCAATAATTTTTACACCATGTTATATTTTGTACCAAAAATATTTAATTATGCTTCCAAGTCGCGGGCCTTAGTGTTTTGTATCGATTTTAAAATTATCATGTCTTTCTCGTATTCAAACGTCCATTACACGGAGATGGTACGTAAACTAGCTGTTTGTGGTGATCTGCATATGTTTTTGCGTGGACAACCAGGTAACTTATCAAGCTTATAACTTTGTGATTATTAATGATACAGTTTTGAAATTTTTTTCATAGATTCATTACATAAAAATACTAGACCCGTGTTTCGGGTTTCGCATAAACAAAAATTAATGTTGTATATTCATTGAACTGGCCATTATTTTATTTATCATGAATTACAAAGGCAACTTTTTGGTTGTATTAAAACTACAGGTTGTATTTGTGTTTACGTTTTAGATGATTCTCAGTACTATTTTGTAATTGTATATTTATTACACGCAATATGAATAAATTTCGCAGATAAGTTTGTTCAAAAACAGCAATTTTTCATAATCATTAAACACTACGTGCCAAACTATTACAGTATTTAATAGTCAAAGAACACTATATTTCCACTTTTCCACAATTGCTTATGTATTTATTTTATTAAAATTACGCTATATTTTTACTGATATTTATTTTAGATGTTTGGTACCTATGTGTATATTTGAATTTGAATTAGAATATTATTTTTATTTTTAGGTTTTTCCTTCTACTATAATTAGTTTTACACACGTTGTTCACATCCCTTGTAATCTTTTACCCTATCGCAGATACGCTGAAAAAGATTTTTGTGCGAATAATTTTTGTGCATCAACTTTGCACGTATTTTTCTGTTCCTTTCCTTCTGTCTGTTCATGTGTGCATATGGTTAAAGAACTAAATATAAATAAATTCTTTGATAACAAATCACGCCTCACAGAAAACCTGAATGATACAATGCTTGAGTCAATTTCAATGACTGCCATTTTCTTACCTACTTATCTCCAAAAGCGCATTAAGACAATTAACTCAATCTCACAAACAATATCCTACTGAAAACTGATTTCCTTAATAAATTCAGTGTAATTTTAGAAACAATAATAAATTAAACGCAACGCGCGACGGTTCGGCGCAACATGAAGCGACACGAAATAATAATCGTGTTGTTGTTCGGGCTCCGTGGCTGATGCCACGATAACTCCCCCTTAATTGGACCACCAGTGCTTTAATAACATGAAAACTGGACCAGAGGGAAGGTGGGAGAACAGAAGGGATTCAAAAGCGGATGCTCGCTTCTCACGACCGAAATTCTAGAGCAATTAGCAAGAGCAATCGTTTGCGTACACTTGGAATTACCTCATTTAATATTTCTCCCTTATTTTCGAGCGAACCTAACAGATGTTACAAACATAAGTACCCACCAAAGTGATATTTTTAGAAATTTATATGAAGGTGGAACTGCCAACGTAGGTACATATTTTATTCATACAGTGTCTGATCGCTTTCAACCCGCTTCAGCTTCCGTACATAAATAAGTATTTCCAATACTTTGGAAGTTGAAGTTGTTTACATAACAGTTATATTTTATTTTCATTGTTTTCGGTCGAAGAAGGTGGCTGCTTGATAGAATCGTTACACAAGAAAATATGGATGATTATATGTTGGTAAAACACCTTGATGTCTTTGAAAAATACTACAGACACAACTTTTGCATGATCTACAAACTTTTTATAGGGCTCTCTCTACATGTTACAGCACCGTTATCACCACATCGTCGTAGCGGATGCGCGCACACGCGGCAACAGACGACTGCGTCCGCCCGTCTGCTAAAATCTGTTGGAACCAGGGTGAGTGAGCACGTATTCGACGGAACGCTATCAGGACTATAAAGAGACCTTGTTCTTACGCGTCGCATTCAACTATTTCAACATGACGTGACAACGGCGACGAGAAATCTTATGTTACACTGTTACTGCGAACACATAATGAACGAAACACCAGTTTACTAACAGGTACTTAGTGTACTTACCTACCTGTTTACGAAGATTTTAAATTACCTGCCCGTTGCCCGTACCTATTATAAGCCACGGGAGGATACTTATTAAATAGGCAGAATTATCTATTAATAGTAGAGATTTTTCCTATTTCAGTGGATCGGCATTAAATCATACAAACACTTAATTTAAATCAGACTACAAATTCTTTGTCTAACAATCGTAGCATCATTAACGTGGTCCTAAAATTTTAAATGAATTTATGGACTCGTGCAAAAGCTTGTAAGTTGTACAAAAGTTTGTATAAAGTTTAAATAACGTCGGATAAAAGAACAGGGGGTTCAGATATGACCACATGATAGAAGTGAACATTTACTATTATTATGATTTTTTTATTTGACTGTCCTGTTATTCCAGTGGTTAGTGAAACTGACTCCTAAGACGGAGGTCGTGGGTTCGATTCCCACCCAGGACAAATCTTTATGTGATGAGCACAATTATTTGTTCTGTGTCTGGTTGTATTGTAATTTATCTATAACATGTATGTATTTAGAAATATATAACTGTACTAGCTTATGAAAATTGCTTCGCCCGCGTATTATACATATAAACCTTTCTCTTGAATCAATGTCTATTTATAAATACCGCATTGGAATTCGTTCCGTAGTTTAAAATATCTAAGCGGAATGACGCGGGCATCGACTTTGTTTTATACTATGTAAAGATTATCTAGAAATTGAAACCCTCGCCATCTAGTTGATGTCTATGCAACCTAGATGTCAAACAATACGATGAATTAACTTATACTGAATACACACTATTTTCGTAATAAACATTTGTTTTCCAAATATAGAGGATAATAATAATTGAGATAAAAACTATCCTATCTTTTAAGTTGGACCAAATTACAGATGTATACGGAATTTAATCAAAATCGATTTAGTAGGTAGAGAGTTTACCCTTAACATACATCGTGACACGAGATTTTTATATATATAACATAAAATAAGATTTATCAGTTGGTTGCCATAGTACAGGCTCTGTACTATGGCAACCAGCTCTAAGTTTGGGATCAGATAAAGTGTGTTGGTTGTCCTAAGATATGAAAGGCTTATGGCTAAGTAGGTAATAAAAGCCGCACGGGTTGATCGTTCAGGTTAAGCTACGCTTGCCGCGGTTGGTCCGTGGATGAGGGATCATATTTACATACCATCTAAGACCCTTCCGTGCCTCGAAAAAGCACGTTAAGCCGTTGGTCTCGGCTGTCTTTTGCTTAGACAGTAGTTATGAGTCGTCAGAAGCCCGAAAGTCTGACAAACAGTCTTACCAAGGGGTATCGTTTTACCCAGTAACTAGGTTGTGGAGGTCAGATAGGCAGTCGCTCCATGTCAAATACTGGGACTCAGCTGCATCCGGTTAGACTGGAAGCCGACCCCAACATAGTTGGGAAAAGGCTAGGCAGATGATGATGGTTGTCCGAAGATATTATTATCTAGGACTGGTTCCGTGTATACGGGATACAGCGTGTCCGACAGACTGAAGCCCAATATACCCGATTCAGCGTCACTGACCCGATCGTGATAGTTCAGTTTCGTTCTCTGTTTAGAATGAGCGTAAAGTGCGCCCAAAGAAGTTTTCACTTCAAACTACATGATTCAAGTACTCACTTAATTTTCTTGCTCCCCTACTATTGATTTTCGCAAATTGTCTGCACCTTCAATCTTTTTTTAACAACAGTAAAATTCCAGGTACAATGAAATATTTCCCAGAAAAAAAATACGAAAGCTCCGACCTTGTTTAGTTATAGTATGAACGTAACAAAAGCGAAAAGTTTGGCAAATTGAGCGCTGTTGAAAGTAATAAGTAAGCCCCACAAAGTTAGCCTACGTTATCTCAGCTTTGTGTTTGACCAGCTCATAATTGTGTAACACACTATTAATCAGAATTTCAATCATTTTGAAGGTTATTGCTAATCCGGTCTTTCATATGTCCGAAAAAAATGTCTGCTTAGCAACGTCAACAACGCCATGAATGTTATGGGTCTGCAAAATGAAATCGATTTCCACTGATAGTGTATTACGTAGCTACCCCTCTGATTTATGAACGTAAACGAGGCAAAAGAAGTATATAAGGTAGCGTTCCGAAGGCCTCCTCCTATGCTGGGATACCTCTGATAGCACAACTAAAGCATACAAAGGTTTTCATTTCTTAGCCTACCCAAATCTCAATTTTTGGTATTGTTTGTCGATTCGTTGATCTTGTCCCTAACTTCTGAGTTGAGCAGCACGATTACTAACAAATCCATCTGAATGAACAGGTCCACTCAATCTATGTGGTGCTTTCCTAAAAAACCATTTCACCAATCTAGATGATCTTCACATGATCTGGAAGGCAATTCTCGCGTTTTCGCTCGTAAATGTCACATTCGTGGTTTTCGCTCGTGTTCTACCTAAGTCGCTTATAAAATGGTGAGATTTTCTGAAATGATCTATTCTCAGTACAAATCGATCGTAAATTACGAGTCTAGGGACAAAAATGTTGCCATTATGCATCACACCAAGTAATCCATTTTACATAACGATGCTATTTTTATAACGAAGTCGTTATTTTACTTTCGACCATCTTTAAAAATGATTTTCAAGTCAAAAAAATGTTTTGAGCAGCATTTGATACGTATTTTATAAACATTTATCAATATCATCATCATTCTCAATTTCGTAACTCATTAAAATAAGTTCTACTGCAACGGAATGCATCACTTGCTGCCGTTTTGTCAATGTCAACCGATATTCGTCACGTCAAATTAAAGCCATTATTTTTTATTGTTTACATCGGTCAAATTTGCTCAAATTAATAATTAAATGAAACAGAATGACTGCCAATGATATTTTAAGTATTATAGGTAGTAAACGGTTTATTGTGGTCAATAATATCTAAGCTTCTCAAGATGAAGAAGAAGAGGAGGAGGTATAATTATCGTAGTGCGAGCGGTTGTGCTCCAACCGGACTGTCCTGCTGTTCCAATGACGCAGCTGTATACCTATGTGATCCATGAAATTACTTTACAAAGGCCCAAACGAACGTTGGAAAATTCTTGCGAAAACAAATTTCGCCCTGCGGGTCGCATTAGGAGTCTCATCAAACACGACTGCCATGCGATCATTTTTCGACATTCATAAAAAATTTGGCCGAGAGGTGAAATGAACCGGCCATTTCTAAGCTCGAAGATAGCCCGCTATCATGACTCCGACTATTCATATTAACTAGTGATTATTATAATGTATTGTTTACGTAAAGTATTGTTGTTAATAATATAAGTGTTGCATATATACTAACTGTGTTTTTAATTTATAATACCTAGTTTATTTATTTATAAATACCAAATTTAAAAAGAGCAGTGGTGGCTCAGTGGCAACGGCCGCGACTTACGAGTAGTAGGTCGTGAGTTCAAACCCAAGCAGACACTTTACTTTGTGTAAATTATTTTATCACCACTACTGTCAAAACGGTGAAAGAAAAAACATAGTGAGGAAACCGGCATATCTTAGAACCAAAAATTCGAAGACATGTGTCATCTACCAACCCGCACTGGGCCCGCGTGGTGGATTATGACCCACTCCCTCTCACCGAGAGGAGGCCTGTCTCCCAGCAGTGGGAACATTATAGGCTACTGGTGATGAAATTTAAAAGCTAACTTTCTTTAAATAATAACATGTATGTACAAGTCTAGGTACAAACGTAATATATATTATAATACATGCTTGACTGCGTTAATCAATTTTAATTTAATTACAAATATTCAAATAAATTCTCCTTTGTATTTGTTACAACCAAGAAACTTAAAATACATATAACTTCCTTGGTTACAACAGAATGCATGGCTGCCTATAGAAAGATGCTGATTTGTAAGTGTCACGAGTTTTGTTATGTCAAATTAAAGTCATATTTTATTGTTGTTTCATTGTTTACATTGGTTACTTACCTATATATTATGTAATGGAATTTATACAGAATGGCTGCCAATAAGTAAACTGATGACTACTAAATAACATTAAAGCTCAACACGTTGGAGAAGACGAAGCGTGATTGTTGTAAAGACCGGACCGACTCACTGGCTCTCAGTATAGCTTTTGCGTCCAACCGTTCCAACGACACAGTTGAATCTATATACATAATTGTTCCAGCTACATTACTCTACGAAGTCTGAAAATATTGTTATTCTTTGTGTAACCAAATGTCCTGCCTGAAGGACAAGCGGTAGGAGTCTTGTCAAACACGAATTTCAATTTGTTTGTGGTGAAACTGCTGGACGACCGTGTGTCCACATTCACGTATACTTTGGGCAAGACGTGTAAAGATTCAGCGATTCTTTAGCGGGCTACGGAACAGCATACCACACACGATGCCGACTAATCATGTAAACTAGTGTTTCTTATAATATATTGTTAATGCACAGTATTGTTCCTATTTATAAGTTACATATTGAAAAAAATAAAATAAATTTGAAATCATTATTGTTTGAAATGCTTTTAATATTCTCCACAGTGTTGATGACCCTGTTTTAAGACAATAATAATAGGTGACAAAGGGCCCTTTACAAAAATACATCACATACTAGTTTTCATAAATTCAGAATAAACCACAAAAACAGAATTATTATCACACCACACATGGGTTTGGTCATGCTTCACTGTAACATGCCCGCAACACAAGCCGAGAACAATTCTGGGCTAAGAACGACGGCCTTTTGCAGCGCAGGAACCTCAACGATGAAGTACTTAAATGTGTAGTAGTGTGCGACTTCATGCGCGACAGCTTCAGCAACGTTCTTCCATTAGTACTGATTTGGCTTTGGCTCCTCTATATAAGTGAGGGTCAAATCTGGAAATATGCAGAAGGATGGTGAGCACCGCAGCTCAAAAATCCTCGCTTGGAGTGGTACCGCATATGTAATGATTGCCACGCAATAAACCTTTCTACGAGGCCTGAAATTTTCTTCGTATGTGTTTTCCTTGTCGTGGGGATCGCAGCGTCTTCTGAGATGTTTATGAACACGTAACACATTTTGTTAAAAATATTTATAAATTTCTTTCGCAATCGACACAATCATGACTGACTGACTGTTTGACGTTCGAACGCCCCTCGAAATGACGTCACGGCCGTTTCGACTGGTCTCCACCACTCTATGCATGTCGCATGTAAACGAGGGCATATCGCGTGGCTTTCCTGCGAGATATGCTCGAATCGACGTGGCGAGAATAGCTTGACTCGATTTTAACAAGTGAAAAGTACGAATCGAGCTACAATAACGAATGCGAGTTTCGCGAGAATTGCAGGCTTCCTGGCCAAGATAATGACTGGATTTTAAAAGAGTTTTATTTTTGCCTTTCCTCTTCGAGGTGGTTAGATAGGAAGCGCCAATCACTTCTAGTTTTAAAAATATGATTCACGTGTAAAATTGTTTGTAGAAACATACCTACTTACAGAAATAAAAATAAATTATCACATATCTCGAGCGCCAAGTCCTTGCAAAATAAAAATCATCAAGATTAAACATTTTATCGTACTAACCTAATAATAAAGTGTCGAAGGACACACAAGTAAAGAACGATGTTAACCTTTTGAGCGCCATGACAAAAAAGTAAAATCGTGCCCTCAGCGCCAAGCTATGAATTCATCCTTTAATACCTACAAAATAGTAGTGAGTTCGAAATTATATCGATAAAGCATTAACCACGTATTTTTTAACATATATTATATTTTTAATAAAAGGTTACTATACCAAGAATATATAATAAAGGAGTTTTATTTCATCCCGCTTTGTCTTTTATGGTAAAAATAATACGATATCTGTCACAGTTTCGGCGTTAAATCCACAATTCAAAACAACAGTCGATAAAAGCAAGTCATTACCATCACAGCACTATGTTCAATCATGACGCACATTTTTGTCACGATAGGATGACACTGGCGTAGCTAGCACGACTTTTCTTAATTTGCTCGCCTCTGCACTAGAGGTGCGCATCCGATATTTATGAATAATATCGAAATAATAAGAGTTATTTTATTTTAATGGTTTCGCTTTTTATATACAGTAGCAGTTTTTATTTAATACAAGTAGCTTCTGCCCGCGACTTCGTCCGCTTTATATTTATTGCACCCCCAACCCATCCCGTCGCATCGTATGTATATTTTTTAATATGAAAAAGAAAAGTATTGTCCAAGCGATTTTTTTTTTACTATTATTAAAATCTTCCGAAGGCCATACAAAAAATATTAGGCGAATCGGTCGAGCCATTATATATATAGTATTCATTTTGATTTATATAGATTTAAGTTTCTCTGAAAGAACAACCAGTAATAATGCCTTAATGTACCGCCACGTAGGTACAGATGATATCTCAGTTGAAAAAAAAAACAATTTTCTGTAGATAAATACTTATCAGAATACGACGGAAATAGGCGAAAGCAAATTTAAATCATCAAATGAATTTGTATTTTAATCATTAAACGAAGTTTTATACTCAAGATTTGTAAGTACAAATATTATAATAAATACGAAGAAAGGGACAATATTGTCGTCGGAAACGAATGAAACTTAATTCAAACAAACCTCAATAGGATACGAGTTTATTTTATGACACGCCAGCCGAGCTTAAAGCTGTTTGAAATGATTTACATGAATTTTGTTCTCTTTTTTATTATACAATCTGAACTTCACTTTGTAGTTTTATTTGAAACAAATTACTTATAACACAATCGTATCGTTAAACAAGGATGTATGTTCCGATGACTATAGTCTGATATGCACGCCCTTCCGCTCCTCCCAGAGCGGGAGACGTCATTTAATGATTTCCCACCCACAAAAAAAGTCGTTCAGAATAATAAAGTAATGAGAACAAACTACTGATACAAGTAAAGGAACAGCTCTATTTACAAATCGATCACATGTGACGTCATCGGATTGTCACGATTAGATGACTCTGGCGCTCCAGGCACAGACAATATGAAAGTGTGATGGAGATGGGCATTACACTCATTATGATTTATCGATAATCAACTAACACCGACATTTAATGAGCAGATAGTTCAGTATTTTAATCATATTTAAATCATTTTCATGATTCCTGAATCATTAAACTTCTATATCAAAAGTTTTATTTATTTATTGTTGAATAATTTAAAGAAATTAAATATAACGTAGGTTACTGTCAAATTCGATATTCTTGTTATATTGATTGCTACATCACTACGTGTCATGGTATGATGACTGTGGCGCTGAGGGCACTATGTTTTTCGAACTTTATAATTGGTGTTAGTTTTTGCCATCTTATGTTAATACGGATGAAATATAAAGAAAGAAGCTCAACTAATATAAATAAGGATGAGTCAAGGAACATAATTAGCAAAGGAAATAATAAAAACAATGTTGTTTTATGAGTTTTATTTACGTTTAAAAGTCTGTCGCGGTATCGTGACCGTGGCGTGCTGGGCACGTTTTGGTTTGTCATCTATACGTGACTCTGGCGGTCAAAAGGAAGTAATAACTACTTATTACTTCCTTTTGACCGCCAGAGTCACGTATAGATGACAAAAAGTTTCATATAGTATCTATAGATTATGGTATTATCAGAGACAAAGTTGCTCTCTTCGTACTGTGTACGCAATAAATATTCCTTCCAGACCATTTGGTACCACTGTCGAGGACCACAACCTTTCATACGAGCTAGTTATCAGATTTATGCTTCAATAAACCTACTACACTTTCCTTGGGGAGTTTTTTCAAGAGTCGTAACGTACCTAATTACAGATGTGCCTCTCCAATAACCGAGGGGGTATAAACAGTTATATTACATTGTTGACCAGATTGGCAATAAAAATACTGCACGTTTAATCAAATCACAGCTGTTATCTTGCCAGCTGTATAAAATGGTTATAACGCTGTAAATTAACGTAGGGTGTCAATTTGATAAACAATTAATTGCTCTGAATAAACATTTGTAGATGCTCAGGTCCATTCATAGTACCTATAATGAGCCTAGGGTGAATAATGAAGGATCTAAACGAGGGCACGAGGTCCTCATTTACCTACTTGAACATTCGCTGGGATGCTGATTATTGAGTGTCTAGAAAATACAGCGGGCAAATCAAATGTCTAATGATTTATTATCGTAAATACCCCAGATTGTCAAAATCATAGAACTGTCAAAGCAGAGCTTCAAAGCATAGAATGACAACCGAAACTCTTCCCGTCCTTTGTTCTGAATTAGCCATGAAAACTACATTAGGTGATAGAGTTTTTTTTTTTTTCTTTCACGTTCTTGAGCAGTGTATGAAGGTTGGCTCCAAACGACAGCGATTCTCCATAAATTTTCGAAATAAAATCATATTTCTCGACAAGGCGACGCAGAGGCAGAACCCGCGATAAATCATTATAATATTTGTTTAAACATTATACTCGTATTATAATGCGAGAGAAACATAATATTATAGTGTCTGTGTTCATATAATGAAGCATCAAGCCATAATTTACGAAGCTTCGAATTAAATATTTATGTTTTAGGGGTCTACCTACAGTAAAGATGCTTAAAGCACATAATTACTTTGTAAGAAGATATAAAGTATTATTTAAATAGGAATTAAATAAACATAATAATTCACTAGATTTGTCTAATTGTGGGCATTTTTTTGTGAAATATACATAATTAGAGGACCTACGAGCGCTGTACCATTTTTTTAACCCACGAAAAAAACGGAGGAGGTTGTCAATTCCACTCATTTTTTGTTTTTGGAAAAAACTCATGAAGAGCGTAAATTATGACTTCATTACATTCCACTTTATAAAATTAAAGTCAGGTTATAACAACATATAACCTGGCTGCTCCTCTCTTTTTAAGAAATCAAAACAAACTGAAATGACGCGCGGGAGACATCTCAACAAAAAATCGAATAAACCTAAAAAATAAATAAGGCGATGTATCATAAAAATAATATATACAACCAGCCGATTATGGTCCCACTGCAGACTAAGACCATAGAGAGAAGGTATGAAAGCTTGAGCTATCGTTAATATGCTTACTCAAGATGGATTGGCGATTTCACATTTACGTATATTTCAGGTATCAACCTACCTATAATTTCCGAATTCCTCGTGACGTTGTTATTAATAATATACCCCTCCACAATGACGTCGTAATGGGGCAATTTTTTTTTTTTACATGTTAAATCATTATGAACCCTTATAGAACATATCTAGTCTACTGGGAAATAATGGTAAGTACATTATAATTATATGCAAATAAGCTTGAAAAAATAAAACTAAATCGACGCCGACGCGGTGACGGCACCCTTCGCTCGGCCTACGATCATTATATTCAGCGCACGTTTAAAACAACGAGAACCAACTCATTTCATAGTTTGAAGGCCCACATTTTGGCTTATAAAACTACTAGGTGGTCGGTTGAATAATAAATGGAGAGATGAATGCTCTTTTCAATCGAAAATATTTTTCATATTTTTTTTACTTTTGCTGTTCATTCATAACTTCCCAATGCAGTAATATTGCAAGTTGTTCTTTATTTTAAATATTAAAATTTATCAGTTTGGGTGAACTACTTATTTGAAACTTAAGTGTTCCAAGCTGTGTCGAATATTGGAACAGTATGCGAGCACGCTGCTAATTGGATCAACAAACTTGTTCTCGGTGTAACAATCTGAAAACTTAACACCAACATCCATCCAACAACTTTCCATTAACTTACTAGACACAATTGTGGTCAGTTTAAGCAAAATTATCATCATTAGGTATGATTGCAACTTTGAACTTTTTAATCAACATATAAAAAAACCGGCCAAGTGCGAGTCGCGCACCGAGGATTCCGTACAAACCTGTAGGTATTCTCGGTTTATGCGTAAGGTTAATGTTTATGAAATTAAATGGATTTTTTTTATTTTTACATTTGAGTTGATTGAATGAAAGGTAAATTGCGGCTTACGATTTAGGACGTATTAAAAAAAAACTACTTACTAGATCTCGTTCAAACCAAGTTTCGGTGGAAGTTTACATGGTTATGTACATCATATATTTTTTTTAGTTTTATCATTCTCTTATTTTAGAAGTTACGGGGGGGGACACATTTTACCACTTTGGAAGTGTCTCTCGCGCAAACAAGTTTAGAAAAAAATGATATGAGAAACCTCAATACCACATTTGAAGACCTATTCATAGATACCCCACACGTATCGATTTCAGAGATTCAGTTCTAAGTATGGGGAACCCCAAAATATATTGTTTTTTTTTAGGGTTCCGTTGCCAAATGGCAAAAAAACGGAACCCTTATAGATTCGTCATGTCTGTCTGTCCGTCCGTCCGTATGTCACAGCCACTTTTTTCCGAAACTATAAGAGCTATGCTGTTGAAACTTGGTAAGTAGATGTATTCTGTGAACCGCATTAAGATTTTCACACTAAAATAGAAAAAAAAAAACAAAAGATTTGGGGGTTCCCCATACATAGAACAGAAACTCAAATTTTTTTTTTTTTTCATCAAACCCATACGTGTGGTGTATTTATGAATAGGTCTTCAAAAATGGTAATGAGGTTTCTAATATCATTTTTTTCTAAACTGAATAGCTTGCGCGAGAGACACTTCCAAAGTGGTTAAATGAGTGTCCCCCCCCCCCGTAACTTCTAAAATAAGAGAATTATAAAATTTAAAACGTCATAAATCGTAAACCGCAATTTATCTTACATTAAATCAACTGAAATATAAAAATTAAAAAAAAACATTTATTTTTAAACCGAGAATACCTACAGGTTTGTACGGAACCCTCGGTGCGCGAGTCCGACTCGCACTTGGCGGGTTTTTTTTCTATTTAGGTGTGAAAATCTTAATGCGGTTCACAGAATACATCTACTTACCAAGTTTCCACAGCATAGCTCTTATAGTTTCGGAAAAAAGTGGCTGTGACATACGGACGGACAGACAGACAGACATGACGAATCTATAAGGGTACCGTTTTTTGCCATTTGGCAACGGAACCCTAAAAAATCGATACAATAGTCGGTTTGCCTAAATAAAGGTGAATGCACTAAGGTGGCCCGCGAGCTCCTCTGAGTTCATTTAATCCCATTAATGATTTATTTAATTCCATTATGGTTGCTGATAATATTTTAATCAACATACGACCTGACACTGTGTTGTAAATTTCAAAATATTTTTTCTTATTCGAGAGCTACTTTAGCGAATCTATCTTAAAGATTCGTGAAAAGCGCTGACAGTCACTTATACGATATATATACACGTAGATAGATTAAACGAGGTGTAGGTACATAAATCACGGCTAATATAACCCAGTATCGTAGCAATCGGAGAACATATCAAACTTTCTCGAATTTCTTGAATTATTTTTCAATCCCGTAAGGAAATATATAATCCGTATCGGATTTATTTTTATAATATTCCCACATTTCAGTTTAATGTGCTCATATTATTTACTAGCTTCTGCCCGCGACTTCGTCCGCATCAAATTTTGCTCCCCTTCCCGTCGCATCGAATTGCCTGCCAGTTTTCGTCCATTTTTCGTTTGCTGCTCCGTTTCTATTGACCCTAGCGTGATGTAATATAGCCTTTCTCAATAAATGGGCTACCCAACACAAAGAGAATTTTTCAATTCCGACCAGTAGTTTCTGAGATTAGCGCGTTCAATCAAACAAACTCTTCAGCTTTATAATATTAACTAGCTTCTGCCCGCGACTTCGTCCGCGTTATATTTTTGCTCCCCTGACCCTTCCCATCGCATCGATTTGCCTGCTAGTTTTCGTCCATTTTTCGTTGCTGCTCGCTCCTTTAACCTTAAAAGATAGACATTTGCTCTCGCGGACTTTTTTTTAGAACTTTTTAAAAGGAACAATTCCGTGATACATAATTTTTGCGTTACTTTAACCGTTTACGCAGCGCACGCAACGGAAACTCTCAAAAGGAATAAATTTTCCCCGTTTTTGCAACACTTTTCATTACTGCTCCGCTCCTCTTAGTTGTAGCGTGATGTTATGTAGCTTATAGCCTCTCTCAATAAATAGGCTACCCAACACAAAAAGAATTTTTCAATTCGGACCAGTATTTCCTGAGATCAGCGCGTTCAATCAAACAAACAAACAAACTCTTCAGCTTTATAATATTAGTAAGTTTAGATAGTATAATATTATAGAAGAAGTATAGATAGACAGGTGACGCGACCGTCTGTAACACGAATCGAGGGTAGCTATGATTAAAATTACGAAATCATTTGGGATGCTGTCTGTATTCCGAGAAAATCAGATAAAATCATTTTTGCGTAATCGAATCCTTATCATTTTTATTTCAGGTACGCATTATTATACATGAATTTACCGTGTTTGAACATAAAAACATAATTCCTTTTCCCACGTTCTGAGAGAACTTTATATACATCATTTCGCTTCTTTTATTCGCCACTCCTAAAGCATAAAGTCTGCGTCTCTTGGGATTCTCAGAACGAGAGAAACAAATATGTGCTTAAATAATATTTATATTGCCTCAGATAAGTAACTAAGTGCCTAACTTATAATTCTACAACTAGTTACTCAGGTGTCATAATAATTTCAAAAAGTATTCAAACATTCATGAGCTGAGAAGCTTTCTACCCACCACATCTTTAACTTAAGTTAAAAAACACACACACTAGACCTACTCACACAGAGCTATTATTATAAACAGAAAAGATTTGATTTTTGTATGTTTGTTTGTTACACTTTCACGCTAAGACGGCTAAACTGATAGAGCGAAACGGATTTGGATGAAATTTGGCACTTGAGTAGACCATGAGCCGTATTATATTGGATACTTTTATCTCAATATTCCCTCAAGATCGAAAATTATGCAGGCTAAGCGCAACTAGTAATTTTATAAGTAAATTTCTTATCCTAGTCATTACTTAATTTCTTCATTGGGCGTAAGAGGCGACTAAGGGACTTACTAAAGAATGGGCAGCAGCGTTCTCCTTGCATTCTACCACCATACTGCGATCGCCAACCCGCCTGCCAAGCGTGGCGATTGCGGCAAACACTTACAAAATGGGGGAGGCCTATGTCCAGCAATGGACGTCTGATGCCTGAAATGATGATGAATCATAATTTAAAGTGAACCTAAGTCGTCTTCACCGTCTTATTTAACGCTATACTGTATTATAAAGGTTTAGACGGAAAGAGCTGAATTTCATCGACAAACTTTTAAATCTTTTATATTCTACTTTTAAACCAAAGGAAAGTCTGCACAATCGACTCTGAATTATCTGCATTAGAACTTCTACTGTGTAATCTTCAATATGTTACGGCTAGTTACAGACAGTTTTCTTACTTTTCAATCGCCTTCTTTGAACTCTTAACGAAGTTCACTATTGACTGTAGGTATTGTAAAGGCTTCTATACCTGCCAGCCTATTCTGTAAAAATCATAGATACCATGAACACTTAGGTGAAATGAGCTGTCGCTAGTGTCAGTTACGGTTGCCAACCCTACTACATAATATAGTATCTTGCTATATTAGAGGCCTAAATACATTTTATAACTAAAGTGGGCGTAACTATTATATTTTATATCAGTACAAAACGGCCAGATAAGCGCGTTATTACCAGTATTAATCTCATAAAAGTTGAATTAATGGTAAGTTGTTACCTTAATTTAGAATACATTAAAGATTCTGTGACATTAAAAATAAAACTTTTAAAATAAAGGTTCAAAGTACCAAAAAATATCCATTTAAACTTTTTTTTCGCCCTTTAGTTGTTTTTTTACAGGCAATGACTGCAAAGTTACTAAAGGAGGAGGGTAAAGATTAGAAAATTTTTTGCCTATCATAGTCATGAAAATTCAAAGTATTTATTGACGTCATGTTATTATGTTTATGTGAAATTTAGGTACCTATCGACTTTTACATCTATTCTAAAATAGTAAAAAAACAAAATAGCTAGTCATATAAAAAAATCATCAAACTTGAAAAATTCCTTTAAGTTTTGTTATTTTAAGCACTTTTTCTAACTTTCATTAAAAAATAAACTGTTATGCGCTTTATACACCAATATTTTTTAGTCTCTCAAATACTACAGTAAATAGGCTTTTTAACTAGTATTCATTTGTTTTGGTGCATCAACCGCTTAAAAGTTTATTTTTTATTGAAAGTTAGAAAAATTGCTTAAAATAACAAAACTTCAAAGAATTTGCCAAGTTTGATGTTTTTTTTTTTTTATAAGACTTGCAATTTTTTTTCTTACTATTTTAGAATAGATGTAAAGGTCGATACCTAAACTTCACATAAACACAATAACAAGATGTCAATAAATACTTTGAATTTTCATGACTATGATAGGCGAAAAGTGTTCTAATCTTTACCTTCCTCCTTTGATATAAAAACAGTTAGCATCCCTCGTCTCATTGCTTGCCTCACCAATCTTTTCACGGTGACATTTTTACAGAATAGACCGGTTGTACCTGTACATAGATCAGATATACATACATTTATGTGTGCCCTGCAGTGTGTAAGTTAGTACAATTAACTGTTTCCCAAGGGAACTTTATGTTGGACAAAACTTAGTTAATGGAAGGCTCTCTGCAGCCATTAGATAACTATTCGGGAACCAATCGATTGTTAGCTTAGGACTTGGACGACACGTGCTTATTTATGGTGACCCCACACGTGCCACGGTTGACTTATTGAGTTATTGCCTTACTTATGGACCCTTAAGCAACTCGTTATACATGCCCTTATTGTTGTTTTCGTACCTTTCGGAGGAAGTAGAGATTATGGGAGTCGTGTTTAATTCGAACTAGCTTTTATCATTTGAAAAAAATGCATAATATTTTATTCCCTGGCTTCCGCTTCTTTAGCCCAACACTTTGATGACGCAACATCTACTAGAAGCAAATTGTAGCATCCTTAATGCTACAATTTGCTTCTAGTAGATGTTTAATAAAACTTAGTATACGCGTTTGACACAGGTAAACGCCAAAGCAATGTCATTGCAAAACCTCTTTGACCGAGCCCGTCTTTGAGCCCGTTTGCTTTCAACAAAAGGCACTCAAGTTTTAAAGATAACGCCCTTATGAGGGTTTCAAATCTTGTAGTTCCTCCAATCCACCAATTAGATTTTATAATCTTAAAGAAACCATGTTTATAAAGAACCATATGGAAGGTTGCAAAAAAACATATATTTTTTGTTATTTAAAACAATCAAATAATCCAAAAACTTGTTGCTCTTGATTAACCTAAAAGTAGGAACACTTTTTGAAACAAAGTAATTTTTACTAACTATTCCTACATTTTACGTCTAATATGCAACATGTTTCTCTGTAATAAGTCTTACGAAAAATGAAGTGGGTTATTTGATCACCCTGGGGGCTATTTGAGCGTACGCCTCCGCCCTCCATCGCTTGGATCTTTCCCGGACCAATATCGTATATATTTAGCGCTCCATTGGACCCTATAAATCAAATTTCCCATCGGCGGGCCTTATCGAAATCACTTTCCCATACTAGACATGATTCATATTGTTTCGCCAAGAAGTTTGCCTAGAAACTGAATCTGGAGCAGACTAAATTGCTTAAAATTTCAACTACTATGTTGATTAAACCAAATTGGTGAACGAAAACTAACTAATTTGAGAGTTTGCAAGCAAATCATGGCTAAACTAGGATTAACAAAAGTATTCAAAAACTTTTGGTATGTAAGGTTATACTAACATGTATATGATGTGATAATATTGCTAAATGTGTGTTTTGTTGTTGAGGAATGCTATTTAATACGGTTTTAATCGAGCTTTACCACAGTCTTTAAAAAAATTCCGTCGTCACTTCAAAATTAAAAGCTGTTGCTATTATGCTATCTGTACAGTCACGAGCAATAATATATATACATTGTCACATTTTCTAAAATATCTTAACTTCTACCATTCAAAAAATATGTGTACGATATTTTTTTCTAAATTACCTAACCATCAAACCGTGTCAAAACTGGGTATACATTAGTTTCACAATAATATAAACGAAACAAAATCAGTAAAAAGTTTACACTTCCAAAGTATTGTAATTTTTAAGTATCCATGACAATTTCTATAACATAATATATACAATTGTATACGTGTTATAGGAATTGTCATGGATACATTAAAATGAGATTGAAAGTAACCTACTTTTTCCTGTTTTTGTTAAGTTTATTACAGTAATAACTACAGTTTTATAAATAAATAGGGGTTGGTTACTGCAATAAAACAAGGACTTACAAAATCAGTGTTTTCATTAGAAATACGATATGGCACGTTGTTATTATTGATTTTATATCGATTTTGAATAATAATCACAATAACACAGGAAATACATATTTATCCAGCTGTACTGCACGATAACAAAAAACAACCGCAATGCGCGCCTATCCCTTCTGTATGATTTGCAATGTTGCCGTAGGAATCTAATAGCCCGCCGGCCTCGTCACCATCGGGGCGGTCCGGCCGATGCTAGACGACTAGCTTCGGAGAAGGCACGGCTCCCTGTCATTTAGGGCGACGCAGGTGCTCTCGGGGCACGGTTGCTTCGGGTAGGCAGGGAGTCAGACGCTCGGTGTCATCACTGCGTCCATTGTCAGACACGGTGTTCATACGCTTGCAGAATGCGCAGCTTGGGAGGAGCCGCGTCGAACCCTTGTTTCGCAAGAAGGAAACGATCTGTCGCTGCCGGCTGTGATCCGTTCTATGGCTGGTGGCGCAGCGTCGTGGGATGCGATGATCTCCTTCAGCGAAAATGTCATGTCGCAGAAGGAGGCAGCGGAAAGGGAGAGGGCGATTTCGAGTGCTCTCCCAGCCCACAGCAGGCGCACCGGGCGTCTGCTGTGTGCAGGCCCCTGGTGCACCTGCTAAAAATACATAAAAATACATGTATTTAGGGGGGCCGGTAGAGGACATTATCGGTAGACGTCCTCTACCAGCCCCCCTAAATGGGTCCAGGGACGGCGGAATCGGGGACGTCCGCCGCCCCCTATCATATATGACCCGAGGTGGTGGCGCGTAATGTACCACGCGCGCTCCTCTTAGACTTCGCGGGGGGAGTCAAACACCTCACTCCCCCTGCTTGACCAGACGGGGCCGCAGTGGCGGGCGGCCGGCACCAACCGAGGGCTGCGTTGAAGAATGCTTAAGCGTCCCCGTAGCCCCCGGTGCAAGTGTGCGAGGGAACACGGGGTCGTTTTAGTCAGTAGAAGTCTGAGAGACCCCTCCGTCCGCCCCAGGGCAGAGGACATCCATGAGGATTTCCACCATGATAGCAAAAAAAAAGTAAAAAGGAATCTAATAGCACAATAGTTTTAGGACGGTACCTACACGGAAATAAACACAGTGGACGGGCGAGTCGATACCACTCACTGATGGCTACTTTTACCTTACTATGACACAATATGTATAACGCAATGATAAAAAATCTAAAAATAAATAATACAATAAGATCCTATAACTATTTATGTACTCTGGTTTTGTCAATTAGGTAAAATCAAAATTTGGGTTCCTTTTGAACCCGAATTTCGATTTATTTCCGAGCTCAAGGTGCTTGAAACTGCTGCTTTGTAATTGTTTACATAATTTCGAAACTATACTGTTAACATGTTTTTGAAATTTCCTTGCGTTCATAATTACGTAACTAAAAGTTAATATTATTTTTTGGTAATCTATTGTTGACGAAAATTTGATAAAAATGTGTAGTTAAATTTGACACAATTTAACGTTTACATAATTTTTGGACACAGTTAGCATACTTATTTTTGCGATTTAATGTTGCTACATGAATTTGAATTTTATGCGGAAATCGGAAACACGTAGTAGTCCTCGGAACAAAAACTCGGTCAGCAATAGCCGAAACACAATAGTTCGGCGTGATTCCAGCGAAGCTCCTCTATGTGACGGTACAAAATGGAATAGACAATAGCAGAGTAAGAGCTACTACCTCGTGTACATGCACTACAGCGTTTGTGACGGATTATCTGAAGTAAGCCGCACGAATTGAACACGACACGATATAGCTTCAAGGATATTACGTGCGTTCCGTCGCGCTAACGATCTCTTCACTTGCTGAGGCCTGTCGACCTATATGATGTATGACAGATGCCATTATCGTATGCCACGAGGGTATAACACCGCTGTTATATTTATACAAGTCGTGTGCCCGATGGGGTTCCGCATCGGCAAAAATGATTAAATTGCATAAATTAAATGAAATTGTTTGTTCTACAAAAGGATATCAGAATCACTTTCACGACAGATTATTTACAAAAAAGCTAGATGGAGTCGCAATTTACTATCTGGCTACCCCTGAAGAAATAGTAAAACAAAATCAAGATCAAGGGTCATAATCCCTTTTAAGTTTAATCTTGGTCAGATCATGTAATGACAATGTGGCTTAAATAGTTTTTTGAGGAAAGCAACACACAGATTTGAGTGGACTAGTCCATTCATTGCAAGCATCGGTCAGTCAAAAATTAAAATCAAAAGTCATTTATCCAAACTAGGCTGAGAGTCAGCACTTTTTGAACGTCAAAGTTACATAAGACAGTCCCCCCAAAACGCCCGCCCTTCGACACTTCCTGGTGCTTTCTTCCCTTATTAAACGCCATACTCTGACGGTTTTACAAAAAATCGTCTTTAGTGGCCACCTTTGTTATGAAAGGAACTTTTGTGCAAAATGTCTAGCTTATAGACAGCAGTTTAGGAAGTGATTTCTCTGTCAGTGAATGAATTTAAGATTTTTAATGTAGCAGAGACAATGTATAATAACTATCAAAAGATAATGCATTTAAGCGGTACACGATGAGACGCAGACAAAGACATTTCTCAATTTCCTCTTTTAAAACTGAATTTTAAGCTGCAAAAGCCTGTATTGAAGATATTAAGTACAACAAATCTGGAGGGGAACTTTCAATTCCTTTTAACAAGTATACTTAGACCAAAGTTTGTCTACATAGCCAAAGTTGTAGTGTCCGCGCGAGATTTCCCTCGGGGGCAATAATTAGCAGGCTCGGCATTAGAGTGTGTAATATTTGTACATTGTACCAACAAACTCTTGAGCTAAATGTGATGACGTGTAGATGAGCGACAAATGGAGCTCTTTATCACTAGCCTGCAGCCAATGTTCACTTTACTGAGAAATTACCACAGTACAGTCACGGTCAGATACACATCACACACGAACGTGACCTACTTCGCTAAACCGATTTCGAAACGATTCTTTCATCTCGTGACGTTGATATATGCAGTTTTAACTGAACTGCTCGCTTTTCTGAAATGCTTCTAACGTGTCTTTTTGTTCGCTCTTTGTGTAGCGCTAGTCGCCAGTAGCAAATTACTGTTTCAACACTCATTTGGGAACTTTATACTGTTCATTTATTATTTGTTCTGTATAGACAGCTCAGAGTTTATAAGATATCATCAAGCTTGAACAAATAATTCGAAACCCGTTAGAAGCCTTCTTACTAACCTATATATAATTATCTACAGAGTTAGGTTTATATTCTGCCCTGGTAATCGAGAAGGCAGTAAGTCGAAGGTGGCATTTTTTTTTATTATCGATATGGAATGTACGTCAAACGAGCTTTCTTCCTATCTTGGTTTTATATTTCTACATAAATTAGAAATGCATTTTCTTATGTGATAAAGAGCAGAAAGAACGGTACAATAAATCTAGTTACTACGTAAAAGAGCAGTATTTCATTGGCATACTACTCTTTTTCTTTGTATTAACAAATTCCTTAACAAAAAAGCAGTACATCTCTGACATACTGCTCTTTTCGTTTGTTTGAACCAATATACCAAATGAATTTACTAGTAAGATGTACAGTATAGAGCTTTACTGCACTTTTAAGATATTAATTATAATGAATGTCTCCTAAATATACAAATATAAATACAGTACCTTCCCTTACTGCTTAAATAACATGGCATAAGATAAAATAATAATAGGGTAAAACTATACAAGATGCCCCACTTTTTTTTAGACTTCAATAAAACCTTAGTTTTAAAGTATTCGATCAATTTGGTGGTACTTAATGAAAAAACAATAAGTTAAGAATCATTTGGCATATTTATTTGGTAGTTGAGACTTATCAATAACATACAATTTTAGCTTTTTTTAAAACCTATGGTGGGGCGTTTTGTGCTGACATTGCTTGACAAGATGCCTCAGTTCTGTTACAAAACGCCCCAGTAAAATAGAAATAACAAATCTTCAGATATTTTAAAAATAATTAAAACAAAACAGTCTAGCTAGAGATCAACTTTTAAATCACATATTGTAACTTATACTCTATTTGTTTCTTCGTGGTATCTTCTCTTTCTTAGCTTTTTTCCCACAGTTATTACACAACGGTTTGTACATTGTACAGAACTCGTGCAGCCAAAAAGAGCAAGAAGAGCACTTAATCCAGTCTTCTGTTGATGTCGTTTTATCATAATTTTCAGTGCATTCTACACATCTGTTGTCTTTGTCTTCTTCTGATATATCTTCTTCACAACTTTCTTGCTTGTTTTCGTCTTCACTGTCGCTATCCGATGATGAAACAAAAATTTATTTTCTTTGTTTTATTCTTTGCTGGCCTTTTTCCTTTTATAGCCTTCTTTATAACGCTCTTTTCATATTTCTTTTTTAGATAATTTACATGTTTTCGCGGGTTTCTTCTTTTCTTCAATCAATTTCCGTTTTTGTATATTTTCTGGCGATGTCAGGATCACAGCCCTTTGTTTTTTCTTTAAAACTATTGCAGGTAGCTTTGGCACAGAATAGATTTCAGCCAAACCTTTGTTGGTGTTTGTTTAAGGGTCTTGGAAGTAGATGGTAAGCAAGGAATTTTTTGAGGATTGGCTTGAATTGGCGGTGTCAAAAGCTGTTCTGATGATTCTTCTTTGTTTGCGTCAGAAGTAAGTTAAATAATGATATCTATTATAATATACAGCATCCTCATCCAAAGTATCTATCAATGATACTTCCATAGTGTCCACATTTTGTTGCTCTGAACTATTTTCCAACGTGTCTGAAGGTGTTCCTGCGTGTTGTTCATTAGCAATCAAATCCTGTTCACGCAAGGCATCAGATAAAGCGAAAAAATGGTCAGGTATAGCATTTGGGTCTTAAGGGTATATGTAAATGTAACATAATTACATGGCATTTCTGAAAAAATATAAAACACTTATTATTTTGTGACACTTAAAATGGGGCGTCTTACACCGTGACAACTGGGGCATCTTGTAAATACTTTATTACAAGATGCCCCACCTCAAATGCCGGCGCCACTAAACGTTAACAACTGTGAGCAACGTACTAAATCGTAGGTTATTTATCACAGATTTTGTATATCTAACTTTAATTTTGAAAAACAAATTAGTAATTTAAATTGAGAAAATTGTATAGTACTCACCGCAATATGCTCCACGGTCTAATTCACTGATTTTACCATAATTTAAAAAATAAATGCTTCAAACACGTGTTCGCGTCATACAAGTTGAAAGAGCACTAGCGGCCACGTTGGTGCGTCATCGTTAATCGCCTATCTTTATTTGTGTGAGTGTGAGAGCGGTGAGGCATCTTGCCCGCTGGGGCATGTTGTATAGTTTTACCCTATAGTCTTGCAAATCAATAGAGCAGTAACTAGTTGCTACTGTGCTACCTAGGTACAAATAATGATCAAAATATTCAGGCATTTCGCACTGAATCTGAACCTAATTTATTCGTCCGAAAACAATATTGAAGACAGGTGAAAAAAACAATGAACCCGTATTAAATAATAAACCTACTCTTAACTTAGCCCGCCAGGAAAGCATGCCAGATTCAGAAAATGATAACAGCTTTTAAGAGGATTCTGATGACTTAGTCTGTGATAAGGACTACGTGCCACCTATTTCTTCTCCATCGTCCGATGATAGCATAGAAATAACGAAAAGTACAAATGTATTTCCACCGTTCTCATCGATATTTTCTCACAAACAAGCACAGCATATGTGAAAAGAGCAACAAAACGACCAAAATTACGTGGAAAATATAGAATTTTTACCGGTAGTAAACACCATCACACCAAGACATAGTTGCTGTACAAGTTATCAGAGGTAGTTTTAATCTCCACTTCAAGATTTGCCATAAAGCTGTATTCCAACCCTTAGGCCTTTTGCAGGTGCAAAATCCTAAAATTAAAAAATATACCACGTCCTAATTCAAGGATTCATGAAAGAGGAATTACTGACGAAAGGAAAAAGCAGATAATTCAAAACCTGTGTCCTTTAATGCCTGCTAATCGTAGAGATTTTTTGGGAAAATTTATTTGTAAATAATGTTGAAAATTTGGCAATCGAGGACGAAGCTGGAGAAAATGAAGCACAGATATAAAAACTGGAAGAAGACGTATTTTAAATGATAATAAATCTTTTACGTGTTAAAATTTTTATAGTTTTAGATTTTATAGAAGTTATTATGTTTCTAAGCTCTTTGAAGTTAGCTACCTTCGTTTTTTATTTCATTTTATTTTATAAGTGTCATGCCAAATAATTATAACTAAGATTGTTGATCTCATTGATTATGTTATCTGATTAAAACGGAAGTTACTCGTAAGTTAGATTGTAAGAATAATTTTGTGTTGTAACCAGGTAACCAATATGTGATATTAGATCTGTCTGATTAAGTCTTAAGTTTTGATGAATAATTATGTTTCTAAAGAAGTTTTTTGTTTATAATTGGTATAATAGCGTTAATCCAAATTCCAAGAGCTAAGATTGTTCCCTTTGATTATTTTTAATGAAAAAATCGATTTTAGTTTTTATTATTAAAGATTTTTTCTTCTTTTCCAAATGCCAAATCTAAGAAGGTCGAGCGACCTACTTATAAATGGAACGACAACCTAAAACAAGACATGAAATACGAGTACTTCGACATGGGAATCAAGTTTTGGACGGACACAGCTGGATATATTATCGTACCTTGTATGATATATGACTTAAAAGTATCAGCACTCACAAAGGCAAACCGATCAAGATCGAGAAGATACGAACGAGTTATCATGAGAGACTCGATCAACAAACCGAGACAGAGAAAATGCATCAAATCTTAGACGGGAAAACCATAACAAAACGCATCAAGAACCACAGGATGTGCTACCTGGCACACATTTTCAGACGCTCTAAACCACACCTGTTACATGCAGCAATGCAGTACAGGCCCAAATCTAAGAAGGTCGGACGACCTATTTACTAATGGAATGACAACCTAAAACAGGACATGAAATACTTCGACAAGGATATCCAGTTTTGGAGGGACACGGCTGGAAACAGAAATAAGATCAGGAAAACAGCTAGTGATATCTACAAAAAACCAGAAACTGATATCAGCGAGAACTCAGAAAACGACCAAGAAAACAACAAGACGGAACATAGCGAAGCCTCGACATAGAAAAAAGCCAAGCAAACGGTTAACTCCACCAAAAGATGCATCGGTGAAGCTCGACCTGGATCAACATGTCGGCGACGACGTGAAAAGATGCCCTCCTATAGACAAATATCACCCTTCTCTCCACTAGTCCAATGCTTACTTAAGGCTGCATAGTCGGTAGGCTCGTAATCCTTTCCTATCCTATGGGCACGTCTTCCCTACCATTACAGCGCCCCCCGGTCTACTTCTTGATATGCAATGGCCTATGTAGCACCATGAATCATGACGCTTCAGGGGCTATAGCAAATCTCGGGCTTCATTCGATTAATCGAGTCTGGTCAAACCACGCTGGGATCGGTGCAATTCATTTGATTTCATTTCATTTCAAAGATTTTTTCTTCTTTTCCCACTATTCGTAGACGTACTGCTCATGAAATCTTGATACTACCTAATTTAAAATACTACTTTAAAAAGCAATGTTCTATACTCCATAGTGACATAGCCTTAATCATTTTCAAGATCTAAGGTAAAGGGCAGTCTGAAGCTCCCTTACTGCTGTTTTAAGATAAAATTTAAATTTATTATTTTAAATTCTGTAAGCAACAAAGCGGTATGAAATAATACTAAGGAAGAGAGCAGTATCAATGGCAGTTACTGCCCTCTTACCTAAATATTAATTTAAATTAGTTAAGAGTATAGTAATGAAGACACGGTTTGTTATGTTTTACAATAACCTTGATGAAGATGTTAAAACAATATTATTCTACTGTAAAAAACACATTTTTCCCTTTCTTTTGACACATAGAACATAAAAATCAAGTGTATAGTTTTATCACAAACGCTAAAATTGTAACCAAAATATTTGCGCGCCGTTTTCTCGAAACCCCCTTTTTTGACTTACTGCTATATCGATTACCAGGGCAGTATTATTTAGGTTATTTTATTCAAATAAACATGAATATAAAAACTTAGTTATTGCAATTGTTTAGTCAAAGCTACGATTCAATTTGTGTAGTATGTAAATGAACAACAACAGACATAAGTAACATGCTTAACATGCCCATCATGTTTCTGGGCCTCAGAATACGCGCCAACTTTTAATAAGCACGAACTGACTGACGATATTTGAGCTGTGAGAAACGCATGATCATAACTCTTGTCGCCCTATCGGTTCGAGGAAATCTCCTTGTGCAAATGAGCTTTTAGTGACGTGTGGTCTAATGTAGTTGCATGTATAGGGAATGTGTCTAACAAGATACAAGCTGTACTTAGTCAGTGAATACTAGTTTGAAATTCCCGTACTATAACTAAACGTTATAGTACCGGAATTTCGAGTTACACGTGGAGCACTTTGACCTTTCCTTTTGTGCTTACCTGTTATTACCTTGTTTTTTTTTTCGAATGGGAAATCATCAAATGACTTCTCCCGCTCTGGGCGGAGCGGGAGGGCATGTCAGACTTTTACTGACTAAAACCCACCCATGTTCCTTCAGTTGCCCATGTGCCAGGGTCACGGTATCTCTTTCGAACAATCACGCGACCCCGGCAGGCATCGGTCCTAGCAGACCCCTTCAGTGTTGCTGACATCTCTTTGAGGCGCGCGTGGAACACTACGCACCGTTGACCCGAGCTTGGTCCTTACCGGGCGGCGAGCTACCCATTGCTCGCCACCCGCAAGCTCGCGCCTGCGGTGGTCGGGAGTCCGCTATCGACTCCTGACGCGCGGGGCGTCTCCTCCTGCGGCGGCTAGGGACGTGAGAGCGCAGAGACTTCCACTCCCTCACGCGCCCCGCCTCCTCCTTCGCGAGCATTACTGCTTCGCAGAAGGAGGTGATGGCTTCCTATTCCTTCTCGCTCCGTACCATGGCTCGCACCAGGGCCGGACGCGAGAGGTCGCCGCCGCCGATTGCCTCCACGAGGACACGGCGGTGCTCCGCCCAGGCAGGGCAAACTTCCACCGTATGCTCCACCGTGTCCTCTAGACGATCCTCACAATGGAAACACCCGGGCGTATCCTCCCGCTTTATCCTGAACAGGAACCCACCGAAGCACCGATGCCCGGTAAGAACCTGCGTCAGGCGGAAGGTGAGGACGCCGTGACGCCTCTCTATCCACTCCTCAAAGAGGGGACTTACCGCCGCAATTGTGGCGTGCCCAGCACTGGGTTGCGACAATCGTACCCGCCATGTCGCCATGAGATCACACCGGAGCTCTGTCCGCCGTGCCGCGATTTGTCGCGGCAGCGGAGTTTCGCCCCGGCGTTTCGCCTCCTCGCGCCACTCCCACATGTGCGCGAGGACCTTTGCCTCCAGATCCCATGGTGGCACTCCGGCAAGGAGACTCGCTTCCTCGCAGGAGACCGTGCGGTATCCCCGGATTAACCGGATGGCCATGACCCTCTGGGCCGCACTCAACCGGCGCGCTGGGCGCAGCCTCAATGAGGGTGCCCACACAGGTGCCCCGTAGAGGGCCATGGAACGCACGATCCCCGTGTAGAGCCTCCGGCAGGAGGCGTTTGGACCCCCCAGATTGGGCAGGAGCCGCTTTAAGGCAGCCCCAGCCTGCTCCAGTCTGGGAGCCAAACGTCGGAAGTGCTCGACGAAGTTCCACCAGCTGTCGAGGACAAGTCTCAGGTACTTCATCGTCGACTCGACGCCGATGTGAACCCCTCCCACCGTGAGTTGGGAACCCGCAGGTGGCGCGTTCCGAGGACCATGAAAACCCATGGCCTCGGACTTGTGCAATGCCACCTCGAGTCCCAATTGCCGGATCCTATCGACGATTGTCGCAACCCCGCGTATCATAATTTCGGACGCCGCGTCGTGCGACCTCCCACCTGTTATTATTACCTTACCTTACTTTACAAAAAAACAGCACTTGTTTCATTCTGTTTTATCTTGCTATTGTGTAAGATGAGAATTTTTATACTATTTTTAAGTTTATTCTAAAGTAGTTAGATAAGATAAGATAAGATTTCTTTATTCGTTTAAACATTGTATACATACAAGTGCATGCAAGATATTATATTATTACAGTCCAGTCATGTTTAGCCGTAAGAATCGGCGTACAAATATTTTCATGCATAACAAGAATTTAAGACATAAAAAAATTACATATATTACAGTTACAAATTTTATAAATTAGAAATTATTTTTATTTTAAATGTCAAAAATTACATATTAAAATACATTTATTCATAGTGTCAGGAAATAGATAAAATTATTCAATCAAAAAACACTTTTTCGGCAAGAAACTCGGAGACACTATAATAAACTTTTTGTAAGAGAAAATTTTTCAATTGGCGCTTGAATGCCTTACTATTCAGTTCTTTCCAACGTTTAGGTAATCTGTTAAAAATAGTAGGTGCTATACAGACGATACTTTTGCGCATGAGAGCCGTTTTTGCTGGTCATATCCCGTCTGTTACGTGGTACAGTTTCCTGTAGACGCGGAAATAAACTGGGGTTTGTTTTAACAAACATTGCGGCTTCCAGGATATACATACTAGCAAGAGTTAAAATATTATACCTTTTAAAATATGGTTTACATGTATCGATCGTTTTTAGGCCAAACATAGATCTTATGCATCTCTTTTGGGCTTTAAATGCCGTGTTAGCGTCAGTCGAATTTCCCCAAAATATGATGCCGTCTCTAAGGTGAGTCGCAACTAAGCCGTGATAGGCCGCAATCAATGTATCTACATTCACAACTGCAGCTAGAGAGTGCAATGCAAATGCAGAACTACAAATCTTTTTGCCGAGGTTCTCAATTTGTAGTTTCCAGTCAAGTCTTTCGTCAACTATTAGTCCAAGGAATTTGGTAGTATTTACGGTTTCAACAATTTTATTATCTACATTTATTTCTAAATTTTCCATAGTCAATCGTTGTTTAAAATGTATGATTTTAGTTTTATCTAAATTAATCTTTAAATTATTATTATTTAACCATTCTATTATAGATGTCAAGGTATTATATATGTCAAGTTTATATTGGTTCATGTCATTGCTATTATTTGAAATTGTCACCGTGCTATCATCTGCAAATAGAGTCATAGGGTGTGGAATTGATTTTGGCAAGTCATTTATGTATAGTGTAAAAAGTGGAGGTCCCAATACACTACCTTGTGGCACACCAAAAGTAGTTTCACGTTCATCTGATAAGTATATGTCTTCTTTTTTTGTGGTTATATTAATTCTCGTGATTTCGGTCTTTTGCTTTCTATTGTCTAAGTATGATTTAATTAAATTAAGAACATTACCTCTTATTCCATATGCGTCAAGTTTTTTAATTAAAATGTCATGGTTTACGTAGTCAAATGCTTGAGTCATATCGCAGAAGATTGCACATACAGGTGTTCTTTTGTCCACTTTTATCAAAACTGTGTATAAAAAGTCGTATATCGCCATATTTATAGTTTTATTTTCGCGGAATCCCTTTTGCTCATTGCATAATATATTATTTTTTTCTATGTAGCCGTTTAATTCCTTTTGAATGAATTTCTCAAATATTTTTGAGAAGATAGGAATCAGAGAAATAGGCCTGTAGAATTCCATGAGTTTTCTATCTTCTTTCTTATATAACGGCTTAACGATAGCTATTTTTAGTGCGTCAGGAAACGTGCCAGCTACAGTACATATATTTATAATATGAGATAAATGGTCACATATTTCAGATGCTACAGCTTTTATTACTTTGGTTGATATGCCATCGTACCCCACGCTGTTTGTGTTTTTCAAGGCCATAACAATTCTGTATGCCAGTTGTGGTGTACAGGGTGCCATGAACATCGAGTTATTGTTGTTTAAGATGGGCCACGTAGTTTTATACTTGGACTGGATGGGTTGTAATTTATTAATAAAATAATCATTAAATTGATTAGCAATTTGTTTCGCATCCGTAATTTTGTTATTTTTTATTTTAATTTTCGAAATATAATTTTTAGGTACATTATATTTACCTTCATTTATTATTTGCCAGGCGGTTTTACATTTATTGTGTGATGTTTTGATTTTGTAGTTATTTTGTGAACGCTGTGTCAGTGTCATAATTTTTCTAAAAAGCTTAGAGTATTCTTTAAAGCGAGTTCTATTTGCTTCATTTGATTTTAATCTGTAGGCCCACAGAAGTTGCCGGTTTTTTTACTACACGATTTAATACCTTTAGATATCCACTTTGGCTTTCTTATTATATTTATTGTAATCTTAGTTCTAGGAAAACAGAGGTTATAGAAAAATGAAAATATTTCATGAAAATTGTTGTATGCAATATTCGGGTCATCCGTTTCATATATTTCGGAGAAATATATTTTGCTCATACAATATTTAAATTTAGATGTATTTTCCTTACTGTAATTGCGTCTAATAGCACCGTATTTGTCAATCGTACTTATTCTATTTACCGGGCATTTTAAGATTTGGGCTGTGTGGTCTGAGAGGGCAAACTCTAAGACTGACGATTTACACCGTTTGCTAAAATTATGCGCAAAATTATCGATACATGTCTGACTTTCCGTTCGAGTAGGTTGATTTATTGCTAGTTTCAGGTTAAAGCTAAGTAGAAGGCATTCAAACTCCATCGACTGATAATTCCTTTTTAATATGTCTATATTGAAATCGCCGGCTATGACAATATTTTTATAGGCATTCTTTGATAGTTCATGTAACACTGCTTCGAATTGATTAAAGAAACTATTCATATTGTTTAAATTTCGTTAATTTTTTGGAATTCTGTAAACACATACAAACGCAGTTTTGTACTTAGTAAGCTCAATGGCACAAATGTCCCTGTTATTGACATTTTTGAGATTTTTAATAATTCTTTCCATTCGTGACCATTTCTAATTAAGATGCATGATCCACCTCTTTTAACACTTTTTCTACTATAGTGAGTGGCTAAGCAGTAGTTTGGTAAGTTCAACTGGTTCTCGTAGCCTTCCATCATAAAATGTTCTGTAACGCATATGACATCCACTTGCATATTTTTTTCTGTAAGTTCAGTCAGACACACTGTGAGCGCATCTACCTTGTTCAATAAACCTGCTATGTTCTGGTGCATTACGTGGAGATGTTTAGTGACGAAAAAGTTCACCGTGTGACAGATTATCCATACTATAGTTCATGTCAGTCAATATCATCTGGTTATTGTATTTTATGTCCTCAATTAAATTTATTATATCCTTAAAAAATATTTTTATTCCAGTATTATTTATTGCGCCTGTCCGTCTGTTATACTCAGTGTAGTCGTAGGTGAGATTTTTATTGTTGTCTATTAGATATGCATATTCATGCGTCAGTATGTCCAAGAAAATTAAGTTATTAAACGTCTCTACTCTTGAATTATATAAATTAGTGTAATTCTCGTACTTATATGTTGGAGCGCACAAAATAATGTTCGTATGGTTGATTTCCTGTAGTACTTGTCTGATATGTATAATGATGTCAAAGTAGCTATTGGTTGTTTTGAAGTCTTCTTCACCTAACATAATTATGCAGTAGTCCTCTAACGTAAAGTCCGAGACTTTGTCTTTTAAGCCTTTTAACAATACGCTTACATTTCCATGAGGTGTTATGTGGTGATAGATTTCCGTTCGAGTAAGAAAATCTTCTGCAATACTCAGAATTTTATTTTGGTTATCTGTACTCAAAATACATATTTTGCATCTTTTCTTAGAATTAGTGTTTGAACTTGCGCATTGATTATTTTTAATATTAGGACAATTTATATTTATTTCTGTTGTATCGGGTCTTTTTTTGTTATCTGGTGTTACCAATTTGGTTTGTTTATTGCTAGTTAATCGTTTGCTTTTCTGTTTTTTAACACTAGATGGTCTTAATTTCGCTGGACTGTTCGTCACTTTCATAAGTAAATCATTTTTTTTCGTCAAATTATCATTTAATTGTTTGAGTTCATTGTTTTCTAGTGACAATGTTTCGATTTCTGAATGGGCACTTTCAAGCTCTATTGTAAGATTTATAACTTGTTCTCGTACCTTTTTTAGTTCGTCTGACAACTCAGGTACACCTGTGACTGTATTATTTAGATTATAAAAAGTTAGTTAAAGTAAGTTAAAAGTAGGTATGTTACATTTTTGAAACCTACAAGCCTTTAGAGAAAAGTGTTCATTTGATAGGATACTCCACATTTATGTAACCATATTTGCGGTCCTTCAGTCATTGACTTACACTTTCTTCTCAATTTCTCGCAGAATAAAGACTGGCCGCAAACAGTTTGATTGGCTTCCACAATTGGTTTGGCTTCACGTCTGTCGAAGAGAAGTCATTCGAATACGATAGGAATCTCATTTTCAAAGTGGATACGAATATTATGATGAGGATGAAATTGAGCGCTGCATATAAATGTGAATAGAGCGCGTTCTATAAATAAATTGCGAGAGAAAATATGAAATAGAAGATTGCTGTAATAACGTTGAAATTACAAGTAAAATAAAATGAAACTATAACAGCACCCCTAGCCAAGTTGATAATCTGCAATCGTTAACGCTGTTCGCTCAACGTTAATTCACGTGGTTAGAACAAACGAATAGAAAATTCGTAGCCAAGTTCACATCGTTCAAAATGATAGAATGATTTTTTATCGTTTCTACAATGTTCAACGCTACATTCTTTGTTATAATGTGTCGTTTTCCTAAAAACATTGAGAACGAGCGGCCGACTCAGGCGCGCCAACATGGCTACCAACTTATCGTTTTCTACAATTGCTGACACCGAGGCGTTACCGATTGTAGAACGGAATTTGACACGAAACGGTTGTAACATGTTGACGCGCCTGAGTCGGCCGCTCGTTCTAAAATGTCTTTAGAAAAACGACATTATAACAAAGGATGTAGCGTTGAATATTGTAAAAACGATAACAATTCATTCTACCATTTTGAACGATGTGAACTTGGCTACGAATTTTCTGTTCGTTTATTCTAACCACGTGACTTAACGTTGAGATGATTTCATTCCCATTCATTTGATTAGTTTTCGACTAGCGTTAACGATTGCGGATTATCAACTTGGCTAGGGGTGCAGTTGTTAAGAAAATGGCAATCTAAAAATAGATTGAAATAAAACGTTATGAAGTATGTTCGAGGATAAACATGTACCGACATCGGCGGACGCCATGCTCGCGGCTCCTCAGCCGTAAAATAGGGTTCCTACCAATGCGCCGAGCGCCGCCCAAACAGCTTCGATATTTCATTGTCTAGCTGAGCTGAATCCACAACTGTAAAGGATTAACTTACGTAACTGTTCTCCGGTTGCCCCGTCTGTTTTTAATTTGCCACTTCAAGACATTACTGCCTTTGTAAGATTCACTCAGATAGTAATTGCAGTTTTATTGAGGTCGAATGGAGTACCAGTGGCTCAGTAAAATCCTTTTGTTAGTCTTTTATCTACTTCACCCATTTATTAGCGTGAATAAAACGTTTTCTCTGAACATAACTCAAGTAATTGCTTTGCATAAAGCTGCAGATCGGTTTTTCATTTTAATTTGGTAGAACTGAATAATATTTTATGCAGTGTCCCTTTCCCAAGTTGTAAAGCTGAAAACTAAATATGTCATGTTGAATTCGAAAGCAATTTCATTTCTCAAGTGACTTGAAATTCATCACATAACATATCTCGTATGTGTTGCCAGCATATATGGCACTGAGACGTGGTCGCTCACAATGGGCCTCATAAGAAGACTCAAAGTCACCCAAAGGGCAATGGAGAAGGCTATGCTTGGAGTTTCCCTACGCGATCGAATCAGAAATGAAGAGATCCGTAGGAAAACCAAGGTAACCGACATAGCCCGAAGAATTGCCAAACTAAAGAGGCAGTGAGCCGGGGCACATTGCTTGCTGAATAGATGGCCGATGAGGTCGGAAGGTTCTGGAGTGGCGACCGCGTACTGGAAGACGTAGCGTTGGAAGGCCTCCCACAAGATGGACCAATGAACTGGTGAAGGCCGTAGGATTACGTTGGATGCGAGAAGCACAGAACAGGTCGAAGTGGCGGTGCTTGGGGGAGGCCTATGTCCAGCAGTGGACGTCTTTCGGCTGAAATGATGATGATGATAACTCGAATGTCCCGAATTCATTCATGCAGGATGGAACATGTGAATGTCGACCAGCGCACATTCACGAATATCATCGGAGCACCTAGCGCGCGGTTTACAGACAGCACACAGGCAGGCAGACATTGCCTTTACAGCACTCGACAACAGCCCGGGGATTTATTGTAAATTAAACAACGTCTTCCATTTGAGCAAGTACTGATTTAATTTTATAAATCACATTGAGGTCGTGTATTGGCGGAGAATCTTAACACCGCGGTTCAGGATTAAGCTATAAATGAACAACGCCATCTATTGGATGTTTGAAACAACTCTCTACCAAATTCGCGACTGTACATCCCGCCCACCATGGACAGAATGTCCAGCTTAATAAAACAATTAACTGACCGCCCACCTTGCAACGACAATCTTCGGTGGGAAGTTTAACAAAAGTGGACTGTAATAATAACAATAAACAACTTGGATAAAATAACAATAAACAAAAATTAAATATCATACTATGATATTACAAGCTATTGGGTGATAGGCAACACAATCAATTTGGAGACAGGTCTCTTGATCAAGGAACCCTTGCAACGCAAGGTGACCACCCTTGTAATGTTGTCCGAGCCAGTGTGCTTCTCGGTAATGACACCATAGAGCCATCTTGCTGGTGGAAGATCATCTTCCATCACCAACACTACGTCACCCAACTTTGGCTCTGATGTTTCACGCGCCCATTTGTGTCTGTGGTGAAACTGAACCAGATACTCACGGGACCACCTACGCCAGAAGCCCTGAACCATGCGTTGAGTCAACTGCCATCTTTTCAAAGTACTGATGTTAGAACTCTCAAAGTTGACTTCGGGTACGAGAATCAAAGGCTCACCTATTAAAAAATGACCTGGTGTTAATGGGCATGGATCTTCTGGGTTAACACTCATCGTTGAAATAGGCCTAGAGTTTAGACAGGCTTCGATTTGGGTAAGCACTGTTGCCATTTCTTCGAAAGTGAGTGTGCTTGTCCCAATCACTCTTTTGAGGTGGTATTTTGTGGACTTCACTCCAGCCTCCCAAAGACCTCCGAAGTTCGGGGAGTGAGGTGGAATGAAGTTCCAGGCTGTTCCATTTGTTGCCAACCAATCGGCAATGTCAGCTGCCATTCCAGACCTTCTGTGGCTGAATAATATCTTCAATTCCCTGTTTGCTCCAACAAAGTTAGTGCCGTTAACACTCAACATCTCACTACAATGGCCTCTCCTCGCTGTAAAGCGCTTAAAGGCTGCTAGAAAGGCTTGCGATGTCATATCACTGACTACTTCTAAATGTATGGCCCGTGTGGCCATGCACACAATTAAACATATGTAACCTTTGGTGGAGTGATAACCGCGACCCTTTGTAGGCCGGATACTAATCGGACCTGCATAGTCCACGCCACTTCTCAAGAAAGGTCGGCTGACATTGACCCTAGCAGAAGGCAATGATCCCATTAATGGATGTACAGGCCGAGATGAATGACGAACACAACTAACACATTTGCGGACGTATTGTCTAACGATACTCTTTGCATTTATTATCCAATATTTGGATCGTATATAATTAAGAACTAACTGAGGCCCACCGTGCAACGTTCTTTCATGAGCGTCGACTATAAGGGGGTGAGTTAAATGGGATTTACGAGGAAGAATTATGGGATGCTTTGAGTCTTCGTGAAGGTTGGCTCTATGCAACCTACCACCGACTCTCAAAATCTGTTCCTGATCCAGGTAAGGATTGAGCGAGGTAAGTCCTCCCCTTTTATTTATTTCTCCCTTTGTCTTTAAATTATGTATCTCTGATTCAAAATGTTCCCCTTGACATATTTTAATGCAGGTAAGTAATGCCCCTTGAATTTCAGAATATGTTAGAAAATTACTGAATTTAGTGCTATAACTTTTATTTTTAAACTTTAAGAACCTTTTACAATAAGCTACTACTCTGGTAAGTTTTCTAAGAGACGAATATTTTGAAATAATGGTATCCTCACTTGTTTCCTTTACTACTGTATTACATGCTACTACTGATTTTCTCTCTTCTAGGTTAGTTTCCTTAATTTCCCTTCTACTATAATTAATCTCTTTATTTTTCAGCCAACTAGGTCCCTGTATCCACAGTTCTAGGTTAGCGCACTCTGAGGGATTCACGCCACGCGATGCGATGTCCGCAGGATTATCACTGGACTGGACGTGCGACCACTGACTATTCTCCATAACGGTAAGTATTTCAGACACTCTGTTGCCTACGAAAGTTTTCCAGCGGCTGGGGTGACTGCTCAACCAGGCGAGCACCACTGTCGAGTCAGTCCAGGCATGTATGTTTTCCTTACAGATACCCAAGGTGCCGGAAACTTCACGCAGAAGTTTTGAAAGCAGCAAGGCGCCGCATAACTCCAAACGAGGTATGGATACCTGTTTGACAGGGGCCACCTTGGTCTTAGCTGTAACTAGGCTAACATGAACTCGACCATTAGCATCAATACACCGAACATAGACAGCGGCTGCATAAGCGACATTGGATGCGTCACAGAATCCGTGCAACTCTAATAAGACATCGAATTGACTCGTGTGAATCCACCGTGGCAGACGGAAGTCCCTGAGATGGTAAAGGTTATTTCTATAACTAAGCCATTCCCTTAACAGGTGATCTGGAAGAACATCGTCCCATTCGGATCCCGCTAACCACAGGCGTTGAATGAACACCTTGGCTGTAATTATTACCGGCGCAAGCCAGCCAAGAGGGTCGAATAAGCGAGCGATATCAGAGATTACCTTTCGCTTAGTTATGGGAGTATCGGGCGGGGAAAGTTGCACAACGTATCTAAACTCATCTGACTTTCTCTGATAAGTTAATCCTAATATTTTTGTGAGCGCATCCATCTTAAGCTCCAGATTGTCCTGCCCAGCAGTATCCTCGTTCATTTTGGCTAACAATTCGTCACTGCTGCTAGACCACTTTTGAAGCTTGAATCCCCCACGCGCTAGCAATTGATTCAGCTGGTGGTACATAAGTTCCCCGTCAGCGACAGACTGACAACCTGTCAACAGGTCATCTACATAAAACGATGTAAGTACTCGGTGTGCCGCTAGAGGAAAATCACTTCCTTCGTCTCGAGCAAGTTGCTGCAGAGACCGGACCGCTAGGTATGGTGCAGACGACGTTCCAAAAGTAACACGTAACAATCGAATATGCTTCAATTCATCGTTTGGATTGTCACGCCACAAAATGCGCTGATAATCAGCATGCTCATCTGCAACCTTTACCTGACGGTACATTTTCTCAATATCTGCAACCAAACTTATTGGGTGACAGCGCCACCGCATGACAGTTTGACGCAGCTCAGGTTGTAGGGTTGGGCCAACCATTAACTCTGTATTTAGCGATACACCATTGTGGCCTGAACATGAAGCATCGAAAACGACCCTAACTTTAGTGGTGCTTTTGTCCTCACGCACCACCGCGTGATGTGGTAGGTAGCACGCATCCTTACCTAATTCTATTTCTGGGACAACTTCAGCATGCCCCAGTGCAATGTACTCATTTATGACTGCACTATACTGTGTCCTAAGTGTCGGATCTCTCAATAATCTTTTCTCCAGGTTGATAAAGCGCCTACGGGCCATGACCTCTGATCCACCAAACGTGCAACTGGGCGAATCAGTTTTAAATGGTAGTTTACAACATACCTCCCAGTAGTGTCGCGTTTGGTGGTTTTGGAGTAGAGCTCCTCACATTTTTGTTCTTCCTCATTCAAGATAACACTTTGAACTGAGGGCTCTGACTCCAACTCCCAAAACTTGCGTAAAAGGTCATTGACGTCCGTTGACTGTACTACAGTATGATAACATACTGACCTAGATACTGCCGACGAAGGGATCTGCCCAGACAAGATCCAGCCTAATTGAGTCTTCTGAGCGACTGGAGATCCCGGTGGACCCTTGACTAAACCGTCCAACAAAACTTCTCCGACCACACGCGTACTTAACAGTAAATCTATTTTCCCTGGCGTATCAAAGGTTGGGTCAGCTAATTTTAAGGACGAGAACAAGGCCGAGACCTGAACAATCTTCTTTTCTGGTAGATGAGATGTGAGTTTATTCAATACATAAGCATCGACATATAAGACAAAGGTGGGATCTAAACGTGATTATAGTTTAAACCGAACTATCCACTTAGAAGGAATTGAGTTTCCTTCGTCATCGCCTAGTCGCAATATGTCGGTGTGAGCAGGTAACTTTCTCAGTCCGAGCCCTGATCCATCAGAGCTCTTAACACAACAGCAGTACCGGTCCTCGACTCTACGTTGACCAAGGCTGTGGCTAGCAGACCGTGGTTGTGAACATCCGCAAAACAACATATGGGTTTGGTATCGATTTGATTGGAAGAGGTGACTGCATTAGCAGCTACCACCTTCGGTTCTGCTGAACTATTGACAATTTCAGCGGAACTATCAGTAGATTTTGGGTGAAGTAGTGTGTGGTGCTTCTTCTTACAAAGGTGACATTTAGTATGCTGACGACAAGCATAGACCGAATGGTTTGTTCCTAAACAGTTATAACAAAGCTTACTGACTCGGGCAAATTCACGACGCTCATCACAATTTTTCTTAGCAAATGTTTTACAATGACACAATTTATGATCTCCTGAACATAATACACAACCTTGAGAAGCGACATGAAAAGATTTGGTATTATTATCACGAGCACTATTTTGTTTGTTTACTTTAGGGTCTAAGTACTCTAAGGCCCTAAACCTAGACTCCATAAAGGCCTCAAACTCATCAAACTTTGGTAAGTCATCATTAGGACTTGAACTTATTCTTAGTTCCCACAATTTACGAGACTCGGTATCTAATTTCTCGGAGCTTAAGTACACAACAATTGCATCCCAAGTACTGACGTCAATGCCTAAACTGCGTAAACCATGCAAGCAGTCGACCGTCGTGTCTAACAACGTTTTAATATTTGTCGACGATTCCTTGCTAATTGACGGTTGATGGACAAGCCGTTTAAGATTATTGTTAGCTAAAAATCTTTTGTTATCAAATCGCTTGTTTAGGATTGACCAACACTCATTGTAATTAGATGCAGTTACAGGTACATGACGGAGCAATTGTTCTGCCTCGCCAGACAGATGACCCTTTAGATAATGGAGTTTTTGAACGTCATCTAATGTGTGGTTTTTGTGAATTAGTGACGTAAATAAATCGCGGAATGTGACCCATTCTGAATAGAGCCCTGTGAACGTAGGCAAACTAATTTGTGGTAACTTTACATTTGAACTATTTTGAGAAGACTGGTTATTATTACTGGGGTTAACAACAACTTCACGCGGACAAATAAGAATCAGCTGCTCTTTCAATTCAGACTTATAAGTTATATATAACTCTTCAGTTAGTTCGTACATTTCTGACGTAAAATAAGGATTCTTGTCTAATTCCTCATCGGTTGCCTTCTCTATTATGCACTGATGTGTTTCAAGAAACAGTTTCCATTGCACCTCTAGAGATTCTAATCTAGTCTCAATATAGCTTTGAGTGAGACGCTCTTTGGGTGATTTTTTTAAAGTTAATTCTACTTTTTTCTATAACTAATTTCTTGTTAAATTGCAATTTGCCTAATGATTCCATTGTGCATAAAGGAGATTCAATACAACCGATGACAAATTACAAGTACACAAAACACAAACAGTAAAAAATAAATAATACATAATTAATATTGAAGATTAATTACGTATTCAAACATTCAAATTACAGAAGTTTCAATATAGACCAAATTGGGCATAGAATTCCCGTCAAAACACCTTATTTGTAATTATTCTAAGTCTACTACTAAATCTTTAAAGTCTCGAGCACTTATATTTGCACTAAACTGACTTCACTGCGAAATTGAAAGTCTACGAAATAAACACTGGATGTAACTCACAGTTTTATCTGCCAAACCTCTCCAAACATGTCGTGATGTTCCTACTGGTACTGCTGAGAGTGTGTCGTCACTGGCCGTGACGTCACTCTTGATGACGTTGTTGCTGTCTCGTCGCTTGTGGACTCTGCTGTTGTCGCCGTTGCCGCATGAAGTGAGTCTCGATACTGGTGGTGCCCCCTGGCGGAGCCGGCCGCAACCTCGCTGCTTGCTGAACACCGCTGATCACCCACACTCACGGGGATTTAACAGGCACTTCAGGGCGATCCACCACTGGTTTCTATGCCTTACCAGAACGTCACAAACTGTCACTTCACTTGTCGACGCGATATCACTAGAACGCGATCCGACTCGAAAGGACCAAATTATTTACAGCACTCGACAACAGCCCGGGGATTTATTGTAAATTAAACAACGTCTTCCATTTGAGCAAGTAGTGCAAGTACTGATTTAATTTTATAAATCACATTGAGGTCGTGTATTGGCGGAGAATCTTAACACCGCGGTTCAGGATTAAGCTATAAATGAACAACGCCATCTATTGGACGTTTGAAACAACTCTCTACCAAATTCGCGACTGTACATTGCCACTTGTAATTCAATCAGACGAGTGCGACGGTGTTGTTGTCAGACTCAACATTTTAATTTCCGGTCTTGTCTATTCAATTCACTCAGTTATAAATTATGTTCAGTATGTATTTCGACTTCTTACGTAAAGTTGTATTCATAAAGGCAGCGCTATTTCAGGCACAGTTAACATTTCTTGGAGAGCTTTAATATTTTAACACTGACAATTCATTGCATATTCAAATATGGTAGGTACGTGAACTCAAAGTAAGTGAAGCTGTTTTATAAGTAATACAGCATTATCTATTTTGTTTTCCTTCTGTATAAAATTAGACGTTAAAAATAAATTGGATGATTGAATGCTTTGAAGGTTTTCTTAGAGCATCAGTGAACGACTTACACAGCTATAGAGCAACGTTAATTAAATGAAGACAGGACCCTCCAAGCGTGGCGTTCCGCTTTGTACGTGACGTAGCCATCCTGTACGGATACTTCGTTTTACGACAGGAAATGTGAGTGAAATCTTTGAGTCATTTGTTTTGTGAAAAAAATCTTCTTGTTCTACGATTTTATATGTTTTTTTATTTTATTCGTCGTTCGGCTGATCTTTGATGTTCGTTACGGGTAGTCAGAAGTCCAAAAGTCTGACATGCCAGTTTTATTAAGGGTATCATGTTATCCAGTACCTAGGTGGTAGGGGTCAGATAGGCAGTGACTCCATGTAAAATATACTACGCAGCTCCATCCAGTTAGAATGGAAACCAGCACCAACATCGTTTGGAAAAGGCTGCGCAGATCGATTGATTTTTTTTTGTTATTTCTATTTACTATCAACAAAAGTAAACATGATAACATAAGATAAAATGACGTAATACTTAAGTAAAAGGAGTCCTAAAAGGCTTTGAAAGATTTTGTCACCCGGGAAGATGCACTATTATGTACCTACAATACCCGTTACTTTGTTACTGTTATATCTTTATATGTTTACTTGCTGGAAAATGCAGCGACACTGACCATTACGAGCAGCACTACGACTGTAGGTGTTGCTAAGTGGTCATTCCAACACGGTATTTATTTTTCCAACTGTAGTTTTTCTAATATTCAGTATTGTGTAATTCTCTGCTGTAGAAAACATATTGTTAATCTGTTTACTGAAACTGCTAATCTAATTTTATTTAAATTACAAATCGGGAGGGGAACTTTCAATTTCTTTTAGCAAGTTTACTTAGAGACCAAAGTTTGTCTACATAGCCAAAGTTGTAGTGTCCGCGCGAGATTTCCCTCGGGGGCAATAATTAGCAGGCTCGGCATTAGAGTGTGTAATATTTGTACATTGTACCAACAAACTCTTGAGCTAAATGTGATGACGTGTAGATGAACGACAAATGGAGCCCTTTATCACTAGCCTGCAGCCAATGTTCAGTTTACTGAGAAATTACCACAGTACAGTCACGCTCAGATACACATCACACACAAACGTGACCTACTTCGCTAAACCATTCGGCGATTCTTTCATCTCGTGACGTTGATATATGCAGTTTTAACTGAACTGCTCGCTTTTCTGAAATACTTCTAACGTGTCTTTTTGTTCGCTCTTTGTGTAGCGCTAGTCGCCATAGCAAATTACTGTTTCAACACTCATTTGGGAACTAGAGTTTATAAGATATCATCAAGCTTGAATAAATAATTCGAAACCCGTTGGAAGCCTTCTTACTAACCTATATATAATTATCTACAGAGTTAGGTTTATGTTATTTAGGTTATTTTATTCAAATAAACATGAATATAAAAACTTAGTTATTGCAATTGTTTAGTCAAAGCTACGGTTCAAATCAAATCAAATCAAATCAAATATTTATTTGCGTAAAACATGGTATACAATGGTGTTAAGTAGAAAATATGGCACAAACATGTTTAGCTAGGATATACCTAGCATGCAAAATTATAAAGTTAGATGAAGAAGACCATCAACATTTTTTATCAAAAAATTCTCTTAAACTATAAAAACTGCATTCGAGTAACCATTTATAAAACTTAATTTTAAATGTTCTTGTATTTAATATTTTAAAATGAAGCGGTATTTTGTTATAAATGCGTACACACATTGCTAGGCAGTTCTTATTATATTTCGCTAATCTAGGTAAATCATGCAACACTAGTTTATAAGGATCTCTTCTGTTCCTAGGATTAACATCATTTGCAGTCTTGAACAATTGTTTATTTTTAATTACGAACACACATATTTCATAAATATACAGTGACGGTAACGGTAACAAACCAAGTTTCTTAAATATTGGTCGACATGAGTCGTCAGGTTTAAGACCACAAATTGACCTCATGCACTTTTTTTGAGCGACGAATGCTCTACAGAAGTCGGTGCTATTACCCCACATTATAAGACCATATCGTAGTAATGATTCGACGTACGCGTGGTATGACATTACGGCAGTTTTTATGTTAAATTGTATAGTATGTAAATGAACAACAGACATAAGTAACACGCTTAACAAGCCCATCATGTTTCTGGGCCTCAGAATACGCGCCAACTTTTAATAAGCACGAACTGAAAAGTTTTACAATCAAAAGTAGCTACAGTTTTCTTAAAATGTCTTTAGTACAACTCTCCAAATAAAATCGGTACCGTTCTGAAATGTGCTCATTAAAAGTCTGCAAAATATCTGATGTGAAAACAAACCTAGCAGAATCGTTTACTTATATTCTTGCCAGATTTCTAGATTTTTCTTTGACTTTTTTTTGCAAATTTTTCTGTTTTTTTCTTCTTTTCTGTTCTTGTTTGTCTTATATATGTGTGTACATAAATGGTTAAATAAATAAATAATCTCATGACTAAAAATCTACTTTTACTATACCTGCCTACGCAGCATGTATTAGAAAAGCGTGATCGTATTTAAAGGCGTGGTAGGTACAGACTATCAAACTGAACCACTTTCTTCATGAGACCATCTGTCCCATACAAAACTTCAATACCAACTCGACCAAAATGTATGGGACGGTTGATTATGTGTTCCCCATTACGATGTTGGTCTTATGAAAGATTTGATCAGTTTGATAGTCTCTACCTACCACACCCTTAAAAATTTCTCTTTTACGATGACGTTCACAATTACCACATTTAACAGCTGTTTAAAATTCAAGAGTATAATCTCCTCTCAAGCTCAGCTAACACGAAGCGAGAAAAACTTTAAAATACATCGTATTTAGTGAGCATGACGTAGTTGCAGCAGCTGTCGCAAATGGCTCATCTCATAGTTTGCGACAACTTAAATACTCAACGAATAACTGAATGAAGATCGCTACAAATCAGGATGATTGCTTAGTTCTGGAAATTAAGCTCTTTTAAATTAACTAAACTGTAAATAAAAGTATTCTTATATCCGTTGAAAGTTGTTTGCAATCTTAACCAGTAGCTTTAAAACTGAATAAAGCTCGCTTCGTAAAACTTCGCAAAGTCTGCTTCGTTTGATCCCCAGTTCGAGCGAAGTGATTGAGGCTTTCCCTTTATATCCCATTCATTTTCACGAGATATTCACTACACAACATAGTACGTGACGAAACTCACCCTTAAGGGATCAAAAGTAACGGCGTATCAGAAAACTAAACTCAATAAAGTGAGCGAGAGTTCCACCAAAATAACCTCAGTATGTTCGTCGGCAATTACTACAATTACACGGCAACTCTGATCAATAAGTAAGTATAGAGAAGTAGGCTGAGAGTTTTAAATATTTTATTTAACAATACAAACATTATCCTGCCGAGTGACTTGTTAAAACAACATACAAACCCACTCACATACTCACAGAGCACTTACCAGGTTAATACATATTCAGCATGCATATACGAGGCGAAATGACCCTCGACTAGAAAACTTTGGCAAGTAAAACTATCGTACAACTGTCGATATGGTAGATATTATCACGCGATAGAAGTTCCAACTCTATTTACATAACGTTGCTTTGAAAAGAGCATTGGCACAGACGTTTGAGCTGTGAGAAACGCATGATCTTATCTCTTGTCGCCCTATCGGTTCGAGGAAATCTCCTTGTGCAAATGAGCTTTTAGTGACGCTCAGTGGAATTACTGTTCTGTATTATACTTAATCGCATCGTTGTGTACAACCACCGACGTGCGGTCTAATGTAGTTGCATGTATAGGGAATGTGTCTAACAAGATACAAGATGTACTTAGTTAGATACCTAGTTTGAAATTCCTGTACTATAACTAAACGTTATAGTACCGGAATTTCGAGTTACACGTGGAGCACTTTGACCTTTCATTTTGTGCTTACCTGTTATTACCTTACCTTACTTTACAAAAAAACAGCACTTGTTTCATTCTGTTTTATCCTGCTATTGTGTAAGATGAGAATTTTTATACTATTTTTAAGTTTATTCTAAAGTAGTTAAAAGTAGGTGTGTTACATTTTTGTAACCTACAAACCTATAGAGAAAAGTGTTCATTTGATAGGATACTCCACATTTATGTAACCATATTTGCGGTCCTTCAGTCATTGACTTACACTTTCTTCTCAATTTCTCGCAGAATAAAGACTGGCCGCAAACAGTTTGATTGGCTTCCATAATTGGTTTGGCTTCATGTCTGTCTCTAGAAGTCATTCGAATACGATAGGAATCTCATTTTCAAAGTGGGTACGAATATTATGATGAGGATGAAATTGAGCGCTGCATATAAATGTGAATAGAGCGCGTTCTGTAAATAAATTGCGAGAGAAAATATGAAACAGTAGATTGCTGTAATAACGTTGAAAATACAAGTAAAATGAAACTATAACAGTTCAGTTGTTAAGAAAATGGCAATCTAAAAATAGATTGAAATAAAACGTTATGAAGTTTGTTCGACGATAAACACGTACCGACGTCGGCGGACGCCATGCTCGCGTCTCCTCAACTGTAAAATGGGGTTCCTACCAGCGCGCCGCGCGCCGCCCAAACAGGTTCGATATTTAATTGTCTAGCTGAGCTGAATCCACAACTGTAAAGGATTAACTTACGTAACTGTTATCCGGTTGCCCCGTCTGTTTTTAATTTGCCACTTCAAGACATTAGTTTGTTAGTCTTTTATCTACTTCACCCATTTATTCGCGTGAATAAAACGTTTACTGTGAACATAACTCAAGCAATTGCTTTGCATAAAGCTGCAGATTGGTTTTTCCATTTTAATTTGGTAGAACTGAATAATATTTTGTGCAGTGTCCCTGTCCCAAGTTGTAAAACTATTCGCTATCATGTGTCATCCAGCTGAAAACGAAATGTGTCATATTGAATTCGAGAAGCAATTTCATTTCTCAAGTGACTTGAAATTCATCGCATAACATATCTTGTGTGTGTTGCCAGTGATGACATATGGCACTGAGACGTGGTCACTCACAACGGGCCTCATAAAAAGGCTCAAAGTCACCCAAAGGGCAATGGAGAGGGCTATGCTTAGAGTTTCCCTACGCGATCGAATCACAAATGAAGAGATTCGTAGGAAAACCAAGGTAACCAACATAGCCCGAAGTATTGCCAAACTAAAGAGGCAGTGAGCCGGGCACATTGCTCGCTGAATAGATGGCCTATGGGGTCGGAAGGTTCTGGAGTGGCGACCGCTTACTGGAAGACGTAGCGTTGGAAGGCCTCCCACAAGATGGACCAATGAACAGGTGAAGGCCGCAGGAATACGTTGGATGCGAGAAGCACAGAACAGGTCGAAGTGGCAGTGCTTGGGGGAGGCCTATGTCCAGCAGGTCCAGCAGTGGACGTCTTTCGGCTGAAATGATGATGATGATAACTCGAATGTCCCGAATTCATTCATGCAGGATGGAACATGTGAATGTCGACCGACACACATTCACGAATGTCATCGGAGCACCTAGCGCGCGGTCTACAGACAGCACACAGCCCAAGTAGCACAAAAGTGCTGTATAACAGCATTTTAACAGTGCACAGTGAATGCATTAGTTGCTGAATAATAGCGTAGACAGCGCATCCTCAGAGGATATAACTCTAATTTGGGCACAAATTATTCAGCACATAGTTGTATAAGAAACCCAATTGACAAATAATTGCATTATAACAACATTATAGTAGCATTTATGTGTGTAACAGTCACCTAAAGAGCTGAATAATGAGGCACGTGTTACTTATTATACAGCAAGGAAGACGAATGTGTACATTGTGTATACTTTTATACAGTTGAAATTACACACTGAGCGAAATTGTGGAATGCAATAACTTAAATTATTTATTTTTCTTTGATATGAACTGTCAAATTGTAAAACATGAAGTGTATCGTTGTGTGCAAGATCTCAGGTGCCATTTCTGAGAATATACATACATAAAAATTAAGGTAAGTAAAACATCGATTTCCTCCTATTATATTTGAAATCTTATTGGGAAGGTAACTTTACTGTCAAATACCATACATATTTAGTTCAAAATTTTCACGCGCCCTCGGAATACCACTAAATACTAAAAGAAAAGCAACAAAATTAGAATGAAAATAAAATTAATATGTTCGTTTTGTACAAAGTAACCAAAAAAAAAAACCTGTTGTCGTGTCATTATTTTTTAATCCATATTTACAATTGATATCCTCTAAAATAAACAAAAATTAAAAGATAAAATTTTATAATAATTAATACAAAGTAACGCCGTGAATATGGCGGATGGCAAGTGAACAGTTTTAATCTCAATTTAATGCTAAGGTCTGTACGGGTGTTCACATGTGGCCTGTAATTCAGCCAAGAGTAAAATAGTTTAGCACTTGTGAAATACAAATCAGACATGGATCGATTAGGAGAGTAGTATTGGTTCACATTTGCGTCAGTTACCTAGATAAGTACCTTTATGGATCCAAGCTTTTAGGGTTCCGCTGTGGTTCTTTTAAAGCCATTTTGTTCCCTTTTTTAGTTGTTATTCGACGATAAGTACTTAATTAAAATTGTAATTTAAGTAGCTGAGATTATAATTTAATTATATGTATAATACATAAGTTATTGATTTATTCCAATATGCGACAAAATACCTATAAATTAGTTGGTCCTATAAATTAGTTGGTAACCTATCTAAAGATAATGTATTTTTCTGGCCTAATAATTTAATTACTTCCACATGAAATAGCATTATGTTACGTTAAGTTTAGGTATTTAATATGTTATTGTATCTTTTGGTTTTTTTTCCTCAAAAACTGTATAGATAATGTTGTCATTAAGAAACTGATACTTCTATTATAATAAGTATATTTTTCTTGTTTTTACAGAACGAGACTTTCAAAATAGTTCAGACTATAGAGAGAGGTGTTGTCGATCTAACATTCGTTCCTGCACAGTGGAAAACTAAGGAAATTCTATGGTGGCCACCGAGAAGTACTTTTGTACTCCTTGAAATTATAAAAAGACGAAAATTCAAGGCCTTGACCAATTTAGGGTGGTACACCATAAGTTGTACTTTAAAAAGGGAACATTAAATAAACATAAAGAAAATTACGTTGTTTTTTTTTAGATGCTAGCTGTACCGGTATTTCCTAACTGACTACCTCTGAGAAAAATTGTCGAAATCTGGAATCTTTAAAAGTCTCGAAAGGTATTAATTTATTATTTAAAAAAAATCTTGGATGTCTCTTAATAAATCTTCTTCATTTTTAGGTAAGTACCAGAAACATATAAAATATATTAGCATCGCAACCATATTAGTCCCGAAAATGGGTAGGTTATAAGAAGATTTTAGTAGCAGGGCATTTTTGTACCTACTCAGCCTAATGTCATCAAACACACTGACCTCTATTTATAAAGGCTTTTTTGTATTGTTTTGTTAATATGTGCAATTATTATTTACTAGCTTTTGCCAGCGGCTTCGCCCGCATGGAGGACGGAAATTATCCCGCGGGAACATAATACCGGGATAAAAAAAGTAGCCTATGTCCTTTCTCAGGCTCTAAGCTATCTGTGTACCAAATTTCATTTAAATCGGTTCAGTAGTTTTAGCAGGAAAGCGAGACAGACAGACAGAGTTACTTTTGCATTTATAATATTAGTATGGAAGTATGGATTGTTACTTTAATTTAAATCCGACGTAAATTTGAAATTTTATTTTATTTCAACTATGTGACGTATATTTTTATTTTGTTAATGACATTTTATTCTTTTCTGCTGCAGCATTGTTACTTTTATCTTAATTTTTGTAATATGGGTTATGTCTGAAATAAATTAATTTCATTTTATTTATTTATTTAGTAATAAATATAACATACGGAACCCGTCGCGTCTAATATTCCATTCGCGCATGCCGACACTTGGATACATGCTGTTATTCGAGTGTATGGTAAACACCTGACTAATAGGGGAAAAGTGAATCTGTATGCAGCATAAAGCATTAAATAACTTCACAAAGTAACTGATTATGTTATAGTGGGTGATATGTTCTCTCTTAAAATGCAACGGTTGTATAGTACACGTGTGGGCTATTATTCAGAAAACTTATAGCTAATAGGGTACTGCACTACTAAGCGCTCAATAACAGTGACTTTGTGGCGTGTTTGTGGTGTTTAATAGAATTACTGTACAGAAAAAAGCATTAAAGTTGGCCACGTTTTTTTCGAAACAGCTGTTGCAGCACAGGTGAATACTAATAATTCTTTATAAATGCTTAGATTACCGCTGTGGGCCTTAAGTGACAATTTATAATGCAGTTCTGTGCTACTTGGGAGGCAGGCAGACATTGCCACTTGTAATTCAATCAGACGAATATGACGGTGTTGTTGTCAGACTCAGCATTTTAATTTTCTGTCTTGTCGATTCAATTCACTCAGTTATGAATTATGTTCAGTACGCATTTCGACTTCTTACGTAAAGTTGTATTCATAAAGGCAGCGCTATTTCAGGCACAGTTAACATGTCATGGAGAGCTTTAATATTTTAACACTGACAATTCATTGCATATTCAAATATGGTAGGTACGTGAACTCAAAGTAAGTGAAGCTGTTTTATAAGTAATACAGCCTTAACTTTTTTGTTTTCCTTCTATATAAAATTAGACGTTAAAAATAAATTGGATGATTGAATGATTTGAAGGTTTTCTTAGAGCATCAGTGAACGACTTACACAGCTATAGAGCAACGTTAATTAAATGAAGACAGGACCCTCCAAGCGTGTCGTCACGCTTCGTACGTGACGTAGCCATCCTGTACGGATACTTCGTTTTACGACAGGAAATGTGAGTGAAATCTTCGAGTCATTAATTTTGTGAGAAAAATTTTCTTGTTCTACGATTTTTAATGTTTTGGTTTTATTCGTCATTCGGCTGATCTTTGATGTTCGTTACGGGTAGTCAGAAGTCCAAAAGTCTGACATGCCAGTTTTATTAAGGGTATCATGTTATCCAGTAACTACGTGGTAGAGGTCAGATAGGCAGTGGCTCCATGTAAAATACTACTATGCAGCTCCATCCAGTTAGAATGGAAACCAGCACCAACATCGTTTGGAAAAGGCTGCGCAGATTGATTGATTTTTCTTTTGTTATTTCTATCAACTAACAACAAAAGTAAACATGATAACATAAGATATAATGACATAATACTTAAGTAAAAGGAATCCTAAAAGGCTTTGAACGATTTTGTCGCCCGAGAAGATGCACTATTATGTACCTACAATACCTGTTACTTTGTTTTTGTTGCTGTTTTATCTTTATATGTTTACTTGCTGGAAAATGTAGCGACACTGACCATTACGAGCAGCACTACGTCTGTAGGTGTTGCTAAGTGGTCATTCCAGCACGGTATTTATTATTCCAACTGTAGTTTTCTAATATTCAGTATTGTGTAATTCTCTGCTGTAGAAAACATATTGTTAATCTGTTTACTGAAACAGCTAATCGTTGGAAGCCTCCTTATTAACCTACATATAATTATCTTCATAGTTAGTTTTATATTGTTTAGATTATTTTATTCAAATGAACACGAATATAAAAACTTAGTTATTGCAATTGTTTAATCAAAGCTACGGTTCAATTTGTATAGTATGTAAATGAACAACAACAGACATAAGTAACATGCTTAACATGCCCAACATTTTTTTTATTTTTTTATATTCTACAACTATCACACAACGCCATCTAGTCCCAAGCTAAGCAGAACTTGTATTATGGGTACTAGACAACTGATAAACATACTTATATATTTCTAAATACATACATATTATAGATAAATTAATAAATTACACCCAGACACAGAACAAATGATCGTGCTCATCACACAAACATTTCTCCTGGGTGGGAATCGAACCCACGACCTCCGGCATAGCAGTCAGGGTACCACTAGACCAACAGGCCTGTCATGTTTCTGGGCCTCAGAATACGCGCCAACTTTTAATAAGCACGAACTGAAAAGTTTTACAATCAAAAGTAGCTACAGTTTTCTGAAAATATCTTTAGTACTTCTCCAAATAAAATCGGTACCGTTCTGAAATGTGCTCAAAGTCTGCAAAATATCTGATGTGAAAACAAACCTAGCAGAATCGTTTACTTATATTCTTGCCAGATTACTTGATTTTTCTTTGACTTTTTTCTTGCAAATTTTTCTATTCTTTTCTTCTTGTCTTTTCTTGTTTGTCTTATATAATGTGTGTACATTAATGGTTAAATAAATAAATAATCTCATGACTAAAAATCAACTTTTACTATACCTGCCTACGCAGCATGTATTAGAAAAGCGTGATCGTATTTAAAGGCGTGGTAGGTACAGACTATCAAACTGAACCACTTTCTTCATGAGACCATCTGTCCCATACAAAACTTCAATACCTACTCGACCAAAATGTATGGGACGGCTGATTATGTGTTCCCCATTACGATGTTGGTCTTATGAAAGAATGTATCAGTTTGATAGTCTCTACCTACCACACCCTTAAATATTTTTCTTTTACGATGGCGTTCACAATTACCACATTTAACAGCTGTTTAAAATTCAAGAGTATAATCTCCTCTCAAGCTCAGCTAACACGAAGCGAGAAAAACTTTAAAATACATCGTATTTAGTGAGCATGACGTAGTTGCAGCAGCTGTCGCAAATTGCTCATCTCATAGTTTGCGACAACTTAAATACTCAACGAATAACTGAATGAAAACCGCTACAAATCAGGATGATTGCTTAGTTCTGGAAATTAAGCTCTTTTAAATTAACTAAACTGTAAATAAAAGTATTCTCATATCCGTTGAAAGTTGTTTGCAATCTTAACCAGTAGCTTTAAAACTGAATAAAGCTCGCTTCGTAAAACTTCGCAAAGCCTGCTTCGTTTGATCCCCAATTCGAGTGGAGTGATTGAGGCTTTCCCTTTATATCTCATTCATTTTCACGAGATATTCACTACACAACATAGTACGTGACGAAACTCACCCTTTAGGTATCAAAAGTAACGGCGCATCAGAAAACTAAACTCAATAAAGCGAGCGAGAGTTCCACCAAAATAACCTCAGTATGTTCGTCAGCAATTACTACAATTACACGGCAACTCTGATCAATAAGTAAGTATAGAGAAGTAGGCTGAGAGTTCTAAATATTTTATTTAACAATACAAACATTATCCTGCCGAGTGACTTGTTAAAACAACATACAAACCCACTCACATACTCACAGAGCACTTACCAGGTTAATACATATTCAGCATGCATATACGAGGCGAAATGACCCTCGACTAGAAAACTTTGGCAAGTAAAACTATCGTACAACTGTCGATATGGTAGATATTATCACGCGATAGAAGTTCCAACTGTATTTACATAACGTTGCTTTGAAAAAAGCATTGGCACAGACGTTTGAGCTGTGAGAAACGCAGGATCTTATCTCTTGTCGCCCTATCGGTTCGAGGAAATCTCCTTGTGCAAATGAGCTTTTAGTGACGCTCAGTGGAATTACTGTTCTGTACTATACTTAATCGCATCGTTGTGTACTACCACCGACGTGCGGTCTAATGTAGTTGCATGTATAGGGAATGTGTCTAACAAGATACAAGATGTACTTAGTAAGATACCTAGTTTGAAATTCCTGTACTATAACTAAACGTTATAGTACCGGAATTTCGAGTTCCATGTGGAGCACTTTGACCTTTCCTTTTGTGCTTACCTGTTTTTACCTTACCTTACTTTACAAAAAAACAGCACTTGTTTCATTCTGTTTTATCTTGCTATTGTGTAAGATGAGAATTTTTATACTATTTTTAAGTTTATTCTAAAGTAGTTAAAAGTAGGTATGTTACATTTTTGTAACCTACAAACCTATAGAGAAAAGTGTTCATTTGATAGGATACTCCACATTTATGTAACCATATTTGCGGTCCTTCAGTCATTGACTTACACTTTCTTCTCAATTTCTCGCAGAATAAAGACTGGCCGCAAACAGTTTGATTGGCTTCCATAATTGGTTTGGCATCATGTCTGTCTCTAGAAGTCATTCGAATACGATAGGAATCTCATTTTCAAAGTGGGTACGAATATTATGATGAGGATGAAATTGAGCGCTGCATATAAATGTGAATAGAGCGCGTTCTGTAAATAAATTGCGAGAGAAAATATGAAACAGAAGATTGCTGTAATAACGTTGAAAATACAAGTAAAATGAAACTATAACAGTTCAGTTGTTAAGAAAATGGCAATCTAAAAACAGATTGAAATAAAACGTTATGAAGTTTGTTCGACTATAAACACGTACCGACGTCGGCGGACGCCATGCTCGCGTCTCCTCAACTGTAAAATGGGGTTCCTACTAGCGCGCCGCGCGCCGCCCAAACAGCTTCGATATTTAATTGTCTAGCTGAGCTGAATCCACAACTGTAAAGGATTAACTTACGTAACTGTTATCCGGTTGCCCCGTCTGTTTTTAATTTGCCACTTCAAGACATTAGTTTGTTAGTCTTTTATCTACTTCACCCATTTATTAGCGTGAATAAAACGTTTACTGTGAACATAACTCAAGCAATTGCTTTGCATAAAGCTGCAGATTGGTTTTTTATTTTAATTTGGTAGAACTGAATAATATTTTGTGCAGTGTCTCTGTCCCAAGTTGTAAAACTATTCGCTATCATGTGTCATCCAGCTGAAAACGAAATGTGTCATATTGAATTCGAGAAGCAATTTCATTTCTCAAGTGACTTGAAATTCATCGCATAACATATCTTGTGTGTGTTGCCAGTGATGACATATGGCACTGAGACGTGGTCACTCACAACGGGCCTCATAAAAAGGCTCAAAGTCACCCAAAGAGCAATGGAGAGGGCTATGCTTGGAGTTTCCCTACGCGATCGAATCACAAATGAAGAGATTCGTAGGAAAACCAAGGTAACCAACATAGCCCGAAGTATTGCCAAACTAAAGAGGCAGTGAGCCGGGCATATTGCTCGCTGAATAGATGACCTATGGGGTCGGAAGGTTCTGGAGTGGCGACCGCGTACTGGAAGACGTAGCGTTGGAAGGCCTCCCACAAGATGGACCAATGAACTGGTGAAGGCCGTAGGAATACGTTGGATGCGAGAAGCACAGAACAGGTCGAAGTGGCGGTGCTTGGGGGAGGCCTATGTCCAGCAGTGGACGTCTTTCGGCTGAAATGATAATGATGATGATAATGATATCTCGAATGTCCCGAATTCATTCATGCAGGATGGAACATGTGAATGTCGACCGACGCACATTCACGAATGTCATCGGAGCATCAAGCGCGCAGTCTACAGACAGCACAAAGACTGAACTGTTATAGACATTGCCACTTGTAATTCAATCAGACGAATGTGACGGTGTTGTTGTCAGACTCAGCATTTTAATTTCCTGTCTTGTCGATCCAACTCACTGAGTTATGAATTATGTTCAGTATGTATTTCGACTTCTTACGTAAAGTTGTATTCATAAAGGCAGCGCTATTTCAGGCACAGTTATCAATTCTTTTAAAGCTTAGATATACACTGACAAAACATTGCATATTCAAATATGGCAGGTACGTAAACTCAAAGTAAGTGAAGCTGTTTTATAAGTAATACAGCCTTAACTATTTTGTTTTCCTTCTGTATAAAATTAGACGTTAAAAATGGATATTATTATTATTGGATGGTTGAATGCTTTGAAGGTTTTCTTAGAGCATCAGTGAACGACTTACACAGCTATAGAGCAAAGCAATGTTAATTAAATAATAATAATAATACGTTTATTAGTACATAAAAAAAAACAACAACACAGATCATAACATATGAAAACAATGGGTTGTACTACCATGCTTAAAATTATTGTCGGTTTTCCGGGCTCCTAAACTAGGTACGCAGACCTGTATCTTAGGAGTCGGAGATTTTGCGGCTTCAATTTATATAATGCAAATCCACTGTGACTTCCCTGTTTGTTTACAATCGTTGTTAACACAGCAAATGGGGTGAATGATTGTGGATGTGTATTAAGGATTGTGTATAGGAATGTAGTTTGTGTGTAGTGACATGTGTATGTGAAGTGTGAGTGTTTGATGAGCTTTCTTTCAAGGTATGCTTTATTATGATTCTATAGCCAATAAATTTACTGTTTCGTCATAAGTTAACGATAAAAGCCATTTTCTTAATTTATTTTTAATATCATGTAAGTTACATGTGTACAGCGGGATAATTTTATTTATTTTATTGTACATGCGTGAACTTTGAGCCGACAATTGTCGACTTGTAAATGCAAAACGACAGGGGGTTGCTTTACAAATAGGGAAACCCTGGCGTCTTAGAAACAGATTTTTATCTAATGGAAAGTTGGAGTGTCTCCGTAGGACAGAACGATAGACATATAGTTGCCTTACTGTGAGAACTCCGGCTTCAGAGTACAATTGATTAGTTGGGTAGTCTCTAGGTTTAAAGAGCATCACTCTAAGAACCGCTCGTTGTGCACGTTCTGCAAGGACCATTGTGGTTTTATAAGTACCACCCCACACCGGAATGCAGTACATAATGATAGACTGACAAAGACTGAGGTACACAAGTTTCAGGATTTCAGAGTTGGCGGAGTGCCTGAATTGTTTAAAAATATATATAAGTCTCCTGATTCTAGTGCAGAGTGCCTCTACATGTGCGTGCCAGTTAAGTTCTTCGTCAATAATTACTCCCAGGTACTTAATATTGGGGACTGGGCTGAGAGCAAGACAGTTACAACCTACTGACTGAGTGGGAGGACAAGTGTGAGCTTTAATTTTGTGAGAGACAGATGATGGGATCTTAGAATGTGGGCGGTGGAAGCTGATTAGTTTCGTCTTATCTAAATTCAACGTCAGCAGGTTAGTTGACAACCAGTCCATTATTAATCGAAGCGACTATTCTGCTCTATCTCTGGCTTGCTCCCAGTTTTTGCCAAACACTAGAAGTGCTGTGTCGTCAGCATATGAGAAAATTTCGCAATTAGAGATTGAGAGCCTGCATAGATCATTGATGTATATTTGGAAAAGTGTCGGTCCTAATATACTACCTTGTGGGATGCCATAGGTGAGCTTTTCATATGAACTGGTGACTGAATCGATGAGAACACACTGGGATCTGTCACAGAGGTAGTCTTTGAATAATTTGAGAGTTATTCCACGCACTCCTAAGCTTTCCATCTTTGAAATAAGTCGAGGGACAGAGACCGTGTCAAAAGCTTTGATTAAATCTAAGAAAATACCATAGCAGTTCAATTTATTATCTAGTTGGCTTACTACACTATTAGTGAAGGCAGCTACGGCATCCTCCGTACAAATTCCAGATCTAAAGCCATACTGGTTTTGAGCTATTAATTTATGTTTTTCCAGAAAGCTGACTAAGCAATTGTTCAGAATTCTCTCTAGAACTTTTGAAAGCGTACTCAGCACAGAAATAGGTCTGTAGTTTGTGACTCGGTCTCTGCCCCCGCTTTTATATATAGGATGTACTAGGGCTCTCTTAAAAGCTTCAGGGAAGATTCCAGAGTCTATAGATAAGTTACAAATATGAGTTACTACGGGGGTTAAGGTAGTGCATGAATGTTTGATAACTCTGGCTGGAATATTATCCCACCCTGTAGCACAGTCACTACGGAGGTCATGGATTATTCTACCTACTTGTTCTTCATCCATAGGGAGGATTACAAGAGAGTTAAATGATTGACTGGGTGGAGATGCTGTAGCAGTGGCGATGATGCCAGGTCCGATTTTTGATGCTAGGTTAGTACCTATATTGACAAAGAACTCATTTACTTTGTTTGCCGAAGTTTTAACGTCAATAGAATCACTCAAAAGTTCACGAGGGGACCGGGTTTGAACATTAGTATTCGTGATAGATTTAATCACTTTCCACGTTGCCTTAGGATTGTTTTTGGCTTTAAGAAGACAGGACCCTCCAAGCGTGTCGTCACGCTTCGTACGTGTTGTAGCCATCCTGTACGGATACTTCGTTTTACGACCGGAAATGTGAGTGAAATCTTTGAGTCATTTGTTTTGTGAAAAAAATCTTCTTGTTCTACGATTTTATATTTTTTTTTTATTTTATTCGTCATTCGGCTGATCTTTAATGTTCGTTACGGGTCGTCAGAAGTCCAAAAGTCTGACCTGCCAGTTTTATTAAGGGTAAAGTATTATCCAGTAACTAGGTTGTAGAGGTCAGATAGGCAGTGGCTCCATGTAAAATACTAATATTCAGCTGCATCCAGTTAGAATGAAAACCAGCACCAACATATGTAATTTGGAAAAGGCTGAGCAGATTGTTTTTAGGGTTCCGTTACCAAATGGCAAAAAACGGAACCCTTATAGATTCGTCATGTCTGTCTGTCTGTCTGTCCATCCGTATGTCACAGCCACTTTTTTCCGCAACTATAAGAGCTATGCTGTTGAAACTTGGTGAGTAGATGTATTCTGTGAATCGCATTAAGATTTTCACGCAAAAATAAAAAAAAAACAATAAATTTTGTGGTTCCCCATACTCAGAACTGAAACTCAAATTTTTTTTTCTTCAAACCCACATGTGTGCAGTATCTATGGATAGGTCTTCAAAACTGGTATTGAGGTTTCTAATATCATTTTTTTCTAAACTGAATAGTTTGCGCGAGAGACACTCCCAAAGTGGTAAAATGTGTGTGTCCCCCACCGTAACTTCTAAAATAAGAGAATGATAAAGCTAAAAAAAATATATGATGTACATTACCATATAAACTTCCACCGAAAATTGGTTTGAACAAGATCTAGTACGTCGTTTTTTTTTTTTAATACGTCATAAATCGTAAACCGCAATTTACCTTTCATTCAATCAACTCAAATATAAAAAATAAAACATTTAATAGCATAAAAATAAACCTTATGCATAAACCGTGAATATCTACAGGTTTGTACGGAACCCTCGGGCGCGAGTCCGACTCGCACTTGTCTGGTTTTTTTTTTGTTATTTCGATCAACTAACAACAAAAGTAAACATGATAACATAAGATAAGTAAAAGGAATCCTAAGAGGCTTTGAACGATTTTGTCGCCGGGGAAGATGCGCTATTATGTACCTACAATACCCGTTACTTTGTTGCTGTTTTATCTTTATATGTTTACTTGCTGGAAAATGTAGCGACACTGACCATTACGAGCAGCACTACGTCTGTAGGTGTTGCTAAGTGGTCATTCCAGCACGGTATTTATTATTCCAACTGTAGTTTTCTAATATTCAGTATTGTGTAATTCTCTGCTGTAGAAAACATATTGTTAATCTGTTTACTGAAACAGCTAATCTAATTTTATTTAAATTACAAATCTGGAGGGAAACTTACAATTTCCTTTAGCAAGTATACTAAGACAAAAGTTTGTCTACATAGCCAAAGTTGTAGTGTCCGCGCGAGATTTCCCTCGGGAGCAATAATTAGTAGGCTCAGCATTAGAGTGTGTAATATTTGTACATTGTACCAACAAACTCTTGAGTTGAATGTGTTGACGTGGTCGATGAGCGACAGATGGAGCTCTTTATCACTAGCCTGCAGCCAATGTTCAGTTTACTGAGAAATTACCACAGTACAGTCACGGTCAGATACACATCACACACAAACGTGACCTACTTCGCTAAACCGATTTCGAAACGATTCTTTCATTTCGTGACGTTGATATATGCAGTTTTAACTGAAGTGCTCGCTTTGCTGAAACGTTTATAACGTGTCTGTTTGTTCGCTCTTTGTGTAGCGCTAGTCGCCAGTAACAGAGTAATGTTTCAACACCTACTTGGGAACTGTTTAGATTTAGAAAAACTTATCAAAGACTATTAATTAATTTCGTGCAACTCAGTGTATGTGTTAACGACTTTATCAAGCGTATTTTTTGTGACGGTGATTTATTTTTAAGTCTACCTACATGTTTTTTATGTAAAATTCTCTTGGTTCGGAATACATACGCATCATACAGCTCCAGTTTAAATATTTCATTTTTCCTGCTAATCACAAATCTCAACATAATTTGGTCCATATCGAGCTGGATAAGTGATCCAGGAATAAGGATAAATCCAGGAAATATAAAATTCACCGGAAAATACTGCCGTTTGGAGTTCGTGAGTAGCTGGCTAAGGTCAAAGGGTCACAGGGAAGCAAAGTACAGTACCTACCTACGGTGCAGTGTTCCTATTAACGTGTATTTCAGAACCCATTACTCATATTCAGGTAGTATTAAACGGTTTTTTAAGGAGTTGTAAAGGTTAGTACATAATTGATATCGAAATTCTTTGTTCATTATCATTAGCACATGTATGTTTTCTTTCAAGTTACCAAATTATAGTTATAATTTGCAGTAAATTTATTGTGTTTAAGGTAATCAAGCAGCAAACTAGGTTTCAATCATTGTTAACCATTAATTTAAGCAGTTTCCTTTGTTATCTTACAATAAATATCATAAGAAATCTACACTCATCAACTAAAAGATACCTACCTACGTTGTATTGTATTCCATTATATTTTAACTTATTTTTATTAAAGTTTAATAGTACTCGGTGACTAGTTCAACTGACAATCACATTTATTTCGTTGTAGATAATCAAGCATACAGATTATTCTTTTGTTGTATTGTATCATCTTGTTTGAATAGTCACCAATAGATTAATTTTCTGTTTTCACATTAGAACAAATATCAAGTTACTAATTTTATTGTTTAATTTTCACTCTAGCGCTTTGGTAAGCCTTTTAGGTATTTATTGTAGGCAATACGATATCAATATTTTAGTTATTTAAACTTAAACTTGTTACGTTTCAGTTTGGATACCTGCTTCCCAAAGAATGACTGATAAGGAGGAAAAGGAGCTCATTAAAAAACGAGCAAGTTTTAAAGGTCGATTAACGGTATTTTCAAATTACTTAGAGGATTTTAAGAAGGATTCTTTAACGCAAACCCAGATGAACGAACTGCAGTTACGCCTCGGTAAGATTGAACTTGTTTATTCGCAATATGACGATGTTCAGTTAAGATTAGAATGTATAGCTGAGGATATGGCAAAACAGTTAACAGAACGTAATGATTTTGATGCCTTATATTTCAAAATTGTTGCGAGGGCACAGGAATTACTAGCCACACACAACGACAGTGTTAATGAAGGTAAGTCTTCCCGCGTTAGTAATAATGGGCTGGTTAGGCTACCAACCATTCAACTACCTAAGTTTGACGGAACGTATGACAAGTGGTTAGAGTTCCATGATACGTTTTCAAGCTTAATACATTTGGATGACCAAATAAATGAAATAAATAAGTTTCATTACCTCCGAGCTTCCTTGGAAGGGACAGCTGCCTTAGTCATACGGGCTATTGAATTCTCGGCCAGAAATTATTCTATTGCGTGGAATTTATTATGCGAAAGGTTTGATAACAAACGGCTTCTCATTCAAAATCATGTAGCAGCGTTATTTAACATTGAAGTGGTTAGTAAAGAATCCTCGGATAATATTAAAAACATAATTGACACTTTAAACAAAAACCTACGTGCGTTAGAAACTTTAGGTGAGCAAGTTAAGTATTGGGATACGTTAATAATTTATATAGTTACCCACAAGCTAGATTCAAGAACCTATCGACAATGGGAGGAAGAAAAAAGTCATATAGATCAAGAAAAAACAATCACATTAGAAATATTTCTGGAATTCTTGAGAAATCGTGCAGTTTTGCTTGAAACACTAGATTTATCTCGCAATCAGGCTGGTAATAATAGTGGTCCTAAATCTGTCAAGCACAAGACAATGATATCGGTAAGCAGTGAAACACCGCCACAGAAAAATAAAATTAATACTAATTCCTCATCGGTGTCATGCCCGCATTGTTGTGATAAACATAATTTACTCAACTGTCCACAGTTTCTTGGTCTCACGAACGAAAAACGGCTTGAGATTATTCCACAATACAAAGTATGCTTTAATTGTTTTCGTTCTGGTCACTACGCAAATCATTGCAAATCTTTTGGTTGCAAGATATGTAAGCGGAAGCACAATACACTGGTCCATGTAACAGGTGCGTCACAGAAATCAATGTCTAATACTTGTACTTCGCAGACTGATAGCACTGTTACTGTGAACTCAGATGAAAAGAACCCCAAAACTAATGTGACACTATCTGCGCACACTACAACTTCTCTAAACAATAAAAGTAAAACTCATGTTCTATTGGCTACTGCATTAATAAAAGTCTACGATGTGAATAACCGCGAACATGTCGCTCGTGCTATATTGGACACTGGCAGTACTTCTTGTATAATGACAGACAAGTTATGTGATTTATTGAATTTACCTACCGTACAGGTTAATGAGTCTGTACAAGGCATTAACAATTCTAAAACAAACATTAGTAAAATGTGCAGTGTTTCTGTAAAATCATTAACTGAAAACTACACTACTAATCTTTATTGTTTTATTTTACCAAACATAACGGGTGAAGTACCATGCGATAATTTATCCATTAATAATTTAAATATACCAAGCGATATTTGTTTAGCTGATCCTCATTTCCACACGCCATCGGCAGTGGATCTAATAATAGGGGCAGATGTTTTCTGGGACCTACTGGGGCGGCAAAAAATCCACTTAGGTGAAGGCAAACCGATACTATTTGAATCTAGGCTAGGTTGGCTAGTTTCAGGTCCGTTAGATAATAGTGGCCAAGTATCACGGTTACCATCATTTCATAAAGTTAACATTGCACAACTCAATGTCAGTTCTTCTCACAACACAACTTCAGAAGATGACATTCAAAACCTTTTATCGCGTTTCTGGGAACTGGAAGAAGTCCCCAATCAGTCATCTTCATATTCTGATGAAGAAGCTAAATGTGAAGAACATTTTGTACAAAACACGACTCGCATGGCAGACGGTCGGTTTTGTGTTAGGATACCACTTAAACAATCACATCTTGTTCTAGGTGACTCACTGGCTAGAGCAAAACAATGTCTCTTTTCGATTGAACGTCGATTTAAAAGTCAGCCAGCTTTAAAAACTCTTTATTGCGATTTCATGAAAGAGTATATTTTGTTAGGACACATGTCTGAGTGTTCCATTAATTCAGAAAAACTGGCATATTTTATTCCACACCACGGTGTTCTACGCGAACATAGTATAACTACAAAATTAAGAGTAGTGTTTAATGCAAGTAGTCTTACTACTTCAGGTGTTTCATCTAATAACTTGCAAATGGTAGGTCCGGTTGTTCAAAACGATTTAATGTCTTTACTTCTTAGATTCAGAAAACATAAATATATTATTTCAGCTGATGTAGAAAAAATGTACCGGCAAGTGATAGTACACCCTGATGACAGACACTTACAAAGAATAATGTGGCGTGAAGACCCTTCAGAGTCTATTAAAACCTATGAATTAAACACTGTAACTTATGGCACAGCAAGTGCACCATTTTTAGCAACTCGGTGTTTGAAACAAGTTGGCTTAGATTGTAAGAATGAGAATATTGCTGGTATAATAATCCATGATTTTTATGTTGATGACTTGTTAACAGGTGGGGATACAATACCTGACGTCATAGATATCCGCCAGAAAGTAACTGCTGAGTTGGCTGCCGCTGGCATGCCACTTAGAAAGTGGAAGTCCAACAATATATTGATTATATCCGATCAAGTCACTAGTTCTTCAGTAAATTTAAACATTGGTTCAAATGAGCCAAGTAAAACACTGGGACTTAATTGGCTCACAGACTCCGATGAGCTCTGTTATGCAATTAGTAATATGTCACTATCAAATAATGTGACAAAGCGGGAAGTTTTGTCAGTAACATCCCAAATATTTGACCCTTTAGGTCTATTAGCTCCTTGTGTAATACCAATGAAAGTAATAATGCAACAACTTTGGTTACACAAATTATCATGGGATGATTGTTTACCACTAGATGTCGCTAAGACATGGAAAGATATTGTTAGTAAGTTATTTATCTTGAATAGTTTACGGATCCCACGTTTAGTTTTTTGTGATTCTTGGAAGGTGATAGAACTACATATATTTTGTGATGCATCACAAACCGCTTATGGTGCATGCATCTATGTAAGGAGTATCAATAATAATAATGAAGTTATGGTGCGTTTACTAACAGCAAAGAGTAGAGTAGCTCCTATCAAGCCAACTACAATTCCTAGGCTCGAGCTCTGTGCCGCCTTGGTTGGAGTGAGGCTATATAAAAAGGTGATTGATTCACTTGACGCGCCAATTCAAAGTAGTACATTTTGGAGTGATTCTACAATAGTGCTAGGGTGGTTGAAAATGTTACCAAGTAAGCTGCAACCATTCGTGCGCAATCGTGTAGCAGAAATAGTTGATAACACTACTAAGGCTAATAATTGTAACTGGAGACATGTTCCCACACATCTTAACCCCGCTGATCTCATATCTCGAGGAATAGATGTTAGTCAAATTCAGAGTCATAATTTATGGTGGTCAGGACCTAATTTTTTAATCCAAGATACAAGCGAGTGGCCTTCTTTTCCAGCCACTGCAGTAGAATCGCTCCCAGAAACTAAAACCGAGGTTTCTTTATTAATTACTTCGAAGACTCCGACGCCCTTAATTGACTTTAATCGTTTTTCAAACCTGTCTCGACTTAAGCGTACAGTAGCATATATGTTACGATTTATTAATATTTGTAAAAAGCAACCACCACCCACGTTACATCTTAGTGAAGATGAATTACAAAATGCATTAAACTTAATTGTGAAACTCTCTCAAATAGAATCATTTCCTGAATATGAATTATTAATAAAAAATCAGTGCTTACCAAAGGGAAGTCCACTGACCAAACTTAATGTATTTTTAGATAAAAATAAATTAATTCGTGTAGGTGGTCGCTTACAAAATTCTTTATTTCCATATGAGAAAAAACATCCGTTAGTTATACAGTCCACTCATCGATTTTCTAAACTATTATTTGAATTTACACATAAAACTCTAATGCATGCAGGACCACAACTACTATTGGCTTGTATAAGAGATACTTACTGGCCAATAGGAGGTCGCAACCTGGCTAAATGGTGTTACCATCGTTGTGTGACTTGCAGTCGCATTACAGCCAAACCAATTAATCCCATTATGGGAAACTTACCTGAACGACGCGTGGCGTCCGGTGGTCATCCATTTGAATGTGTTGGGGTTGATTACGCTGGACCCATACTGTCTGCGTCTCGACAAGGTCGTGGTTGTAGACTTGTAAAAGTTTACATTGTGCTCTTCGTTTGTTTTACGACTAAGGCAGTTCACATTGAGCTGGTGGGTGACTTAACCAGCCCAAATTATTTATCAGCTCTTCGTCGTTTTATGTCTCGCAGAGGTAAACCTACGCATATATATTCCGACAACGGAACCTCGTTTGTAGGTGCTTATAATGAAATCGGCAAATTCTTAAAGGCTAACAGCAGTTCGTTGTCTGGTGACATGGCCACTGAAGGGATTAACTTTAAATTTATTCCTCCCTATGCTCCACATTTCGGTGGTCTTTGGGAGGCAGGTATCAAATCAGTTAAGTTTCATTTAAAAAGAGTAATGGGAAATTGTCATTTAACTTATGAGGAACTATACACAGCACTGGTTCAAATCGAGGCACTCCTGAACTCGCGCCCGCTCACGCCGTTATCATCGGACCCTAACGACCTTCTGCCGCTAACACCTGGACACTTTCTGATCGGACGCACACTCACATCCTTGCCCGTGCCGTCGTATGAAACTGCTTCCATTACTCACTTGAAGAGATATGAGAGAATAGAGGCATTACGTCAACACTTCTGGTCGAGGTGGAATAAAGAATACATCTCTGAACTACAGCAGCGGATAAAATGGAGGTCTTCAAAGGCGGTCTTAGAGACTGATCGCCTTGTTTTAATAAAGGAAGACAATCTACCACCACTGAAATGGCGGTTAGGCCGTATCTCAGCAGTCTACCCTGGACGTGACGGAATCAATCGTGTGGCCGAAATCAAAACTGCGACTGGACCCATCCGGCGTGCATTCAGCAAAATATGCCCACTGCCATTAAATGAAGATTCTGGTTGAAAGATAGAACTTTCAACGCCCGGGGGCATGTTTAGATTTAGAAAAACTTATCAAAGACTATTAATTAATTTCGTGCAACTCAGTGTATGTGTTAACGACTTTATCAAGCGTATTTTTTGTGACGGTGATTTATTTTTAAGTCTACCTACATGTTTTTTATGTAAAATTCTCTTGGTTCGGAATACATACGCATCATACAGCTCCAGTTTAAATATTTCATTTTTCCTGCTAATCACAAATCTCAACAGGAACTTTATACTGTTCATTTACTATTTGTTCTGTATAGACAGCTCAGAGTTTATAAGATATCATCATGCTTGAATAACTAATTCGAAACCCGTTGGAAGCCTTCTTACTAACCTATATATAATTATCTACAGAGTTAGGTTTATATTATTTAGGTTATTTTATTCAAATAAACATGAATATAAAAACTTAGTTATTGCAATTGTTTAGTCAAAGCTACGGTTCAATTTGTATAGTATGTAAATGAACAACAACAGACATAAGTAACATGCTTAACATGCCAATCATGTTTTTGGGCCTCAGAATACGCGCCAACTTTTAATAAGCACGAACTGAAAAGTTTTACAATCAAAAGTAGCTACGGTTTTCTGAAAATATCTTTTGTACTTCTCCAAATAAAATCGGTACCGTTCTGTGTGCTCATTAAAAGTCTGCAAAATATATCTGATGTGAAAACAAACCTAGCAGAATCGTTTACTTATACGTGCCATACTAATCGTTTACTTTACTTATTCGTGCCAGATTTCTTGATTTTTCTTTGACTTTGTTCTTTTCTTCTTGTCTGTTCTTGTTTGTCTTATATATGTGTGTACATAAATGGTTAAATAAATTAATAATCTCATGACTAAAAAAACTTTTTAACAAAAAATTAAACCGCCGAAAAACTGAAAAGCATAAAATAATAAACCTTAAAATTATGAGTCGGCGCTTTGAGTGGTCCTTGTTCATTGATTTTTCAGCGCCGACTCAAAATTTTAAGGTTTATTATTTTATGCTTTTCAGTTTTTCGGCGGTTTAATTTTTTGTTAAAAAGTGTTTATTTTATGATTTTTTGTGGCTTTAATGTACTAATAATACTTGGCAAGGTATACCCTATCCAACAATAAAAGAATTATCAAAATCGGACTACTCTGTGCAAAGTTATGCGTGTTTATACGTTACAATCAGAATGAACAATCAATCATCCCCTGTTTTCCAACTCTTAGGGTTCGATTTTGTTTTCCAAATTTATATGGGTGGTCTCATATAAAATGGGAGTATACCCTTTCCTATAGAAGAAGAATTGTCACAATCGGACCACTATGTAAAAAGTTGTGAGTGTCAGTGAGTGAACAATCAATCATCCCCTGTTTTCCAACCCTTAGGGTTCGATTTTGTTTTCCAAATTTATATGAGACCACCTTGGAAGTAAACCCTTTCCAATAGTTGAAGAATTGTCACAATCGGACCACTATGTAACAAGTTATGCGTGTTTATACGTTACAATCAGTGAGTGAACAATCAATCATCCCCTGTTTTCCAACCCTTAGGGTTCGATTTTGTTTTCCAAATTTATATGGGACCACCTTGGGAGTATACCCTTTCCAATAGAAGAAGAATTGTCACAATCGGACCACTATGTAAAAAGTTATGCGAGATCATACATAAAAAAAAAAAATATATATACGCGTCGAATTGAGAACCTCCTCCGTTTTTTTTCGTCGGTTGAAAATCAACTTTTACTATACCTGCCTACGCAGCATGTATTAGAAGAGCGTGATCGTTTTTAAAGGTGTGGTAGGGTACAGATTATCAAATTGAACCACCTTCTTCATGAGACCATCTGTCCGATACAAAACTTCAATACCAACTCGACCAAAATGTATGGGACGGCTGATTATGTGTTCCCCATTACGATGTTGGTCTTATGAAAGAATTGATCAGTTTGATAGTCTCTACCTACCACACCCTTAAATATACCTCTTTTACGATGACGTTCACAATTACCACATTTAACAGCTGTTTAAAATTCAAGAGTATAATCTCCTCTCAAGCTCTGTTAACACGAAGCGAGAAATCTTTAAAACACATCGTATTTAGCGAGCATGACGTAGTTACAGCAGCGGTCGCAAATTGCTCATCTCATAGTTTGCGACAACTTAAATACTCAACGAATAACCGAATGAAGACCGCTACAGATCAGGATGATTACTTAGTTCTGGAAATAAAGCTCTTTTAAATTAACTAAACTGTAAATAAAAGTATTCTCATATCCGTTGAAAGTTGTTTGCAATCTTAACCAATAGCTTTAAAACTGAATAAAGCTCGCTTCGTAAAACTTCGCAAAGTCTGCTTCGTTTGATCCCCAGTTCGAGCGAAGTGATTGAGGCTTTCCCTTTATATCCCATTCATTTTCACGAGATTTTCACTTCACAACATAGTACGTGACGAAACTCACCCTTAAGGGATCAAAAGTAACGGCGTATCAGAAAACTAAACTCAATAAAGCGAGCGAGAGTTCCACCAAAATAACCTCAGTATGTTCGTCGGCAATTACTACAATTACACGGCAACTCTGATCAATAAGTAAGTATAGAGAAGTAGGCTGAGAGTTCTAAATATTTTATTTAACAATACAAACATTATCCTGCCGAGTGACTTGTTAAAACAACATACAAACCCACTCACATACTCACAGAGCACTTACCAGGTTAATACATATTCAGCATGCATATACGAGGCGAAATGACCCTCGACTAGAAAACTTTGGCAAGTAAAACTATCGTACAACTGTCGATATGGTAGATATTATCACGCGATAGAAGTTCCAACTGTATTTACATAACGTTGCTTTGAAAAGAGCATTGGCACATACGTTTGAGCTGTGAGAAACGCATGATCTTATCTCTTGTCGCCCTATCGGTTCGAGGAAATCTCCTTGTGCTAATGAGCTTTTAGGGACGCTCAGTGGAATTACTGTTCTGTACCATACTTAATCGCATCGTTGTGTACTACCACCGACGTGTGGTCTAATGTAGTTGCATGTATAGGGAATGTGCCTAACAAGATACAAGATGTACTTAGTTAGTGAATCCTAGTTTGAAATTCCTGTACTATTATAACTAAACGTTATAGTACCGGAATTTCGAGTTACACGTGGAGCACTTTGACCTTTCCTTTTGTGCTTACCTGTTATTACCTTACCTTACTTTACAAAAAAGCAGCACTTGTTTCATTATGTTTTATCCTGCTATTGTGTAAGATAAAATTTTTTATACTATTTTTAAGTTTATTCTAAAGTAGTTAAAAGTAGGTATGTTACATTTTTGTAACCTACAAACCTATAGAGAAAAGTGTTCATTTGATAGGATACTCCACATTTATGTAACCATATTGCGGTCCTTCAGTCATTGACTTACACTTTCTTCTCAATTTCTCGCAGAATAAAGACTGGCCGCAAACAGTTTGATTGGCTTCCATAATTGGTTTGGCTTCATGTCTGTCTCTAGAAGTCATTCGAATACGATAGGAATCTCATTTTCAAAGTGGGTACGAATATTATGATGAGGATGAAATTGAGCGCTGCATATAAATGTGAATAGAGCGCTTTCTGTAAATAAATTGCGAGAGAAAATATGAAACAGAAGATTGCTGTAATAACGTTGAAAATACAAGTAAAATGAAACTATAACAGTTCAGTTGTTAAGAAAATGGCAATCTAAAAATAGATTGAAATAAAACGTTATGAAGTTTGTTCGACGATAAACTCGTACCGACGTCGGCGGACGCCATGCTCGCGTCTCCTCAACTGTAAAAAATCATAAAATAAAACTTTTTAACAAAAAATTTAACCGCCGAAAAACTGAAAAGCATAAAATAATAAACCTTAAAATTCGGCGCTGAAAAATCAATGAACAAGGATCACTCAAAGCGCCGACTCATAATTTTAAGGTTTATTATTTTATGCTTTTCAATTTTTCGGCGGTTAAATTTTTTGTTAAAAAGTTTTATTTTATGATTTTTTGTGGCTTTAATGTACTAATAATACTTGGCAAGGTATACCCTATCCAACACAAAAAGAATTATCAAAATCGGACCACTCTGTATAAAGTTATGCGTGTTTATACATTACAATCAGTGAGTGAACAATCAATCATCCCCTGTTTTCCGACCTTTAGGGTTCGATTTTGTTTTCCAAATTTATATGGGACCACCTTGGAAGTATACCCTTTCCAATAGAAGAAGAATTGTCACAATCGGACCACTATGTAAAAGTTATGCATGGTCATACATAAAAAAAAAAAAAAAAAAAAAAAACAATATACGCGTCGAATTGATAACCTCCTCCGTTTTTTTTTCGTCGGTTGAAAATGGGGTTCCTTCCAGCGCGCCGCGCGCCGCCCAAACAGCTTCGATATTTAATTGTCTAGCTGAGCTGAATCCACAACTGTAAAGGATTAACTTACGTAACTGTTATCCGGTTGCCCCGTCTGTTTTTAATTTGCCACTTCAAGACATTGTTAGTCTTTTATCTACTTTACCCATTTATTAGCGTGAATAAAACGTTTACTGTGAACATAACTCTAGCAATTGCTTTGCATAAAGCTGCAGATTGGTTTTTCATTTTAATTTGGTAGAACTGAATAATATTTTGTGCAGTGTCCCTGTCCCAAGTTGTAAAACTATTCGCTATCATGTGTCATCCAGCTGAAAACGAAATGTGTCATATTGAATTCGAGAAGCAATTTCATTTCTCATTCTCAAGTGACTTGAAATTCATCGCATAACATATCTTGTGTGTGTTGCCAGTGATGACATATGGCACTGAGACGTGGTCACTCACAACGGGCCTCATAAAAAGGCTCAAAGTCACCCAAAGGGCAATGGAGAGGGCTATGCTTGTAGTTTCCCTACGCGATCGAATCACAAATGAAGAGATTCGTAGGAAAACCAAGGTAACCAACATAGCCCGAAGTATTGCCAAACTAAAGAGGCAGTGAGCTGGGCACATTGCTCGCTGAATAGATGGCCTATGGGGTCGGAAGGTTCTGGAGTGGCGACCGCGTACTGGAAGACGTAGCGTTGGAAGGCCTCCCACAAGATGGACCAATGAACAGGTGAAGGCCGCAGGAATACGTTGGATGCGAGAAGCACAGAACAGGTCAAAGTGGCAGTGCTTGGGGGAGGCGTATGTCCAGCAGTGGACGTCTTTCGGTTGAAATGATGATGATGATAACTCGAGTGTCCCGAATTCATTCATGCAGGATGGAACATGTGAATGTCGACCGACACACATTCACGAATGTTATCGGAGCATCCAGCGCGCAGTTTACAGACAGCACACAGGCAGGCAGACATTGCCACTTGTAATTCAATCAGACGAGTGCGACGGTGTTGTTGTTAGACTCAGCATTTTAATTTCCTGTCTTGTCGATCCAACTCACTGAGTTATGAATTATGTTCAGTATGTATTTCGACTTCTTACGTAAAGTTGTATTCATAAAGGCAGCGCTATTTCAGGCACAGTTATCATTTCTTTTAAAGCTTAGATATACACTGACAAAACATTGCATATTCAAATATGGCAGGTACGTAAACTCAAAGTAAGTGAAGCTGTTTTAAAAGTAATACAGCCTTAACTATTTTGTTTTCCTTCTGTATAAAATTAGACGTTAAAAATGGATATTATTATTATTGGATGGTTGAATGCTTTGAAGGTTTTCTTAGAGCATCAGTGAACGACTTACACAGCTATAGAGCAAAGCAATGTTAATTAAATAATAATAATAATACGTTTATTAGTACATAAAAAAAAACAAAATCACAGATCATAACATATGAAAACAATGGGTTGTACTACCATGCTTAAAATTATTGTCGGTTTTCCGGGCTCCTAAACTAGGTACGCAGACCTGTATCTTAGGAGTCGAAGATTTTGCGGCTTCAATTTATATAATGCAAATCCACTGTGACTTTCCTGTTTGTTTACAATCGTTGTTAACACAGCAAATGGGGTGAATGATTGTGGATGTGTATTAAGGAGTGTGTATAGGAATGTAGTTTGTGTGTAGTGACATGTGTATGTGAAGTGTGAGTGTTTGATGAGCTTTCTTTCAAGGTATGCTTTATTATGATTCTATAGCCAATAAATTTACTGTTTCGTCATAAATTAACGATAAAAGCCATTTTCTTAATTTATTTTTAATATCATGTAAGTTACATGTGTACAGCGGGATAATTTTATTTATTTTATTGTACATGCGTGAACTTTGAGCCGACAATTGTCGACTTGTAAATGCAAAACGACAGGGGGTTGCTTTACAAATAGGGAAACCCTGGCGTCTTAGAAGCAGATTTTTATCTAATGGAAAGTTGGAGTGTCTCCGTAGGACAGAACGATAGACATATAGTTGCCTTACTGTGAGAACTCCGGCTTCAGAGTACAATTGATTAGTTGGGTAGTCTCTAGGTTTAAAGAGCATCACTTTAAGAACCGCTCGTTGTGCACGTTCTGCAAGGACCATTGTGGTTTTATAAGTACCACCCCACACCGGAATGCAGTACATAATGATAGACTGACAAAGACTGAGGTACACATGGCGGAGTGCCTGAGTTGTTTAAAAATATATATAAGTCTCCTGATTCTAGTGCAGAATGCCTCTACATGTGCGTGCCAGTTAAGTTCTTCGTCAATAATTACTCCCAGGTACTTAATATTGGGGACTGGGCTGAGAGCAAGACAGTTACAACCTACTGACTGAGTGGGAGGACAAGTGTGAGCTTTAATTTTGTGAGAGACAGATGATGGGATCTTAGAATGTGGGCGGTGGAAGCTGATTAGTTTCGTCTTATCTAAATTCAACGTCAGCAGGTTAGTTGACAACCAGTCCATTATTAATCGAAGCGACTATTCTGCTCTATCTCTGGCTTGCTCCCAGTTTTTGCCAAACACTAGAAGTGCTGTGTCGTCAGCATATCAGAAAATTTCGCAATTAGAGATTGAGAGCCTGCATAGATCATTGATGTATATTTGGAAAAGTGTCGGTCCATTAGGACCGACACTTTTGCTTTTAGCTCACCTATGGCATCCCACAAGGTAGTATATTAATACTACCTTGTGGGATGCCATAGGTGAGCTTTTCATATGAACTGGTGACTGAATCGATGAGAATACACTGGGATCTGTCACAGAGGTAGTCTTTGAAATAAGTCGAGGGACAGAGACCGTGTCAAAAGCTTTGGTTAAATCTAAGAAAATACCATTGCAATTCAATTTATTATCTAGTTCGCTTACTACACTATTAGTGAAGGCAGCTACGGCATCCTCCGTACAAATTCCAGATCTAAAGCCGTACTGGTTTTGAGCTATTAATTTATGTTTTGCCAGAAAGCTGACTAAGCAATTGTTCAGAATTCTCTCTAGAACTTTTGAAAGCGTACTCAGCACAGAAATAGGTATGTAGTTTGTGACTCGGTCTCTGCCCCCGCTTTTATATATAGGATGTACTAGGGCTCTCTTAAAAGCTTCAGGGAAGATTCCAGAGTCTATAGATAAGTTACAAATATGAGTTACTACGGGGGTTAGGTAGTGCATGAACTTTTGATAACTCTGGCTGGAATATTATCCCACCCTGTAGCACAGTCACTACGGAGGTCATGGATTATTCTACCTACTTGTTCTTCATCCATAGGGAGGATTACAAGAGAGTTAGATGATTGACTGGGTGGAGATGCTGTAGCAGTGGCGATGATGCCAGGTCCGATTTTTGATGCTAGGTTAGTACCTATATTGACAAAGAACTCATTTACTTTGTTTGCCGAAGTTTTAACGTCAATAGAATCACTCAAAAGTTCACGAGGGGACCGGGTTTGAACATTAGTATTCGTGATAGATTTAATCACTTTCCACGTTGCCTTAGGATTGTTTTTGGCTTTAAGAAGACAGGACCCTCCAAGCGTGTCGTCACGCTTCGTACGTGTTGTAGCCATCCCGTACGGATACTTCGTTTTACGACAGGAAATGTGAGTGAAATCTTTGAGTCATTTGTTTTGTGAAAAAAATCTTCTTGTTCTACGATTTTATATTTTTTTTTATTTTATTCGTCATTCGGCTGATCTTTGATGTTTGTTACGGGTCGTCAGAAGTCCAAAAGTCTGACATGCCAGTTTTATTAAGGGTAAAGTGTTATCCAGTAACTAGGTGGTAGGGGTCAAATAGGCAGTGGCTCCATGTATAATACTAATATTCAGCTGCATCCAGTTAGAATGAAAACCAGCACCAACGTATGTAATTTGGAAAAGGCTGGGCAGATTGTTTTTAGTCTTTTTTCCGCAACTATAAGAGCTATGGTGTTGAAACTTGGTGAGTAGATGTATTCTGTGAACCGCATTAAGATTTTTACACAAAAATAGAAAAAAAAACAATAAATTTTGGGGTTCCCCATACTCAGAACTGAAACTCAAATTTTTTTTTTTCAAACCCACACGTGTGCAGTATCTATGGATAGGTCTTCAAAAATGGTATTGAGGTTTCTAATATCATTTTTTTCTAAACTGAATAGTTTGCTCGAGAGACACTCCCAAAGTGGTAAAATGTGTGTGTCCCCCACCGTAACTTCTCAAATAAGAGAATGATAAAGCTAAAAAAAAATATATGATGTACATTACCATATAAACTTCCACCGAAAATTGGTTTGAACAAGATCTAGTACGTCGTTTTTTTTTTAATACGTCATAAATCGTAAACTGCAATTTACCTTTCATTCAATCAATTCAAATATAAAAAATAAAAAATAAAACATTTAATATCATAAACATAAACCTTATGCATAAACCGTGAATATCTACAGGTTTGTACGGAACCCTCGGGCGCGAGTCCGACTCGCACTTGTCCGGTTTTTTTTTTTTTGTTATTTCGATCAACTAACAACAAAAGTAAACATGATAACATAAGATAAGTAAAAGGAATCCTAAGAGGCTTTGAACGATTTTGTCGCCCGGGAAGATGCACTCTATTATGTACCTACAATACCCGTTACTTTGTTACTGTTATATCTTTATATGTTTACTTGCTGGAAAATGCAGCGACACTGACCATTACGAGCAGCACTCAGGTGTAGGTGTTGCTAAGTGGTCATTCCAGCACGGTATTTATTTTTCCAACATTATGTAGGTTTTCTAATATTCAGGATTGTGTAATTCTCTGCTGTAGAAAATATATTGTTAATCTGTTTACTGAAACTGCTAATCTAATATTACCTAAAATACTTTTATCTAGACACGCGGCAGCGTGTCAAGCCAAGTTCAAGTAACAGAACTGGCGAGCAGCACCGTGTGTTACACGAACCATTTGGAGCCACTTTTGACCCCCTCATAACTCAAAAACTATTTCACATAAACGTGACAAATTTAGCTCATATAGTGAGACTTGCAAGATACATATGTGCTCCAAATTTCATAAACATATCTCAAACGGTTCTTTAGATATTAACGTCCAAAAATCGTCATTTTTATCACTGACTGACCTATAGATCAAAACTCTAACCCAGTTCCAGATGACCTAGAAAGTTCAAATTTGGCATGCAGATAGGTAATTAGGTGAATACAAAGGAATAAATCAGAAACTGGTAAATTTTTATCATTTTATTATAATTTTTCACTTAATTGATTCTATTAGGAAAACTTATAACAAAAACCATTTGGTATTAATTATGTTATAAATAAGGACCTACTAATAATTTATGTACAAAAAGTAATGATATCCCATCAAAAACATAAATGTGAAATGAGAGCCAAGTTCAATATTATAATGATATATGCCTTGGTTGTTGACTTCAACGACAAAAGAAGTGAGATCTAAATGGGTGCCAAGTTCAGTGGTCAGTCCTGACTTGGCTAGTTTTCATATACGAATTATATTATAGCCTTCGCAAGTTTTAAACCTGTTACTTGTCGGTTCTTATTTTATTATTCCAACAATTTGGCTTGCTGGTAGAAACTAGCCATCTAACATAATAATTCGTATATGAGAACTAGCCAAGTCAGGACTGACCACTGAACTTGGCACCCATTTAGATCTCACTTCTTTTGTCGTTGAAGTCAACAACCAAGGCATATATCATTATAATATTGAACTTGGCTCTCATTTCACATCTATGTTTTTGATGGGATTCGTTTTTCTTGTTTACTTTGTTTGCATTTATTTATTGAAGCAAGGCATCGCAACGACACATTTACAAATATAGTAACACTAGCTTTTGCCAGCGGCTTCCCCCGCGTGGAGGTCGGAAAATATTCCGCGGGAACGTACTACCGAGATAAAAATTACTCTATGTGTTAATCCAGGCTATAAACTGTGTTCTAAATTTCATCCAAATCCGTTCAGTAGGTTTTGCGTGAAAGAGTAACAAACATCCAGACATCCATACTCACAAACTTTCGCATTATTAGTAGGAAGTAGGATATTAGTAGGATTAGGTGTTGCGGTAAAGATCCGCAAGACACTTGGTAAATACATCACTTAGAGGGAAAGATTATTGTTATCTAATAACAACCTATAGTATAAACTATAACTTTTATCTAGTAATGTCAAAATGCATACGAACTCAAGTTTCAGACGTAAAATTATAAGTGTGGCCGATCTTAAATCGTCATAATTATCTATAGCCTTAAAGTCAAAGTTAGAGTTAGCAGTTAAGTGTTCTTCAGAAAAATTATTAGGATTCTATGGCCGATCGAGTTTCTTACGATTTTTTTCTTTCTCCATCGCTTAAATGCACTCTGCCCTAGGACAGTCAGCAAAAAGTAGATGATGGTTCCTGATATTGCACGGTATGGTGCCCCTCTGCTCCATTCAATCGACACTACAGATCATTTATGAGGAAAGTAGGTCTTGGGTACCTTTCTTTGCAATCTTGCGAAAATAACTGGGTTTGACATTACTTCTATTGATATAATTGATTTGGGTAAATTTTTAATCTGGTGGAGTACGTGGTATTATTGGCTTTGATTTCCCATTTGACATTTTTTATCTTCAAATCCTTGTGGATTTTCTCGTTTGTGACGTACCGGGGAGAATTTACTATCTGTCGCAATGTTTTTGATTTAAACCTTTGAAGGATTTCAATGTTGGTTTCAAAAAGCTGGTAAACAAAGGCTGATAACATAGCACCAGATAGGCTTGGTAATTCATTTGTATAAAAGAAGTTTGTTTTCAGTTCAAGTAGAACTACAAGTGAGGAATCATTTCATAATTTTATTGAAATATGTCGTTATAAGTCGCGCATAAGAATATTCTTTGAAGGCGCTATCAATGAAACGCTATTTTCAGCTGTATTATCAATACGTTCCTGTACATTTTGTGTTCTGTAGACGGTTAAGAAGTTTCATTTTCGCAAAATAGGAGAATAATTTAGGATATTCGTAATGCAAATATTCTTGTAATCTAGATCGACACTGATACCGTGTTTTTGTATAACCCCATATTAGCATTCCTTGATTATGCCAAGTTGTATAGTCTACTACGTTTAAGGTAAATATTTTTAAGGTAATATAATAACACCAGTTTAAAAAACAACGCTCTTATTATTCTGTTATCATCATAATCTCTATTACCAAGGATTATTATGCTTACTTTAATTAAGTCCCACTGTCTTTTGCTAGTGGCAAATAAGATTATATCTACTAAATTTTCAGCAGCAGTAGCGTAACTATTAGGGTTCAAAGTACCCACTGCAGTCAATTAGCTAATAATGTACCGGCCTAGAGTCGGCGAGAAGATTTCAAGATAACATATTGTTATCTAATGTTGAAATGATAGAGTGGTCTAAGGGGCCTCGCACATCCAAAGTGAATGCAGTTTTCCTTAACTCCTGATTTTTTTAACGAGTTCGATGAATGGTCATAACAGAAACTTACCAAATCAATTATCGGGGAGGTGTATACGAGTGTGTGTGCGTGCGACTAACGTGTTCCCCGACAACCACGCTTTTATTTTTGTACGTATTCCATAAAGTCTTTGAAAAGAATTAATTAATCCCAAAACACCATAGTGCAATACTAGATTTGATTGTCACTTCTGAACTGCTTAGCTCATGTGCCTCCATCCCGAAATAAATCCAGGAAAAGCCCGTGGGTTTTGCTTATGAACGTTGCTTTAAGTTAAGAGAGTATCAACGTAAAAAATTATGACCAAGCAGACGTTAGGTAATTATTATTACATAACTTTATGCAACGTATATAAAAAATCATGCAGAATGTAAGTTGCTTCTATATTTCATCATGTAATGAAATCAAACACTTGTCATATCGTTCCAGGAACACGCTAATTATGACAATAGGTAAGTCAATACCTCTGTTTTCTCTTTTTCTCGTAAGGATATCTTCATGGATAACCTCCGTCTGAGAAGAACAGAGGGTTATGTCATATTCCTACCGACTTAAAACTCACTGTCCTTTCACTTTATTACTATGTGTCGGGGGCCTGGGAGATACTTGTACATTTTTCGCAACCTCGACTGATATCAGCCCGCCATGTCCAGCGAGCCTCTTCACCAAGTGCGGCCGATCCCATGACCGAACATCCTCCCATTAAGGCGCACATACTGTGTGCCACCTCTTTGACCCTGACTGCTCAAGATAGGTCAATACCTACCTACTGACACCTCCATACGTTAAAGATAAATACAGCTACGACTCAGGTATACTATACTATTTAATGTTTTGTGTTTCGTTATGTTAATAAATTACTTATTATTATATAGAATCAAGTTCTTCTAACTTAAGAGACAGCCGTGCTGCTGAGGAGTTTGTAGCGCCGTTTGTCTTCTTCCTAGTTCAAGGACTAGGAAATGGTGAGGAGTGGGCGTTTTTGGAGACTGTCGTTTGTAATTTTGACATTCAAAAAGTGCAGACTCTGCGCCTAGTTTGAATAAATGACGTTAGCTTTTGATCTTTTGATTTTCTGAACAACCCTCTACGTCCCCACTTTATATTTAGATACTTTGCTTACCTAACTGAAACGTACGTACATCAAAAAGCGTAATTTTACGTTCGATAGTTGATTAAATTGGCCTTGATAGAGAACAATATGAGCCAAATGAGATAGGAAATATGTGGCCACGTGTAATGAATGTGTAAACACCTCACTGCACAAATATCGGATACTAATGAACTCGACCAAACGCGTGCGAAAGACTCATAATCGTCGATAGCAAACTATGTGTTGATAGGAATGTGATAATGTGATATAGACATAATCAATAATCACTATCAAATTATGAGAATTACCCACTCGACTAAAAAGTAGTTAGCGTGTATTTAGGAAAGTCGTTATCATGTTGTCTGTATCCCCTTCCTCATTAAACTTGTCTACTTTCAAAGCAAGAGTGATGTGGCATCTTCTGGGCACGCTTGTTTCATCGTAGAGCTAATCAATCGATTTCCATCAGTCGCAGTCGAGGTCATGAGCAGGCCCATTCGAGAATAAAAAATCAAAACCGGCCAAGTGCGAGTTGGACTCGCGCACCGAGGGTTCCGTACAAACCTGTAGGTATTCACGGTTTATGCATAAGGCTTGTGTTTATGAAATTAAATCCTATTTTTTTAATTTTTATATTTGAGTTGATTGAATGAAAGGTAAATTGCGGTTTACGATTTATGACGTATAAAAAAAAAACTACTTACTAGATCTTGTTCAAACCAATTTTCGTTGGAAGTTTATATAGCAATGTACATCATATATTTTTTTTAGTTTTATCATTTTCTTATTTTAGAAGTTACAGGGGGGGACACACATTTTACCACTTTGGGAGTGTCTCTCGCGCAAACTATACAGTTTAGAAAAAAATGATATTAGAAACCTCAATATCATTTTTAAAGACCTATCCATAGATATCCCACACGTATGGGTACGATGAAAAAAAATTTCTTGAGTTTCAGTTCTATGTATGGGGAACCCCAAAATTTATTGTTTTTTTTTCTATTTTTGTGTGAAAATCTTAATGCGGTTTACAGAATACATCTACTTACCAAGTTTCAACAACATAGCTCTTATAGTTTCGGAAAAAATGGCTGTGACATACACGGACAGACAGACAGACAGACAGACAGACAGACAGACAGACAGACATGACGAATCTATAAGGGTTCCGTTTTTTGCCATTTGGCAACGGAACCCTAAAAATGGAGTTATCAGCAAGGATTTTGTCAACTGCAATTATAATACACAAGTTGATTTATTATATTATTTCAGCTGACGATCAACTGTCTTGACCAAAGTATGCCTAGCTACTTATTTAGGTAGGTACTTTTTTTGTGTGTGGGCAATCATCAAATGATGTCTCCCGCTCTTCGGGGAGCGGGAGGGTGTGTCAGACTTTAACTGACTAAAACCCACCCGTGTTCCTTCAGTTGCCAATATACCAGGGCCACGGTAACTCTTTCGAACAAATCTCGCGACCCTGGCAGGCTTAGGTAGGTTCTGAAAACGTTATTATCTATCACGATTGCAACAAAGGAGTTTCCATGAAATAGGTACTTATTAATAAAGACACAAGCGCCCAAAATGATCATCCTTTACGTAAGTACCAAAATTAATTAGTAAAATACATTACCTATACAAACATGAATTACAAATGATTGCTGTGTATTTAGCCGACTGGGATTACCTGTCATTTACCAGGCTATTCATTACGGTAATGAGTTCCATACATCAAAACAGAAACCGTTTTCGACTTTATACCATTTACGTAGACGTCGAGTTACTCCCTTTAATAGGTATAAAAATACACAGGTGTTTCTTTGATCTATTTGGTGCTAATTTGCCAGACAAAGATTGGTTGAGACTTGAAATTTATCTGTGTACTCAAAAGCTGTTTCTATGTAAGACGCGACGCGACAATGATCACGCAAAATATCGCTTACGAATGCTCATGCAATATTTGTATAAGCTATACCTACGAGACATACAAGTGATAGCCAGGCACGGCACTCAGTGTTCGTGAGTTTGATAGCGTGCCATTCCAGCGAGCAATATTGCCCGGAGCCCGAGGATAGCGTCCCTAGAGAGTCGTCACCACGTCCGGTAGTGATAATCGCTGGTTCACTTTCCTGCCGTTCAAACAGGGAGGGCGCTACTGCATCAGTACGTTCTGCACTTAAATATTGATGACGTAATATCGGAATCATTTGACCTTTCCTGGTTTAGCTCTTCAATTGTTTTCCCTCTAAACAGCAGTGTTTTTTTACATAAGCGGTAAATGCTCTGTAGTGCATTATAATCCCTACTTATATCTACATATACTTCTAAACTATATAATATTATAAAGCTAAATAGTTTGTTTATTTGGTTGAACGCGGTAATCTCAAGAACTACTGGTTCGAATCGAAATGAAAGTGTTGGGTAGCCTATTTATTCAGGAAGGCTATAGGCTCACTACGATCAAAAATTCAGAAAGAACGCTAATCGATTAGCGTTCTTTCTCAATTTTTCTTTTTTTTTTCGTTCGGTGCTTATGGGTTGTATTGTGATGTTAAAAAGCCTACCGTCCGCAAGAATTGGGCTACCAAATTCTAAACCACTTTTTCATATACGACTGGTAGTTCCAGTTGCTCTATCAAAAAAAAAAATCATCTTTATTATTAGTATAGGTACACAGAACATAAGCATTAAAAGTAAGGTCTAATAAACATTTATTTAAAACTAGCTTCTGCCCGCGACTTCGTTCGCGTCAAGTTTTGGCTACCCTGACCCTTCCTGTCGCGTCGCATCGAATTTCCTGCCAGTTTTCGTTCATTTTTCATTGCTGCTCCGCTCCTTTTGATCGTAGTGTGATGTTATATAGCCTATAACCTTCCTTAACAAACAGGCTATCCTTTTAGCTTTATAATATTAGTATAGATATGACAAGAGATTTTGTAAAAAAATCTGTCTGGCTTTTGGACATAAATCATTCTTAGTCACTGATTTTTTCTCATTTGTTAATTTAATGTTCAATCAAATTATTAATACAACATATCGATGAAATAAATTCATACCGGGAGACGGAGAGGGACTCTATTCAAAACAACGGAACAAAATAAACTCCGTGACCTGATTTAAATCTTCTATACTTTCCCCGACCGATACCGACCCGCCCCTGTTTCGCACGGTTCTCGTGACTTGATAAAAACATCGAGATTAATATATTACCTACTTCTAATCTAAATAATAATTTTAATTTATTCCGGAATGTTTATGGGTACATAGACCTTAGGGAATAAATTCTAAAAACCGTATCACACTGTGGCGTAGCTTAGAGGAAGAACGGGATTACACAGACAGGCATGAAAAGCGACTTCTTTACATAGTATACTAGCTTCTGCCCGCGACTTCGTCCGCGTCAAAGTTTTGTTTCCGTGAACCTACCCGTCGCATCGTATTGCCAGCCAATTTTCGTTCATTTTTCGTTGCTGCTACGCTCCTTTTAATCGTAGCGTATTGTTATATACCATACTAGCAGACCCGTGCCCACTTCGTTGGGCAGTAAACATTTTAACTTGTGATGAAATTATGAGTGTGGGTCGGTTAGTACTGAGTGCTATGATTTATTTCCTGACTGCCAAAAGGAGGGTTTTGTTTTTATTGCATACTAGCTGACCCAGCGAACTTCGTACCGCCTCAGAATCAATAAATGTTATGTTAACTTATCAGATCCCACCAACACAAAGCAAAGAGCACCAAGTACCATATACCCATGTTAGACCAAGTTATGACAAACTGGTACTTTGAAGGCATAAAGCGTTTTCTAGCTACCACACACCCATGATAGGTGAGCTCTTACCAAGTTATGCCACCCAGACATAAAGCATTTTCTAGCTATCAAACACCCATGTTAGGTGACTTTGTATTCTTAAATAAGTGTTCTTAATTTTTTTAATTTTCCGCGCAATTTTTTTTATTTTTTATTTCATAAGAACCTTCTCCTGACAATAACAAACACAACAAAACCAAAAAAAGTGAAATCGGTCCAGCCGTTCACGCGTGATGGCGTGACCAAGGGAAATAGGGATTCATTTTTATATATATAGATGTATGTATGTACGAATGATTATGATTGAATAAACTATGTTAAATTTAATTATTCAAAACTTCTCTGTATATTACATTAGATGTAATGCTATTATTTGATACCAAAATATATTGTCTTTCAGTAGTTCCAACCCGAGATAAGCCAACATATAACTGTCCATGGGAAAAACACTGTTTTTTTCAGGTCAATGCCCACCAGAGAGAATGTTTGACCCTGGGACTTATTTATAGTGAGGGCAAAGGAGATTTTCACGGGATACTGTAGCCTTTTAAACGGTATGGGTAAATCCGTCGGAATCACGGGTATCCGCGGAATATAAGCCAGTCGTCCCACTGCTGGCCCTGTGAGAATGGTCACCACGATTATATTCTCCCGCAACTCTTTTATAAGCAGCCTTGTGCCATTACACATGTTGGGGGGGGCTCAAGTTTCTTAATAGCCTGATAAGAATGCCAACTTTTAACATAAGGTCATGAGGAGGATGGCCAGAAGGGCTCAAAGAATTTAAAAATTCTTGAGGATAGTGCACTGTATCCTCAATATTACACATCATTTCAATGGACTTATAGTGTTTGACTTGACCGGGAATTTTCTCTAAAATCAGTTCATTTATCTCATTCACTGTATCGTTTCTAGGAGACACTATTGCCCTGGAACAAAGCCAATGATAATCTCTTTCCAATAAATTTTCAAAACCGGGATAAATAGCGTCTATCCGATGTTCTAACCTATGTAATATGTGACCTAATCTATCGTCAAGTTTAATGTCATTGCTAGTACTGTTGGTGCAAGGACAGCTAATTTTTCCTTCTCCAAGATTTAGTAGTTAATGCGGAAAGTCGTTATCGTAGTTGTCGCTCAAATGAGCTCTCATGTTTGTTCGTAAATTGAGAGTTTCAACGAAACTCCATAAGTAAGATGATTTTAAGCATGCCCTGATAACATCGGCGCGTGATCCTTTTGTTATTACAGGCTGTGTTTGCCGAAAATCTACCGCAAAAACAAAAGTAACACCACCCATAACAGCATCTGAGTTTCTGAGGTCTTTGAGCGTTCGGTTTACTGCTTCAACATGAGCTCTATGACTTATGGTACATTCGTCCCAAATAATTAAAGATGTCTCTTGTAACAGTTTCCCGCGCGGTCCATTTTTACGTATGGAGCATACTGAGTGTTGTTCCAATGATACTGTCAGTGGTAGCTTAAAGGTGGAGTGTGCTGTTTTCCCATCATTTAATAGAGTTGCGGCAATCCTTGAAGAGGCAACAGCTAGCCCGTTTTTCCCGGATTGTCTGACTTTTGCCAATACCAAATTTGCGAGGAACGTTTTCCCAGTGCCTCCTGGGGCATCTAGAAAAAATATTTTACCCCTGTTATTTATAACACTGTCAATAATAGCATCAAAAGCTTGTCATCTATGGGTAAATGGATAAAACATCCGTACAAAGCATGTTCTAATGCGGTTCGTGAATGGACGGCGGCATTTTGTGATTTAGTAATTTTATATTATCTTCGAAACTATTTAACCAATTGACATACTGTTTCGGGCAAATCGTATCTCTGTGATGTTCTTGTGATCATAATAATATTTTTTTCGATAAGGTTTAATATTTTGTTGTGTAAAAAATCGTCCAAAGGTAAGTACGTCGAAAAATACTTTTTTAACACATAAATGCTACTATATCTGCTAAAATATAAAAGATAGAAATATGGTGTTGCGGACTCTTTTGTAGAACTATTCAAAGCGGACCAGGTTGCCATACATTGTTTTGAATTATATACAACTTGTTCCGGACCGTATAAATTAGTTACTTTATGCGCCTACGTTTCGTACGTTTCGTACGTACTATTAATCATTTCAGCCCTCAAAAATACAAATAGTGTAGGCTACGATGGCATTTCGACAAAAATACTTAAAGCTGTAGCTGGCGTAGTATGTTCTCCTTTGAGTTACATAATTAATTTGAGTATCAGTGCAGGCATATTCCCAACTGCACTGAAGACATCTATCGTAAAACCACTGTTTAAACGAGACAAAAAAGAGTTGATGGTCAACTATAGACCGATATCGCTCATCCCTATAATTTCCAAAATCTTTGAAAAGTATATCCATAAACAACTCAACTCATATTTAGAACACAATAAGATCCTCTGCAGTGAACAAAAAGGTTTCAGGGAAAAAAAAACAATTAATATGGCAATTTATGATTTTTTACACACAGTGATGACTAATATGGATCAACATAAACCGGTGTGTAGTATATTCTGTGATATGACTCAGGCGTTTGACTATGTTCAGCACAATATCCTACTAAAGAAACTCGAAGCATATGGTATTAGAGGTAACATTTTAAAACTATTTGAATCATATCTTCAAAACAGAAAGCAAATAACGGAAATCAGTAGGGTTAACGTAACGACAAAACGAGAAGAGACATATCGGTCGCAAGAACGTGATGTTTTGTACGGTGTTCCCCAGGGAAGTGTTTTAGGTCCTCCCCTGTTTACGTTATATATTAATGACTTGCCTAAGTGCACGGATCAACCTATGAGCCTCTTTGCCGACGACAGTGTAGTGACAATTGCGTGTAAAAATCGAAACAATTATAAATCTGACATTAATAATTCACTAATTGACATTATAGAATGGCAGAATAATAATAATTTAAAAATAAATTTAAATAAGACTAAAATTATGCACTTCAGTCAGCGCACCTTGACATTCATTAATAATGGAGACATAAAATATAATAGTAATAATATTGACGAAGTTGATACAACAAAATTTCTAGGACTTATTATTGACAATAAATTAAATTGGAAGGCACATATAGAGACGATCAGTAAGAAAATAAGTAGCTCAGCATATGCTCTGTATAAATTGGCAGCAGTAATTAGTATAGGTTCTTTGCTCACCGCATACTACGGCTTGGTGGAGTCAATTTTAAGATATGGCGTTATATTTTGGGGTAACTCGACGGATCGGGAATTAATATTTAAGACTCAGAAACGTTGCATTAGGTCGATGTTCAAACTTGAAACAACTCAGAGTTGCAAGCCTTATTTCCAAAAATACAAAATTTTGACATTACCTTCACTGTATATTTTAGAAAATATAATATTTTTAAGGTCTAACCCTCACCTCTTGCAGTGTTCCACGCGCGCCTCAAAGAGATGTCAGCAGCAGTGTAGGGGTCTACTAGGACCGATGCCTGCCGGGGTCGCGTGATTGTTCGAAAGAGATACCGTGACCCTGGCACATGGGCAACTGATGGAACACGGGTGGGTTTTAGTCAGTAAAAGTCTGACATGCCCTCCCGCTCCGCCCAGAGCGGGAGAAGTCATTTGATGATTTCCCACCCTGAAAAAAAAAAAAAAAAAAAAAAAAAAAACCCTCACCTCTTTTCTCGCATGGCAGATCGATTTCCTCGTAATAGACGTGACAATAGCCAAATTTGCCTACAACAATATAGGACGTCACTCATGAGAAAAAGTGTCTTTTGCATGGCTCCAAAAATTTATAATAAACTACCTAAAAGCTGGAAGGAGTTAAGTGATCTACCATTCAAACGGAAAGTTATTAATTTTCTAGCAGATAAAGCTTATTATAATATAAATGAGTTTTTAGATGAGAGATTTTGATTATGATTACCTATGTTTTACCAATTCTTTGTTTTAATGTTCGCTTATTATTATGACAGTTAAAAAAATTTTTACTCGTACTTACATTTTAAATTACTGTTTAAATATTTGCATGCCATTGTTTACGGCAAACGTGATGATCTGTATTTATATCCGCTATTAACATCTCTTGCATGCTGACAATTTGTGTTGTATGTCTTGTACTCATGTTTGGGCAAATAAATGATTATCTTATCTTATCTTATCTTATCTTATCTTATCTTATCTTATCTTATCTTTCTAAACGTGTAACAGAATGACATCTGACTTGTCAGTTTGATTTTGACACTTGACACTTCTGCTTGATTTGGCGCTTGAAAAGGTCCGTCGCCGTATTGGGACCCCGCGACGCGTTTGTTGAAATTAATCCTTTTAAATCGATCCGTTTGTGACAATTAGTCGTGATCCAATTGCTTTGATTGTAACTAACCCCAATTTGACGTAATAATACGGGTTAAGTTTGTTGAAACTGAAACTTTGAAGCAAAGTGACGCTATTGGAAACCGAATGCTGTGATTGCCTCCAGCCTCATTGTTGCGGCTTGTAACCTGGAGAATACTCATAACGTCACAACACAATACATATATACTCACTTACATACATAACTCCAGGTAGGCACCACACCGTTATCTACCCCGGTCACCCCGTTATCTACCCCGGTCACCAGGGGAGTGGAACCGGCGAGAGATGTCGTGCGGTGTCCCACAGGGATCGGTCCTGGGGCCGCATCTGTGGGACATCGGTTACGACTGGGTGCTGCGCGCCGACCTTCCTAGCGGCGTCAGCGTGGTTTGCTACGCTGACGACACGCTGGTCCTTGCGCAGGGGAGGTCGTACGAGGCGGCGGCCGAATTAATGACACGCGGGGTTGCGACAATCGTCGATAGGATCCGGCAATTGGGACTCGAGGTGGCATTGCACAAGTCCGAGGCCATGGGTTTTCATGGTCCATGGCCCTTTACGGGGCACCGGTGTGGGCACCCTCATTGAGGCTGCGCCCAGCGCGCTGGTTGTTTGCGGCCCAGAGGGTCATGGCCATCCGGTTAATCCGGGGATACCGCACGGTCTCGTGCGAGGCGGCGAGCCTCCTTGCCGGAGTGCCGCCATGGGATCTGGAGGCAAAGGTCCTCGCGCACATGTGGGAGTGACGCGAGGAGGCGAAACGCCGGGGCGAAACTCCGCTGCCGCGACAAATCGCGGCACGGCGGACAGAGCTCCGGTGTTATCTCATGGCGACATGGCGGGTGCGATTGTCGCAACCCAGTGCTGGGCACGCCACAATTGCGGCGGTAAGTCCCCTCTTTGAGGAGTGGATAGAGAGCCGTCACGGCGTCCTCACCTTCTGCCTGACGCAGGTTCTCACCGGGCATGGGTGCTTCGGTGGGTTCCTGTTCAGGATAAAGCGGGAGGATACGTCCGGGTGTTTCCATTGCGAGGATCGTCTGGAGGACACGGTGGAGCATACGGTGGAGGTGTGCCCTGCCTGGGCGGGGCACCGCCGTGTCCTCGTGGAGGCGATCGGCGGCGGTGACCTCTCGCGTCCGGCCCTGGTGCGAGCCATGGTACGGAGCGAGAGGGCATGGGAAGCCGTCACCTCCTTCTGCGAAGCAGTAATGCTCGCGAAGGAGGAGGCGGGGCGCGTGAGGGAGTGGCAGTCTCTGCGCCCTCACGCCCCTAGCCGCCGCAGGAGGAGACGCCCCGGGCGTCGGGAGTCGATTGCGGACTCCCGGCCACCGTAGGCGCGAGCTTGCGGGTGGCGAGCAATGGGTAGCTCGCCGCCCGGTAAGGACCAGGCTCGGGTCGACGGCGCGCAGTGTTCCACGCGCGCCTCAAAGAGATGTCAGCAGCAGTGTAGGGGTCTACTAGGACCGATGCCTGCCGGGGTCGCGTGATTGTTCGAAAGAGATACCGTGACCCTGGCACATGGGCAACTGATGGAACACGGGTGGGTTTTAGTCAGTAAAAGTCTGACACGCCCTCCCGCTCCGCCCAGAGCGAGAGAAGTCATTTGATGATTTCCCATCCTGGAAAAAAAAAAAAAAAAAGGTAGGCACCAGAGCAGGTGTTCGTCTACCACAGGTAAGTTCTTTTGTTATATTTGTAATTGTTCTCTTTGTATTGTCTGCTCCGCGTACGGCGGACTAGTTTCGCTAGCCACTTCTTGTCTCCATCATAACTTCCACTGCGCTATTGAAATGCTGTCGTAGGGGGTCTAGCCTGGCAGCGAACATTTTTGGTAGCAGAGGCGTGGTTCTAACCTACAAAACCACCAAATTGGTAATTTACAGTAGGCTAATTACTTGGCAGTCTCTATAAGGGAAGTAGTAATACGCTGTAAATATTTGATAACTATGATTGCTTGTTTATTTGAAATAATTTGTAAATTTGTTGAGACGAGTAACTCATGTCGGCCCGGGTTGCATATGCTAGTAGAGTTGAATGAATTGGGCTATGTTACAACTAGGGCTTTCAAATACCGGATGTTTCCAATACCGGTATCAATACCGGTATTAGAAAAGTCAATACCGTGATCACGGTATCAATACCGGTATTGAAGGAAGTTCTAATAGGACATTCATAAAATCATTAAAATACGTGTTTTTATTTTCAGATCAGTCTTTAGTGTTCTTATTTATTGAAAATTATACAATAAATATGTTTTATACATAGCATATATAAAAATTTGGTATATAGGTTGATTATTCAGGTAGGACTAGGAATTAGGAACGTATTCAAAACTTAAACTTGCTTTTTTGCAGGAAGGCATTTTACATAGACGGTGTAAAGAAAAATGTCACATGTCAATATTAACATTATAATTCATGATTTCAGTCGAAAGACGTCCACTGTTTGACATAGGCCTCCCCCAATTTAGCGGGGATTGCCATAATCGCTACGCTTGCCAGGCGGGTTGGCGATCGTAGTATAGTGGTAAAATGCATAGAGAACGCTGCTGCCTATTCTCTAGTAAGTCCTTTTTTCGCCTCTTATGACACCCTTGAAGAAAATGGGATGGTGCTATTCTCAAGGTCCGGCACCACACGGAAAAAACAAAATTAACTTAGATATCATTATTTGTGGAAATATAAGTATAGCTTGGTTAGCCAGCAGATATTTGGTGTTCACTAAAGCAACATTCTTATAAGTGTGCAATAAAAAAAGCAATCAGGACAACTAAACCAGTAACAAAATAAATCAAGCTTTAGTAAAATTTTCTGAATTTAAGACGTTTTCTTTAAAATGTGTGATCGCAAAGAGTGCTTTTAATGTTGAATTAGATAGCGAATTTCTCAGCCTGATATATATTTAGCCTACGGACGTAAAACTACGCTCTGCTACAACTCTTCTAGGTACCACAGACAGTAAATACTGTTAGATGCCCATAGAAATATCTCCCGACCACCCCCAGCAGTTACGAAGAAACTCGTCTCTCTTATGATTTAAAATCACAATTCGTATTTATCCCTCTCTAATTTCTCCTGTATGCACCTGTCTTCATTTTCACAGCTTGTATTCAGTGAAGTTGAAGGTTCTTCCATCATTATATTATTATCATAATCTTGATCAGTCACTGTCTCTTTTAGCGTTTTGTGTTTCATTATTATATCTTAAACGTGTAAGTAAATTTACGATAATATCTAGTCTTTCATATGGTGGTCACGTAGATCGTTAAGTTCATTTTTGTATATTTTGGTAATATTGGTTTTAATTAATTTATCCCGAATCCCAGTTCGTAACAATATTTATGTGGGTTTTTTGCAGCGTTTTCTTAGCATTTTATCACAATACAGCGATCACTAACCCACCTCAAATTGGGGGAGACCTATGTCCAGCAGTAAACGTCTTTCGGCTGAAATGATGATGATGATGAGGTTTTGTGAAGGTATTGTCATCGTTAGTGAAGAAAGATTCAGGGTCGTACAAACTATGTCTGTAATACCGTAATCACGGTATTGAGGCGTCAATACCGGTATTAAAAAAGGCCAAATAAAATCCGGAATCACGGTATTACGGGATCCCGGAATACCGGTATTGAAAGCCCTAGTTACAACCCCTTGTTTGTGTCTGACCTCTGTTGAATGTCAGGAAGACATTAAAATATTGAGTTTTGTACCATCAATATGGTAGTTTTGTTGAAATTTGGCATTTTGAGTATTACCATTGTTTTAAATTGGAATAAAGGTTCATTATTGTTGTACCATTAACAAAGTGGTTTGTGGAATTAACATTTGAAATTAACATATTGAGCGTTAATATTGTTTGAATTAAAATAAGGTTCATTGGATTGGAACCAATATTTTTGTAGTTGTCTTGAATTGGTATTTTTTGGAATTGGATTTGAATTTGATTTTTGAATTGAATATGAAATAGAATTTTTGAACGTTGATATTGGTTTTGAATTAAAATAAAAGTTTGTTGTTGAATTGAATTGAAACTAATATTTTGTTATTTCTTGAGTTGCTGACTAACAGTTTGGTAGTTTGATTGTTTGCTTGTAGTTATTTTGTAATTGATTGTTTGAACTTTGTTACTTAATTATCTTTTTGCTTGGTTTATTTGAATTGTATTGTTTGTGCAATGGCACACAAAGCGGTGAGAGAGGCAATCAGTGGATTGGCCACACAGCTGCGGTGGTTCACTTCAGCTGCAGTGACCGCTGAGCACCCGGATCTTGAAGCGGTCACTCTGGCTCGGTTCGAGCAGTTGAACGTGAGACTCGGCAACGCTGATGCTCTGCTTACCCGCTACAACGAGTACATTTGTGATGTGGCTCTGGAAGTGCTGGATCAGGCAGCACGTGACAAGGTCCTTGCTGACTACGACCAGATCTTGGACCTGGGGGATGTCATTGGTCAACGTGCTCGGGAAATATTGGAGAGCCGGACACCTGTCCAGGTCAAACCGGAGACCCCGGTTGTTTCAGGTCCCGGACTATTGAGTAGACTGCCTACTTTGGAACTGCCACACTTTGACGGTCGCCTGGACCACTGGTTAGGTTTCCAAAACCTGTTTGAAAGTTTGGTTGATGCACGCTCGGACCTCAGACCCGCCCAAAAGTTGGCCTATTTGTTGTCTGTCCTAGAAGGTGAGGCCCGAGCCTTGGTACAGCATCTGTCGTTGACTGACTCAGCCTACCCTACCGCTGTGGAACTACTCACCCGGCGGTACCAAAATAAACGTTGTTTGGCTGACGTTCATATTGAATTGATTTTGGGATTACCGGTCATTACTGGATTGTCAGCATTGCGTACTGACCTGTTGAACCCGTTGGTGGCAGCGACCAACGCTTTAAAGCAATTGGACTTGCCGGTGGACCATTGGTCTTACCTTTTGGTGCACGTTGTGCTGCAACGGCTTCCTGCCGATTTGAGGGCTCGTTTCGAGCAAAAGTATGGTGGGGATAGTGTCACACATCTCCCCCCATTTGATGACCTCGTCAAATTTTTGGAGGATGAGTGTCGGTTTGTGGACAACTCTGGCGTTGCCACTGAGTCACGCCAGCCATCTTCCCGGCCACGAGACCAGGGACGGACTAGGGCTCGCGGGCCTGTTGATGGTCGCCCCGCCGCTCGTTTTGCTGGCACCCAGAGTCGTCCTGGTTGTGAGTTTTGTAGGGACACGGGGCATGGCATGGCAACTTGCGCGGCCTTTTTGAAGTTGCACGTGAGTGCCCGCCGCCGAATTGCCAATGCACGCCGCATGTGCTTCTCTTGTTTGAGGGCTCACTTCCATCGGGACTGCCCCAACCCCCGCCCTTGTAGAATTTGTGGGGGGTCCCATTTGGACATATTGTGCGCTAACGCAAACCACGCTGGCAGACCAGCCTCTGATGAAGGTTCGCGCACGGGGGGGTACCATGGAGTTGGTCACCGGGCTTCTGCCTCGCCGGTTCAGAACCGGGGAGAGGCCCGCAATTTTGAGCGCCGCACTCCACCCCCCGCGCAAGTTGATCGGGAGCCGCGCGACCGCCATTTGGTCAGGCATTGTTAGGACATTGGCGCCTGCCCCGCTAAGGTACCCCTCAGATCGACACGGTTTTGTTGCCAACGGCATCGGTCGGGTCTGGGGGCCCACGGGGGACTCTGTTGTGGTCCGTGCCAGTTTGGACACGGGAGCCCAGGGTTGCCTTTTGTCTATTGTTTTGTTGTTTTGTTTGTATTGTTTTGGGCAAAATTGTTTTCTTCAGCGCCTTTGGACTGCGGAACTTGGTTGGGACGAGCTACTTCGGGAAACCCTGTTGGAAGATTGGCTCCAATTTGTATCCGCACTCCCTGCAGTCAACGAGGTCGTGTTACCCCGCGCTATCCTCCCCCCTGGGAGCTACACTGCTACCCTTGTTTGTGATGCGTCTTCGCACGGTTATGCAGCTGTTGTTTGTCTGCGCACCGTCTGCGTGACAGGCCAGGTGAAGTTGTCACTGGTCATGGCCAAGAGCAAGGTGGCCCCCCCTCCGGACGGCACTGACCATCCCTAAATTAGAATTGTCAGGGGTGGCGCTTCTTGTGCGTCTATTGACCCACGTTGCTCACACTTTGGGTCGAACTGTGGATGTTTGGTCCCGTTTAAAGTAGTTTTGGAACGCGCCGTCGAACGGAATGACATCTGACTTGACAGTTTGATTTTGACACTTGACAGGTCTTGTTGATTTGGCGCTAAGAAGGCCGTCGCCTTTTGGAACCCCGCGACGCGTTTTGTTGAAATTAATCCTTTTAAATCGATCCGTTTGTGACAATTAGTCGTGATCCAATCGCTTTGTTTGTTAATAACCCCAATTTGACGTAATAATACGGGTTACGTTTGTTAAAACTGAAGTTCTTGAAACGGATGGTCGCCGCTTGGTATCTCGCGATCTTAAAAGTAAAGTAATCCCTTAATCCCTGAGAACCGGTCGTTTTGTGGACAATCTGTCATGACCCGATGGTTAAGTGTTAGTGACGCTATTGGGAATGAGTGATTTGAAGACCGCATGCTGTGATTGCCTCCAGCCTTATTGCAGCGGATTGTTACCAGGAGAACACTCATAACGTCACGACACGATACATATACACTCACTTACATACATAACTCCAGGTTGGCACCAGAGCAGTGTCCTTCAACCAACAGGTAAGTTCTTTTGTTGTATTGTAGGTGAATTGTTCTCTTATATATTGTCTGCTCCGCGTACGGCGGACTAGTTTCGCTCGCCACTCTTGTCTAGAGCCCCACGATTATCACACTTCCACTGCGCATTTGAAATCGTATTGTAGGGGTCTAGTCTGGCAGCGTACAGTGGACATTCGGGCTTCTTACGCCTGGACGGACAGTCAAATGGTTTTGTGTTGGTTGAAGACGTCCGTCCACTCTTTGGAGGTCTTTGTTGCGAACCGAGTGTCCCAGATTCAAAAGTCTAAAACGCATTTGATTTGGAGGCACGTGCCTGGAGATTTGAACCCAGGCGCCGTGGCCTCACGTGGGTGCATGGCACCCCGCTTGTTTGCTTACCCCCTATGGTGGGGACCAGACTGGCTGACTCACCCCGAGGATGATTGGCCTCGATCACCAGTCTTGATGTCGGGTCCTTTGCCCGGGCTCAAGGTGCTCGCTGTTGGAACGAAGGACTCTCCGTTTGACCCTGATTTTTGTTGAGTCAATTTAGCTCCCTCGGCAAATTGTTGAGTTGTTGTTTGTTGTTGTTGAATTGTTGGTGACTGATCGTCACATTATGAACTCGCATGCCGGTTGCAATGCGCTGTTGGCCATTCTGCAGCGAGAGTTTTGGAAATTGTCGGCAGCCGTTAGTAAGTTGAACCCCCTTTTGGACGATAAGGGTCTTTGTTGTTTGGTTGTTAACGGTTGAGGCACTCTAGCCTTCCTTATGGGGCCCGTCACCCCCTTTTGTTGCCTAAGGAGGGCCATTTGGTTAAACTGTTGTTGTTGTTGATGTTTGGTTGTTGTTGTTGTTGTTTGGTTGTTTTTGTTGTTTGTTGCTGTTTTGATCCGCCAGCCTGCTCCCATTGGGGGGTATTTTGAGGCCGCGGTGAAAGCGGCACAGGGACTCTGGCGCAGATTGTCGGGAGACGCCGTTCTCACCTTTAAGGAGTTAGCTACGGTATTTTGCCGCATTGAAGCTGTATTGAACTCGCGTCCATTGTGCCCGCTGTCTTCGGACCCGAACGACTTGGAGGCCCTGACCCCGGGACATTTTTTTTTTTTTGATTTGACAGCCACTTGTCGCCCTGCCGGAGCACCCTTTTGTCGATGTGAGCAAAAATTGGCTATCGCGGTTTCAGTTGGTGCAGCAGCCCGCTCAGAGTTTTGGAAGCGTTGGAGCTTGGAGTATTTGCACATCCTCCAGCAGCGCGTCAGGTGGACTGATAAAACGCAACCTTGTCGGGATTGTGATTAGCGGACGGGAAGGCCCGTCCGGGGGGGGTAGATGTTCCGAACCGTATAAATTAGTTACTTTATGCGCCTACGTTTCTAAACGTGTAACAGAATGACATCTGACTTGTCAGTTTGATTTTGACACTTGACACTTCTGCTTGATTTGGCGCTTGAAAAGGTCCGTCGCCGTATTGGGACCCCGCGACGCGTTTGTTGAAATTAATCCTTTTAAATCGATCCGTTTGTGACAATTAGTCGTGATCCAATTGCTTTGATTGTAACTAACCCCAATTTGACGTAATAATACGGGTTAAGTTTGTTGAAACTGAAACTTTGAAGCAAAGTGACGCTATTGGAAACCGAATGCTGTGATTGCCTCCAGCCTCATTGTTGCGGCTTGTAACCTGGAGAATACTCATAACGTCACAACACAATACATATATACTCACTTACATACATAACTCCAGGTAGGCACCAGAGCAGGTGTTCGTCTACCACAGGTAAGTTCTTTTGTTATATTTGTAATTGTTCTCTTTGTATTGTCTGCTCCGCGTACGGCGGACTAGTTTCGCTAGCCACTTCTTGTCTCCTGGACCCCACCATCATAACTTCCACTGCGCTATTGAAATGCTATTGTAGGGGGTCTAGCCTGGCAGCGAACACAACTGTTAAGGCAGCGCATGCAAATAACTCTGATGTAAGAGCAATTTTTTTCCACCTGGCTAGACAAAAATTGAGATAGTTCGGCTAATATGCATGGTATCTTTATAATTTATAGCCTATAGCACTCACGAATAATGTAGCTTTCTACCAATGAAATAATTTTTAAAATTGGTTCATCACTTCCGGAGATTACCCCCTACATACAAACTTACAAACTTACAAACAAATGTTACCTCTTTATAATATTAGTATAGATAGCCTTCCTCAATAAATAGGCTACACAACCCAAAAATATTTTTTCAATTCGGACCAGTAGTTTCGGAGCCTATTCAATACAAACAAACAATCAAATCTTTCCTCTTTATATACGAACGGGATAAAAAAGATATCCTATGTCCGTCTCCTGGTTTTAAGCTATCTCACCACCTATTTTCAGCCAAATCGGTTCAGCCGTTCTTGAGTTATAAATAGTGTAACTAACACAACTTTCTTTTATACATATAGATATGTATCAAAGTCGCTTCCGAGGTCTATACGCTTAGATCTTTTAAACTGCGCAACAGATTTTAATGCGATTTTCATCAATGAGTGATTCCAAAGGAAGGCTTATGTGTATATTGTGTGACTTACGTGGGCGAAGCCGCTGGCAGAAGCTAGATTATTTGTAAAATGATTTGCTGTTATGTAATAATTAGCCGTGCCGCGGGGCCTACGTGGGAGTTGTCCCACACACAAATTATCCCACTCCTAATAACATCAGCTATCAGCCGGTGAAAATCCCGTCAAAATCGGTCTAGCCGTTTCGTAGATTAGCCGGAACAAAAAGACAAACAAAATCTTCAAAACAAAAGAAAATGCTATGAGTACCGTATACATTTAGTAAAAAACTGTTATTTAGATATTACAATGAGACACTTTAATTTCATATATTAAAATGTGTAGAAGATAACAGACATATAGTTAAAGACTTCTCAAGTTACGTTATAACGAGCTTTTAATGCTGAGGCAATATTAAAATACATAACCCGTAGGTACATAGTCCACACATCATTATTTATTCAGACACATCCAAAATACGTATGACTTCATTGTCCACTTCAATCAATTGTAATGCTTCTGCGCTTTTTGTGTAAAAAAAAAATCCTCGTTTTTGTATGTTTGCGGACTCGGTTCTGAAAAGATCTACTGTTGCCTCCATTGTCAAAACAAGGTTATATTAACACTTCCTACAATATTCCCAATCCTTCATGCAATAAAATTATACCTTTTTAAGAGAAAATAAATAGATTACTTACGTAGTTAATATCAATGTGGCCATTATACATCAATGTTGGGGTCAGTTTCCAATCCAACCAGTTGTAACTGAATACCAGTATTTTACATGGACCAAACGCCGCGCCGGTCTGATCTCAACAAGCCAGTTACTGAGTTAAACTTGGTACAGACTAGTTTTCAGAGTTTTCGGCTCCTGACTATCCTGTAACGAACGGCTGTCAAAGGTCTACGAATAAAAGTCGGAACCAACGGCTCTACGTGTTTTTCGAGACAGAGGGGCCCCAATATGTAATGGATGGGTACCCATCTGCAAACCGTCCGTGGCAAGTATAGCTTAACCTTCAGTCGACCTATGTGGCAGTTATTATTTGGCCATACTTCCTACATAATATAAATATACATAACTAGCCCTCTGCCCGCGACTTCGTCCGCGTCAAATTTTTCTCCCCTGACCCATCCCGTCGCATCGAATTGCCTGCCAGGTTTCATTCATTTTTCGTTGCTGCGCTGCTCCTTTTGGCCGTAGCGTGATGTTATATAACCTTTCTCAATAAATAGGCTACCCAACACAAAAATATTTTTTCAATTCAGACCAGTAGTTCCTGAAATTAGCGCGTTCAACCAAACAAACAAACAAACTCTTCAGCTTTATAATATTATATATAGTATAGATAGATAGATACAAATTTACTTTCCAAATGAAGCAGACAATGACACGTAAAATGATGGTAAACATAACCTCGACCGGGAAATACAAAGTAAACGTTAGAAGTAACACTGCTTCTCAACTATTACTAATTATTGTGTTATATAAGGTGTATCTAATTCATATACGAAATATTGTAAGAGGTACACCTGTAGTTGGTATAGAAGCTACAGCAACGAAAAAAAAATTTCTAAATGCATTTTTTTCTAAATTTAATATTTATAAATTATTTGACGTACGTAAGAAATACTGGCTCCTTACTTTTTACGGCCCGAGACACCGCGGTCATGTTCGTGCTGCCCGGCCGTCGCCCTCGCAGCGTCAGGTGGACCATTCATAGAATTTGGAGTAAAGGTTTTATGCAAAACGTCTCAAGCAGTTTTAAAATTATAATAATTACGAAAATTCAAAAACTTAGATAAAAAATATATTTTTGCTTCTATAGCTTCTTTACCACCTACAGGTGTACCTCTTTTTTTTCAGGATGGGAAATCATCATATGACTTCTCCCGCTGTGGGTGGAGCGGGAGGGCGTGTCAGACTTTTACTGACTAAAACCCACCCGTGTTCCATCAGTTGCCCATGTGCCAGGGTCACGGTATCTCTTTCGAACAATCACGCGACCCCGGCAGGCATCGGTCCTAGTAGACCCCTACACTGCTGCTGACATCTCTTTGAGGCGCGCGTGGAACACTGCGCGCCGTCGACCCGAGCCTGGTCCTTACCGGGCGGCGAGCTACCCATTGCTCGCCACCCGCAAGCTCGCGCCTACGGTGGCCGGGAGTCCGCTATTCACTACCGACACCCGGGGCGTCTCCTCCTGCGGCGGCTAGGGACGTGAGGGCGCAGAGACTGCCACTCCCTCACGCGCCCCGCCTCTTCCTTCGCGAGCATTACTGCTTCGCAGAAGGAGGTGACGGCTTCCCATTCCCTCTCGCTCCGTACCATGGCTCACACCAGGGCCGGACGCGAGAGGTCGCCGCCGCCGATCGCCTCCGCGAGGACACGGCGGTGCTCCGCCCAGGCAGGGCACACCTCCACCGTATGCTCCACCGTGTCCTCCAGACGATCCTCGCAATGGAAACACCCGGACGTATCCTCCCGCTTTATCCTGAACAGGAACTCACCGAAGCACCCATGCCCGGTGAGAACCTGCGTCAGGCGGAAGGTGACGACGCCGTGACGCCTCTCTATCCACTCCTCAAAGAGGGGACTTACCGCCGCAATTGTGGCGTGCCCAGCACTGGGTTGCGACAATCGTACCCGCCATGTCGCCATGAGATCACACCGGAGCTCTGTCCGCCGTGCCGCGATTTGTCGCGACAGTGGAGTTTCGCCCCGGCGTTTCGCCTCCTCGCGCCACTCCCACATGTGCGCGAGAACCTTTGCCTCCAAATCTCATGGTGGCACTCCGGCAAGGAGGCTCGCCGCCTCACACGAGACCGTGCGGTATCCCCGGATTAATCGGATGGCCATGACCCTCTGGGCCGCAAACAACCGGCGCGCTGGGCGCAGCCTCAATGAGGGCGCCCACTCCGGTGCCCCGTAACAGGTGTACCTCTTAATATATAAGGTGTATCTATTCATACACGAAATATTTTAACAGGTGTACCTCTTAAAATATTTCGTGTATGAATAGATACACCTTATATATTATGTAAATAGCAACAACCTATCTACAGTAACCAATGTCATACAATGCATTATGACTGCACCGATTTTAGTTATCACCTTCAATCTGATTATTTTAGGGTCTTTTCACACAATATTGATAACGCTCTCTGCGACCAAGACAAAGTCGCACCGAGGAATTCACGAAGAAACTGTGCTCGATAGATCCCTTGCTGCATCTTTATTACTTAACCTTTAGTTATGCAATTAATATATAAGATATTTAAGGCTTCACTATATAAATCGTAGACTTTAGAAAAACAATTACTTGTAGTTTCCTCGATAGATAAATAATCTAATGTAATCTTTTAAAAACAAAATATACTGCTTCGTCAATACTTCACGGAGAACCATTCTTTTTAATAATAGCAAAACCACATGTTTTCTACATTTTACATTTCCATACATCATTCCACATTTCAATATCCAAATTAACGAGCGAACCATCCGTTCTAGCCAGAGCCACCCTTCAACTAGCGCCAGAAGCACCCTTAGTGACATAAAGGAACACATAAATACATATTATATCAATGTAGCAAAGTTACTGTTGCTATTTGAATCTAAAGGAAAACTCGACAATATCGACTGGCGATTTTCGACTCTAACGCTATCTAAATACTACTTGACAAAACATGTGTACAATGGTCCTTTGCACACCGATAAGTAAACCTACGTAATTGGTTGATAATTTTTTTATCTAGGAAACACCGCGTTTTAAATACCCAAATACACTGGTTGAAGACCATTCCGTATCTCGCTAAGTCCAAGTAGACACCTTATGATATTCTAACTCGAACAGGCGACCGGACCGAACGTCGTCATGCTTGGCCTAATCATTCAATTGTTTCTTGTTTTTGTGATATCTTGTTTATCGATATTCTATCTTTTTGCTCGTAGTAACTATGGCTACTGGAAGAAACGAGGAATTCCTTACGAGGAACCGACACTATTCTTCGGAAACCTTTCGTTCCTGATGAGGAGAAGCTTCTGGGACGTGTTCTATGAGTTAGGCAAGAAGTACAAGAAGAGTGATTATTTTGGTATGTTTCTATCATGGAAACCAGCCCTTATACTTCATTCGAAGGAGCTTGCGAAGAAAGTCCTAGTGAAAGACAGTGAAAGTTTTCAAGACCGATACAGTTTCTCAGGAGCCAATGATGACCCGTTGGGCTCGTTGAATTTATTTACAATCAAGGTTAGTACGAGACTGATTAAGAACATAACTTCACGATAAGTTAGATCAAATCTTAATTCTATATTAATTAATTCAAGTGGAACGTTGCGTATTTAGAATTTCTTGGAACATTGTAGTTACGAGAGCAATAATATTACAAACTCAACCAAAGAGTTTGGCGGCATAGTTTTCCGAATAATGTCAATTGAACATTAGTGACTTCAAAATGTTAAATGAAAACAATTTAGGATGTTAGAGCTCATAATGTCAGCAACTTGATCGTGAAATGTTCCGATCTAAGTACCTAGTCTTTTGCATGCAATATTTACATTACACAGACATCACTGCAGATCTGCCGGAAGATTTTCTGTCATTCGTCGAAGAGTTCCACTGCCTTTGTCACTAGATTAAGATAATTTACCAATAACTACTCAGAATAACTAGACGTATACACTTTTAAACAAAAACAAAATGTTAACTTATTTAACATTTTCTTTTTATTTAAAAGTGTGTACGTGTATCTGTTAAAAATATAATCGAACCTTAATCAAAAGTTGAATTGAAATTCTTCTTTGATAACCAAGTTGGCAACAGAGTGCATCGAATTAATTTGTGATGATGATAGCTTTAATAACTATGTACAGAGGGGTTATAGTGTAACACTCTAACATTATCAATAGCTTTCATTTGACAGTTCAACAACATTCGTTGCAATATTTACATTGTTCAGCAGACAAATTTTTGAACGTATGAAGCAAGACAGCAATATCCTTCAAAATTATTCAGGTTGTGATTGATAGTAGTATGATACGGAAAGTTTAAAATGATGATCTTAACCTCTAAGTCACATTTGGTATCGACACAATGGTTTTTAATAGTGTCTGTAATTACGGTAATTGACTGGTTAATCTTATATCCCGCCTTGTAATTTTCCGGACTTTTCGTGTTCAGGGTTTGTTTTAAATTAACCTTATATGTGTCACCGGCCAAACCTGATTTTAGGATAAACTAGATTCGCCTAGGCCAAACCAGTTTTCCCTACACGCGATAAAACAAACCAGTAATAGACTAATACAGAAAAACAAAAGAAACAGCATGTACAGCCTACTACAATAAAAAAGTAGCGATGTAGTGTCACGATATCATTCCAATGTGAAACTTAAACTGTTGTAAACTTTTACACATAAACATGTAGTCATTATGTTGATGAAAAGGGAGAACTGGCTTGACCTAGGCGAAACTAGTTCATCCTAAAATCGGGTTTGGCCGGTAACATATGCACACTTACGCATACTGAAAACAAAAAAAAAAGATTTAAAGGTAGAATGTTCCGCCTTTTATGCAAATGTCAGGGACTTTCAAATTTCTAAATTATACCTGTACCAGGGAGACCCCATTTATAATTATTTTACCTTGTGTCTGCTATCCCACGTAATGATAAATAATTCTACTTTATCAGATAAACTAGTAGAACTAATTCTAAATCGATAAAATGTCAGAAGAACCAGACTGAATCGGTAATTAATCATCCCAAAATTGTGAAAAACGTATCTACCTTTAATTTTATCATTGACCTTGGCTTGAATCCTCATTATTTTCACGTGCAAAGTATTATGATTAGGAAGTATCTATGTACGATTTATTTAGTATCGGCGTGTGAGTCAGTTGTCTGTCTAGCCTCTCTGTTTGCATATTATGTCATTATTTATTTATCAAAGACTAGCTTCTGTCCGCGACTTCGTCCGCGTCAAATTTTTGCTCCCCTGACCCTTCCCGTCGCATCGATTTGCCTGCTAGATTTCGTCCATTTTTCGTTGTTGCTCGCTCCTTTTGAGTTATAGTGAGTCAACCTTAAAAGATAGACATATGCTCTCGCGGACTTTTTTTTAGAACTTTTTAAAAGGAACAATTCCGTCATACATGATTTTTGCGTTACTTTAACCGTTTACGCAGCGCACGCAACGGAAACTCTCAAAAGGAATAAGTTTTCCCCGTTTTTGCAACATTTTTCATTACTGCTCTGCTCCTCTTAGTTGTAGCGTGATGTTATATAACCTATAGCCTCCCTCAATAAATAGGCTACCCAACACAAAAAAAATTTTCAATTCGGACCTGTGGTTCCTGAGATTAGCGCGTTCAATCAAACAAACAAACAAACAAACTCTTCAGCTTTATAATATAATAATATAAAATAATAATAATAAATATATATAGTATAGTAAGTATAGTATAGATTACATTAGTGTTTGAATTTAGATATTCCATCTGCGGACAGGCAGGCAAGTCTTGGGGAAACAAGGAAGAGAGCTTTATATTTTTTATGTAGGTATTCATTAACACGCTTTTATTAGGTCGACCTGTATGTAAATATGTAATGGAATCTAAGGTAACTAATTTAACTATCTTCCAAGGATCGTAGCGTCATGAAAATTGGCAGCTGTATGTAGTTCTGATGACAATACAATAATATGGTACTGTCAATCTGATCTGATGATGGAGCCGGAAGATTTAAACTGGAACTTCATGATGGAACATCGTATCATAGCTGTGTTTGGACTTGTTAGAAAAGTCTTGTAATGAACTTTGACCACGATTAGCTTTCAAGGCCTGATGATGAAGCCGGAAGATAGGCACTGGCATTCCATGATGGAATATCGTATCATAGCCGTGTTTGGACTTGTTAGAAAGGTCTTGTAATGAACTTTGACCACGATTAAGTTTTTGGTTTTTACGTGCATTTATAAAAGCGTGTTTTTCTAGTGTTTTTAAACTATAAATTTATTATCAAGTAACAATAGACTCATTATTAGGTACACAATTACAATGACAATAAACAAACAAATAAAGGAAAGATTAATTAAATTAGTACTAGGTATTCTAATTAAAAAGGAAACACATAATTTGTTATCAAAAATAAAATAAATAAAAACAAAAGCAACACAATAATTATAATTTTCTAACCGGCAAAGGAACAGCAACATGCCTGCCACATCCATAAATTATGCTGTCAAATTACCGATAAATAGTTTTAACATTTCGACCTTCCTTTCAAGAATCCATTTGTAACTTTGCAGCTATAGCGAAAATGTGTTTTCAGAGTCCAATGTGGATACAGATGAGGAACGAAATCTCACCCATGTTCACCAGCTTGCGCCTGAGAGGCATCACTGAACTGATGAATATCAACTCTACAGAACTTGTGCGCAGGATACAGAAAGACTACGTTGACAACAAAGAGCCTGTTGATCTTAAGGTAATGGCAATATACACCTTGTTTATAGGATTCGAGTGCTAATATGGCACGTCGAGCTTCATCATAATCAGCCTATAATGTTCCCACTGCTGGGACACAGGCCTCCTCATGGTGAGAGGGAGTCACATGTCTTTGGATTTTTAGTTCTAGGATATGCCAGTTTTGTCACGATGTTTTCCTTCACCGTTTTGAGAGCAGTAGTGATGAAAGAATTTAGACCAAGTAAAGCGCCTTGCTGGGTTCGAACCTACGACCTAAAATTCGTAAGTCGCTGCCACTGGGCCACCACTCTGCCGTCCTTACGAATAACTCGAATTTTGTGCCGAATTGAGATAAGTACATATTCGGAATTTGCAGAACGAGATCTATATATTCTTTTTAGACACTTTTTACGTATCTATGACGTAGCTGGTTTTAATACTAAGCCTTATTAGTATTGGTGATAAAACAAAACTTTTTGACAAAAAATTAAACCGCCGAAAAAACTGAAAAGCATAAAATAATAAACCTTAAAATTATGAGTCGGCGCTTTGAGTGATCTTTGTTCATTGATTTTTCAGCGCCGACTCAAAATTTTAAGGTATATTATTTTATGTTTTTCAGTTTTTTCGGCGGTTTAATTTTTTGTCAAAAAGTTTTTATTTTATAATTTTTTGTGACTTTAATGTACTGATAATACTTGGCAAGGTATACCTTATCCAACAAAAAAAAGAATTATCAAAATCGGACTACTCTGTATAAAGTTATGCGTCGTTATACATTACAATCAGTGAGTGAACAATCATCATCCCCTGTTTTCAGACCCTTTTTTTTTTCTCAGGATGGGAAATCATCAAATGACTTCTCCCGCTCTGGGCGGAGCGGGAGGGCGTGTCAGACTTTTACTGACTAAAACCCACCCGTGTTCCATCAGTTGCCCATGTGCCAGGGTCACGGTATCTCTTTCGAACAATCACGCGACCCTGGCAGGCATCGGTCCTAGTAGACCCCTACACTGCTGCTGACATCTCTTTGAGGCGCGCGTGGAACACTACGCGCCGTCGACCCGAGCTTGGTCCTTACCGGGCGGCGAGCTACCCATTGCTCGCCACCCGCAAGCTCGCGCCTACGGTGGCCGGGAGTCCGCTATCGAGTTTTCCGACCCTTAGGGTTCGATTTTGTTTTCCAAATTTATATGGGACCATCTTGGGAGTATACCCTTTCCAATAAAAAAAGAATTATCACAATCGGACGACTATGTAAAAAGTTATGCGTGGTCATACATAAAAAAAAACATTAAAAAAAAAAATATACGCGTCGAATTGAGAACCTCCTCCGTTTTTTTTCGTCGGTTGAAAACAAAAATAAAATCTTTACACGCGTTTTTCTCGAAATCAGGTTTAACCTAGTTATTGCACTTTTCGTAAGGACGGCAGCACTGCTCTCAGTACACACCATTATGAGCGATCGAGATGGTGTTCTTCAGAACCATTTATTTCATAACATTGATATACAAGGTCGATTAAATTTACTAGTAATACTTTATCCACGTGTTGGGTTTTGATATTGAAAACTATTGAAACAAAAAATCCCAATATTTTCATATGTCATTATGACTGTTTTGTTATGGTTTTTGAAATTCCGGAAAAAAATATCGAAGTGCCACGAAAAATTACAAATCAGCTGACCTATTACAGGTACTGGACCTTCGCTCATCGGACGATGTAATTTCTTTATTATTTGTTTTTTTTTGTATCAATTGTTTTCGGTATCGATACCCAACACGTGGGTAAAGTATTGGCAGCTAATTTAATTTAGCCCTGTATTTACTACGAAAATTTTGAGTATGAATGTGTATACGAATGGATGGCTATACGAGTACGCGAAAACCAAAGAAACGATGGTTATGTGAAATATGAAATGGCTAGAAAACAGTGACTATGTCGAGAGCCTTTATTTACAGACATATAGGTAACAACATTCCCTTATACATATATTTATACAAACTCCCGGCTCCGCCTAGCGTTTTTTATACGCGTTATATTTAAAACTAGCTTTTGCCAGCGGCTTCGCCCGCGTGGAGGTCGGAAATTATCCCGCGGGAACATACTACCGGGATAAAAAGTAGCCTATGTCCTTTCTCAGGCTCTAAACTATCTGTGTACCAAATTTCATTTAAATCGGTTCAGTAGTTTTAGCAGGAAAGCGAGACAGACAGACAGACAGACAGAGTTACTTTCGCATTTATAATATTATATATAAATATATAATATATATAGTGTGGAAGTGTGGATAGTGTGGATGTGGATAGTGTGGATGTGGATAGTGTGGATGTGGATTAGCTGTGCCAGTGGCTTCACCCGCGTCGATGTCGGAAATTATCCAACTGGAACGATCAACTTACACTTAAATTTTATTTTATTTGTATAAAAATTCAGAAATATATATATAAAAGGCAAACCTGACTGACTCATCTATCAACGCACAGCCGAAACTACGGAACGGATTTCGCTGAAATTTGGCATACAGATAGTTGTAATGACGTAGGCATCCGCTAAGAAAGGATTTTTGAAAGTTCGCCCCCTAAGGAAGTGAAAAAGGGGTTAACATTTTGTATGGAAGTCCGTCATTTTTAGAGGTAGAAGCCTGAAACTTTGTTTTTAGGTTAATAATTAGAAATAAACAATTACATGTCTTAGGATTTTTGAAAATTCAACCTCTAAGGGGGTGAAAAAGGGCTTGAAAGTTTGTATGGTGAAACAAGATTAGTTAAACTATTTTATTCGAAACTTCACAGGAGTAAGAAAAAGAAGAAAGAGAAGGAGGAGAAAGAGCCTGAAACACTTGGTTACTCATTTATTGATAAGATTATCAATAAATGAGTAAACAAGTGTTTCAGGCTCTTTCAAAATTCAACCCCTAAAAGGTGGAAAAGGGGTGACAAATTCTGAAAATCAACATGGGTATCGTTTTTATGGTTTATCGGGTCGCTGATTACGAAAACAACAACTATTTTACAAAAAATGTGGTGTATAAAGAAGTTTTGTAGTTTACTAGCTTTTGGCCGCGACTTCGTCCGTGCAATTCTACTTTCTTTCTTAGCGCTCGCCTACGCTATGGTACGCTACGATATAACCGAACTCTACGCGGACGAAGTCGCGGGCAAAAGCTAGTAGGTAATATATATGTAGGTATATAGTATTTATATGTACTAATAGTCTCAGGTACCAAATTTAGAGGAAGACTAAAAGAATATAACTCGTCTTTTGAAAAAATATGACTATTATCATTATCAAACATTTTTCCTTAATTATAATATAGATCTCGTCGACTGCCTCGTTGGTCTAGTGGTAGCAAGCGCTACTGCTGAGCATGAGGTCCTGGGTTCGATTCCCAGGTCGGGCAAAGTGTTTATTGGGTTTTTCCATCTGGAATTTCTCAGTAGCAGCCTGGAGTCTGGATTTGTGCCCGGTTGATGGCAATAGGATCGCCCCCTATTACATGGGACTTAAATATAACAGGTGAAATGTGGGTGTACTCTAGGTACACCTCTGCCTAACCCTTCGGGGAAACAAGGCGTGATGTTATGTTATGTTTATAATATAGATATTTTTTTCCGGCGACCTCCATGGTCCTTAACTTGAGCACCTCTCGAGGTAGGTGTTTTAAGTGCAATAATATTGATGCTTATAAAATCGATTGTAGGAAAATATTGTACGCTCCTTCGAATAACGAAACATCATGCCTTGTTTTCTCGAACATTTCGCTCAAATAATACGGGGCGAGTCTATTGCCATCAACAGAGCATAAGTCCAAACTCCAGGCTTCTAGATAGAAAAACGTAATAACATTTTGCCCGACCGGAATAGAACCCAGGACCTCATGCTCAGCAGTAGCGCTTGCGGCGATTAGATCAACAAGGCAGTCAGTGGTATCCTTCGAAAATAGTATAATAATTGTATCGCACATTTCATGTAAGATAATCTTACCGGTTTCTATTACTAGTTATTGTTTGTTACGGAACCTAGGCTAGTTTGAAATATATAATGTGGAAACTTTTGTACATAAAGTCGCTTTTCGTCTCTGTCGGTGTGCCCGCGTTGTAACTGTCTTCTAAACTACACAACTGATATGTTTGTGGTTTTACCATCATTTAAAAAACATACTCCAGACAACAGTGAGAAGGCGCTGGTGGGCCAGTGGTATTGGCTCTGATTTACGAGTTGTCCGTCGTGAGTTCGTAACTATGCAGGCACTTTGCTTTTTGTATTTATTTTCATCACCAATGCTTTCCAAACGATGAAGGAAAACATCGCGGATAAGCTTGTCCTAGAACCAAGAAATTCGAAGACATGTGACACTATCCCGCACTAGGCTCGCTTCATGGATTACGGCCCACTCCCTCTCACAGAGAAAAGGTCTGTGTCCCAACAGTGGGATAAGCTGATTGTGTTGGAAACTAATATAATAAAGTAACTTTCATGTTTTGCAAGAACAACCCAATCATTATGATCTACCTTGTAACATCTAGTCATCGTGACATAAGCCGTCACCAATGTTATTTTGTATGTGTCACTTATGTAGACAAATGATTTAGCTATTTTGGATCATGTACTGAGTGAATCATCAGCATTAGTACGAGTTTCTACCGAACTGACTTCAGTATTTGAATTTGGTTCGTGGATGGGTCACCATCCAAAATATAATCTACAGTCTTGCCAAGGGGTATCGTTTCTGCCAGGGTCGCGAGATTGTTCCAAAGAGATAGTGACCCTGGCAAATGGGCAACTGAAGGAACACGGGTGGATTTTAGTCAGTAAAAGTCTGACACGCCCTTCCACTCCGCCCAGAGCGGGAAAGGTCATTTCCACCCAAAAAAAGTGGTATCGCTTACCGTTCTAGATATGGGGTATTTAAATGGTAGTTTATATGGGATCTATGCATATTATAGACGAACAAAAAATAAGATAATATGTTTAGCTGATAATGAGTTACCGGAACCTGGATTTGTGCCCGGTTGATGGCAGGAGGGTCGCCCAACGTTACAGGAGAAATATGTGGGGGTTCTATTACGTACACGTCTGCCGAACCCTTCGGAAACCACGGGCGTCATCTTAAGTTGTAACAACGATATCATTCCTGTCTCTATGCTATATATGTGAACCTTTGTGTAGAGAGAAAAATAAAGATATATTATTGTTAAGTTAGGAGTTCCAATAACAACCGAGGCTAGGGGTATATAGGGCCTAATAAAATTAGCTGACATTACTTTACCCACGTGTTGCGTATCGATATCGAAAACTAATGGAATAAAAAAACACGTTTTTTTTTTCATTATTCGTAGGTCTTCAAAATAAATAAATAATTTAAACCTTAATTTCTTTATTATTTAATGAAAACTGTTCTAGCTTAAATCTGTGATTTCTAATCTAGGGATGCTTCAATGTTCCTGTATGTGTTAAAAGACAGTTTACTTGCGACGTTATGTACAGAACCGGACGTCCGAGAAAGTAAAAAAGATATTTTCACGAAAACTTAGAGATGTAGTTGTAACAGCCAACTGAAAGGAAATGATATTGGATATAGATACCTGACACAAAACATCGCCCGCTCATAGTTCTTATAAGTCACACTACTTCCTGGCCATTTGGTAATTATTTTTGGGAAACCTTTCAATTCGATATTTAAAATAAAAATTACACACATTTAAAGAAAGCATAATTATGTTGCAACTACGCTTAACTATTCAGTAGTAGTGAATTTTTACAGACTTAATCTAGTTTTTCTTATTATTATTTTTTTTTACTTTTGGACCCGCCGATTCTACAATATTGCGATTTGATTTGTCAAGGTTATGTTTGACTTTGGTCGGTATCTCATATGTAGAGACTTGCATTTGTCGGTAGCATCGTTACGGCAAGCAGATGTTTTCGGTATTGTTTAGCGATCGACAGTTTGCGACAGCGTCGGTATCTATGTCGAAACTGCAGACACACTGGGGTAATTGCGTTATACACTATCAATTGGAATCGCTTTCATTTTGACAGTTCCACAACATTCATGGCTTTGTTTACGTTGCTAAACATACAATTCTGTCGAACATATGTAAGCATCTTCAAAATAATTCAGTTTCTGATTTATAGTGTGGAACCCAATTATACTGGTGTAGTTCGGCATTTAACTCGATATTTTTGGTTACAGAAACTGTTCTCAATGTACGCCTCTGACACGGTGGCCTACACCGTGTTCGGTATTCGCGTGAGTGCGCTGAAAGAGCTGACCTCGCCTCTCTGGTTCATCACCCGCCACATGGTCAGGTGGACCTTCTGGCGCGGGTTCGAGTTCACCATGATCTTCTTCCTACCCGTTATTGCTGAAGTTCTCAGGTATTTTATAAATTTTTATATGGGCTAAATGTTAATTACAAATTAAACTGCGTGAGTGAGAGAGGCGAAGAGCCTAGTCTACTGAACTACTGTTTGTGTTTTGTAGTACGTATTAATAAATAACATGAAATGACAAATGATTACTCAAATTCTAGTTCTCAGATAAAGAAGCATTTGTATTAAAAACAGGCGAATATTTTCAGACTGAAGTTTTTCTCGCAAGCTGCAACAGAATACATAAAAAAGTTGTTCACGGAAGTTGCCACCGACCGACAGAAAACTGGCCAGAAGAGCGACAAGGATCTCGTTAATCATTTGTTAAAGTTAAAGGCGAACTTGAAACTACCTGCTGGATCTGACTCACGTAAGTGCACCTCTGGGAATCCATGATTTGTCACTACGAAATATAATTCAATAATAAAGAAGTAGCGGAAAAAATTGTGAAACGTAACATATTTTTTAATATCAATGGGCATAAATGTTTATAAAACACAAGTCAGACATAATCTCAAATCAAATCAAGTATAGTGATCTAATCGTGGGTGTGTCGTGGGACAGTTGGGATTATCTTATCACTAACAAATAATTTCACCAATCAAACTGATCTTATCTTTCAGAATTGGCTGATAACCTAATGATGGCCCAGGCGGCTGTATTCATATTGGGAGCTATCGAAACGTCATCTACAACGTTAACCTATTTGCTCCACGAGCTGGCATACCACCCTGAGGAACAGGTACAACAACATCGTTAGCTAAATGATTGTTCATTAAATTATCTGGTCATCATTATGAAGGATTACTGTTGGCCCATCGAGGATATCATGTAATTTAGAAACAAAGAATACATTCCAATATCCATCCATCTTTATGCTTTTATTTATCAGTCACGATTCTATTACTTTTCCTTTCTCTTCCAAAGTTGGTGAAATGCAAAATGTCACGTTTCCTTATCTGCGGAAACCTAACAAACGGTTCCTACAGTTTCTTACTAATATTTACCGTGTAATACAAAGGACCGATTTCTTCCAGGAAAAACTTTTTAAGGAAGTCAGCGAAGCGTTAAAAGAAAGCGGGAAAGATGTTCTGGAGTACGACGATTTATTGAAAGTTAAATATATTACTGCTTGCATGCATGGTGCGTACGGAAAACTTGATTATATTTAGCCTTAGAATCTATTATTAGAATGTAAAGTTAATTTAAATTACAGAAACGTTGAGGAAGTATCCTCCAGTGCCGCACTTAGACAGGATATGCAACAAGACGTACCAGATGACCGACGAGCTGATGGTGGAAGCCGGTACACCGGTGTTCGTGAACGTGGTGGCCATCCACTACAATGAGGAGTGGTACCCTGAGCCTGAACAGTGGCGTCCCGAGAGGTTCATCCACTCCACCGACAGTGACAACCATGACTTCACATTCTTACCGTTTGGTGAAGGACCGAGATTCTGTATTGGTAAGCAGCTACAGCAATTTAATCATTTGTTGACCCTGTAACGTGAGAACTTATTTTGGCACTATTGAGACATTTCGCCGTCATAAATTAATAATCATTCTATGGGAACGTGTAAAAAAATGTTTATGTTGCATTGTCCAGTCTTAGTTGCTACTTTGAGCCTTATTCTATTAAACTTGAAGTAAGGACGCTTAATCTGAGGTTTTTTTTTTTGTTTTGCCTTCAGGTAAACGCTACGGAATGATGCAAATACGTACAGCAATCGCTCAGATGATAATGAAGTACAGATTCGCGCCTGATGGACCAAAGCATCTGGAGACTGATTCGTACAGCGTTATTTTGGGGCCCTCCAATGGTGGCAAAGTTAAGTTCATTCCACGAACATAAAATAAAAGAATAAACCTACCAACACTAACTTAAAACCTAAAATGTAATAACATAAGTTTTAAGCGATACCTAAGTTATTGTTTTTATTAAAAACCATGAATAAACGTAAACCTTTTTAAGAAAACTAAAAACACTTTATTTTACTTACCCTAAAGACCTTAGGGTTAAGTAAAATAAAGTGTTTTTGTGATTGTGCCTTTTGCAAAATAAAAAAAGAACATTGTTTTTGTCTCTACCTCGCCGAGGCACTCTAATCAATGCGTTAGTGCCTTCAGCCAATTCTGCCGATATACTCAATGGGATATCGAAAAATACTTCTCAATTGCTATGCATGGAGAGATATCCAATACAATTTTCTATCGGCCTGCAGTATAATAACAACGCCTTCGATTTTTATCTTAGCAGAAAATTATAAATTGACAAAAACCTGGTAACTCGGAGCTGAAAGAAATACAAACATACTTATTTACGAAAACAGTTCAGTACAAAGTTATTTTGGAACATTGACTAAATATATTATGAGACAGGACATTTTGTGAGAGCAGTTTTATTATCTAATCCATTATGAGAACAACAGCCAAGTTCCATAAAATATCTATCTACAAGTCTAGTGTTACTAAGAGAAAGATTTCAGTGAATTTTTCAGACGGGGCGCAACTAATTGTGGCACTGGTAATATTTATAACATAGAAGATACTCTTCAAGTATTAAGGGGACTGATAAGTTGTTCCTCCTTAAAAGTAGATCTACTCTTACGTTACCCAACTTTAGAAAATGTAAAAAGAATGCAACATTTACTAAGATTTTCTAACAAAACTATGTGATGTCAGAACTGCTAGACAGCATAGTCTTACTTGACGTTCACACTTACCACAACCACACCACATTGCAGCGACAAAATGTGGGCTAGCAGTAGTTACGTATGAAAAGTGTCAGTGCAGCTTTTTTCAGTTGCGTTGTCACTAGTAGTTGCCGTTTGGCTACGTTGTTGCTAGTGTTTGCACACTGGCAGATCGTTCTGTTTGCGATGCTGGTGGTCGCTAGTGCGTAGTACTACTGGTGGTTGCGTGGTGGCTGGGACTGGGCCTTGATGTGGTCCGTATTCAGTGGCGGGCAAGACATTCATTTGATGTGCGCAAGATATAGTTTGCGATGCCCCCTGATGGATGACGCAAGAGCACAAAAATTTGTTAAACCAAAAACAATTGACACTCTAATCTTCATTCATAAAAATGCAAACTTCTTCATTGTAATTATTTATCAATATTAAGTATCCCTCTACTATCACTAAACAATTAAAGATACAGAAATTTTCTGCTTTCAGCCTTACTGAACTCCTGAATAAATGTGTCGTAATCCAGATTATATGCTATATCTAGCTCTATAGATAAAACTGTGAAAGCTGACAGTCTGCCCTGACCCATTGTACTTTTTATTATTATTCTAAATGTATTAAGTTCTCTTAAGGCAGTAGGTCTAAATTTAAAACTTGATGGCAAGAAACTATATGCTATTTTGGAAACTGTATTTCTAGGAATTACTTTAGATTCAAAATGGCAATAGGGTGCCCGTATTACAGCTATTTCAGGTAGATTAAGTTCAGCTGCTGAAAAATAAGGCAGTTGACCGATATAGCAGCTAGATTACTGTACTTTGCTTATTTTCACGGTATTATGTCTTATGGCGTTCTACTGTGGGGTTCAGTAGCCAACGTAGATTCAGTTTTCATTTTACAAAATAGGGCAATCCGCGCTATAATTAAGTTTTAATTTAATATAAAATGGGGCCTCGCGAATCTCTTAGAAACAAATTTACAGAAATTGATATACTGACTCTACCTTCTCTTTATATCTTAGAATGTATTTTTTATGTTCACAGTTTTGATTGACTATAAAAATTTAATTTAAAAAATATATTATATGGAATTTAAAAATAGTTTATAATGTTAATTATTAAGTGTATACTGTTTTATCTTGTGTAAATATTTAGTGTTTATGTATTTGTGTAAAACTATGGACTACAAATGATGTCTGATATAAATAAATAAATTACCAGTAAGTCATTTCTTATAGACAGTATCCGCCACCATAACAAGTTGCCAAAGTCGGTTACTGAACTTAGCTATGAAAAGTTCAAATCACACATCAAAACGAGAATCAAAAAACCGGCCACGTCGAGTGCGAGTCGGACTCGCGCACCGAGGATTCCGTACAAAACTTTAGGTATTCACGGTGTATGCATAAAGTTTATGTTCATGAAATTTAATGTTTTTTTGTAATTTTTATATTTGAGTTGATTGAATGAAAGGTAAATTGCGGTTTACGATTTATGGCGTAAAAAAAAACTACTTACTAGATCTCGTTCAAACCCATTTTCGGTGGAAGTTAACATGGTAATGTACATCATACATTTTTTTTTATTTTATCATTCACTTATTTTAGAAGTTACAGGGGGGGAGGGGACACACATTTTACCATTTTGGAAGTGTCTCTCGCGCAAACTGTTCAGTTTAGAAAAAAAATGATATTAGAAACCTCAATATCATTTTTGAAGACCTATCCATAGATAACCCACAGATATGGGTTTGATGAAAAAATTAAATTGAGTTTCAGTTCTAAGTATGGGGAACGCCAATTTTTTTTCTATTTTTGTGTGAAAATCTTAATGCGGTTCACAGAATACATCTTCTTACCAAGTTTCAACAGCACAGCTCTTATAGTTTCGGCTGTGACATACGGACGGAGAGACAGACAGATATGACGAATCCATAAGGGTTCCGTTTTTGTCATTTGGCTACGGAACCCTAAAAAGCATAATAAAAGATAAAACACTAAGTTCAAGTCAAGGAAGTTTGGCAACCATTCCTTCTGCGTATGTGGCTTCCCAGTTTTAAATGCATTCAACAACATCAGCAAATGGCAATAATAAGGCCTTTACTGCCTTGAATCTGCTTTCACACCTTGTTTCTGATAAAGGTTTCACGATAAGCTTAATTTTTTTTAGGTATTAACTCCCAGATTTTGCTGGATCTTGAAAATAGCAAATATTTTTTCAGAATAAAACCAAAAAACCTTTTTGCTGCCACGGAAAAATTTGCTGCATCTACTTCTACCAACAGCAGATTCCAACTATGACACGCACGCAGGCACGGTGTAAAAATGCCCTAGGATTAATATTTAATATTCGAGTTTTAACCACACCGTTTTTGCCTATCATATTTGCAAAATTGTCGTATCCTTCCCCAGGACAATTTTTAACATCTAGTCCATTTTGTTGCTAATTCCTTTCAGCAGCAGCCTATAAATGTTCCCACTGCTGGGACACAGGCCTCCTCTCGGAGAGAGGGAGTGGCCATAATCCACCACGCGGGCCCAGCTAATTCCTTTAGTATATTCAAAGTAAACAGATAGGAAAATCTCCAGCGAGCGAGGCAAGGATTCCCCGTGTCATTCACCGCAACGCCAGCAAATATTGCCGGATTAGATTTGTTTAAAGCGAATGTTGTTTGGTAGGTTAGTATTGACAGATACTTGCTAGCCGGTGTTTTTATTATTTACTAGCTTTTGGCAGCGGCTTCGCCCGCGTGGATGTCGGAAATTATCCCGCGGGAACATACTACCGGGATAAAAAGTAGCCTATGTCCTTTCTCAGGCTCTAAGCTATCTGTGTACCAAATTTTATTTAAATCGGTTCAGCAGTTTTAGCAGGAAAGCGAGACAGACAGACAGACAGAGTTACTTTTGCATTTATACTATTATAAGTATGGATTAGTGTGGATTGCTAGATGAGTAATTATATCTATAGTGGCGTTCGCGGGCATTCGGGTTGATTTTGATAGCCAAATGTTCTCCGTGTAAATAAACTACTCATTTTTGTTGTTGTTGACATTATACGTGTGATTTAGCCCTAACGAACATCGTTTGTTCGTAACAGGGAGTCAGATCTTCTAGGAATCAAGTGTTTTGATCATATACAAATTGAAATCAAACACAATTGAATCGGACATTTACAAATTGACAATTTCAAACGTAGCTAGTTCCGTAAAAAATAAAAGTCTTTCACGAAAAATGAGAAAAGCAAAACCAAAGAATCGGTTACATTTTACCAAAAAGGCAATTTTATTTAGCTAGAATGTTTCATTCAGCAAACATCCAATAAATAGTGTTTGAATATACACGAAATTCGTTTCAAGCTGAACACGGAGAGGAAAAGCGATACTAAAATTGGACATCGATAAGTGTCAACTTCACAACTCCGCCAAGAGTGTATATTTGTATTGATAGCTTCGATCCCATTACGAGGATATTTTTGACAACAAATAGTTGTATTACGAAAAGGACGTTATTGTTTTTTTTTTATTGTAGGATTCAAACATTGATAGTAACAGAATAACATGCTGGCGTTAAAATGGTTAGAAAGAACTTTTAACAATATGTCTATTTTGGTGTGTAAGTAAAAGTACTAATATTGGAGAACATTGATTTACTGTCAAACGATTCGGAAGTCACAGGTGAAGATTTGTAATACATCAAACAGTTGTTATCCGCACACCTGAACACCAATCATACGTCCTTCGTACCTATTTATTACAAAGCTTTTGTATAGAACAAAGGACTAGGCATAGAACACATTTTTTAATATCGTACATTCTTGTAACGGAAAATTCTCTTTTATAACATGCTTGCGTACATATATTTAAAAGGTCTTTTTATGGAAACTATTGATACGAATTTCCCTATACAACCGTAAACGAGCTCAATGATATCTTATTTTAACCGAATAATGTTATCATTTTACTTTAAATATAAAAAAGAAGATAATGAAAATCTTTTTCATGAATCTTACAGGAATTTATTAAACTACCCGAAAAGTGTGGGATTGCCTTAGTGTACCTCAATTCGTGTATTTAATAATGACCACCTTTCTTTTAGGTACGTCTTGCATCGTACATCACAAAGAAGGCCAATTATTTTGTTCTCTCCCAGTATTACACAGAAGTCCACCGTCTCTATGTTTTAATATTTTTCCTACGAATAGCTCAAAGAACAACCATTTTCCTACTTCCCATTCCTTGTTTACACAAACACAAATGGGATTGAAGAGTGCCATTAATTTTACTGTATTGACTATTCTTTTTGCAGTAGCCGCCTAGCCTCGTCCGTAGCTACCGTGTTAATTGAGTGGCGAGTTCATTTAGCATATGCAAACATTGATTGATTGCAGTGGAGTGATGAAGTACGTCACCCGCTGTGAAATTCTCGTGAAAACGAATCACTGTAATCCGAATCGTCTTTATGCAGATGCATCTCAGTGGCTTGAAACTGTAGTTTATATTTTCAGTTCCGATATAACGCATAATTGAATACTACCGATACATATTAGTTTTTGTAAAAATAAAGAGATTTGGTTCATACAAAATCAAAATCAAAATTAAAAGTCATTTATTCAAACTAGGCTGAGAGTCAGCACTTTTTGAACGTCAAAGTTACAAAAGACAGTCCCCCCAAAACGCCCGCCCTTCGACACTTCCTAGTGCTTTAGCTGGGAAGAAGAAGTAGCGGAACAAACTCCCCAGCAGCACAGCTGTCTGTTAAGTTAGAAGAACTTGATTCTATACAATTGTAAGGAGGTAACATTATGAGACACAAAACATTAAATTAAATGATTTGCCATCTGTCAGCTAGCCAACCCAATAATCCAGGAAATAAAATGAAATCTATACTCAAGCAAAAGCAAAAAATATTTTTATCATGTAAATAAAGGTACCAAAATAAAAGCCTCCTGGCATAAGGGCGTGACAGCTTACATATGCAATGCTGAATCACGTTCACATAGCTGTTACGACCCGAGTTACAACTCGAGGCCTCAAAATGATAAACTAGGACCATCGGCGTAAAAACAAATAAACAGGTAGGTAATTAACAACAATACCAACATCAAGGTCAGCAAGACGACCAGTCACCACAAGCAGCACCCGTTCACGAGCATAACGCAAAGATCAGCCATTACCCCCCTCGCCTTATTTGAGGGAAGGGGGTAACCCGACCCCTGACGCTACCGCAAGCATTGACATCTAAGGGAGCATGACGAACTTGCTGCCGGTTGCTCAGGCAAGAATTGAATGACAACTTGTCGAGGTCGCTAGCTAATCATTTTATGCAATACTAATCATTATAATATGTCAAAGCATAGAACATGTCAAAACCAATAAATACACAAAAAAAATGACTAACACAGTAAAAAAAATATATAATAAAAATTATATTACAGCTATATAACCTATCACTAGGTACGCTAGTACTGGAGAAAGAACACAAACATTGTCTTGAGTTAATCACAGCGACCAACTAGTTTTGTCATTTTTTTCAAATCAAATCAAAATCAAATCATTTCTTTATTTGTATAGAATGCAGGTGTTACAATAATGGTGTTACTTTAGATATATTCCCAGTACATTCTGCCTGTTGGCATACAAAAATATAGTGCTTAACTTACATATAATTTAGAAACTAGGTAAAAAAAAAAAAAAGGTAGGCAGGTAGGTGGCTAGGTATTAAAAATGAGATCATGGATCAGCTAAGTCTAAAATTATTTACATAATAAATGAGATATAGTGAAGTAACTAGGTATTACAATTCATCATTTATAAAATCGGTAACAGAGTAATAACATTTATCTGTCAGCAACGACGTCAGGAGTTTCTTGAATTTTGTTAGAGGCTGATCCTTTATACAATTTGGCAATTTGTTAAAAATAATAGGTGCCATACCAATAATGTTCTTTTTAAGCAAAGCAGTGTTATATCTACCAGTACACAATAGACTCTGATATTTTGATCTCAAGGCAGTAGTACGCATTCTTGTATCATTTAATGAAGGAAAAAGATGCTTGTTATTTTTAACGAATATAGATACTTCGAGAATGTAAATACTAGGAAAAGTTAGTACCTTGTGTTTCTTGAAAAAAGGAATGCAACTGTCTGTAACCTTGAGATTAAAAATGGATCGTATGCACCGTTTTTGGGCTTTAAAAATAGACTCCCTTTCGGAACAATTACCCCAGAACACTACACCAAACCTTAGGACAGAGACCACCAAACCGTGATATGCAACCATTAATGTGTCAACGTTAACTTTCTTGGACAGGTTGTAGAGAGCATACGCAGACGTGCTTAATCTTTTGCAAACTTCTTCAGCCTGCGGTTTCCAAGTTAATTGACTGTCAATCAGTATACCTAAAAATTTTACCACGTTAACGCTATCAATAGTTTGTCCTTTATAATTAATGTGTAAGTTCAAAGGAAGAATTTTTTGATAGAAATGCATTATATTTGTTTTATTGAGGTTTATGCTAAGATTATTGTCGTTGAGCCAATTTATTATAAGATTTAGAGAATTATTTATTTCGTTTTCATAAAGCTCTTTGTTGAGGCAGTCTATTAAAAACGTACTGTCATCGGCAAATAACACACAAGGGTATGGGATGTGTCGGGGTAGATCATTTATATACAGCAATTTAAATAGTCGTTGATGGAATAATATGCCTTTAGACAAAGGTTGGATTTTACTTGAGCTTTAAACGCATTAAAAGGTAATTCTAGTAAATAAGGTGGTAGCTTGTTGTAAAATGTTATACCAAGCCCAACAAATGAGTTATGCACCTTATGAAGCCGGTGAAAGGGAACACGTAGTTTGTCCTTATTTCTAGTGTTAACAGTGTGAAAATCACTGTTTTTAGCGTGTAAGTGTAAATTTTGCCTAATATATAAGATGTTGGCGAAGATGAATTGTGATGCTACCGTAAGAATACCAATATCTTTAAAAAAGTCCCTTAGAGAAACTCTGGCACCTAGCTGGTAAATTGCTCGAACAGCTCGTTTCTGAAGGACAAAAATATTTTGAATATCAGCGGCTTTGCCCCACAGTAGAATACCGTAAGACATAATGCTGTGAAAATAACTAAAATAGACTAACCGAGCTGTATCAACGTCAGTATATTGTCTTACTTTTCTGACGGCGTAGGCGGCTGAACTGAGCCTCCCCGCTAGACTTGAAATATGTGGGCCCCACTGTAGTTTGCCATCCACTGCTATGCCCAGGAAAACTGTCGAGTCTACAGTTTTAAGAACCTCTTTATTTAAGACGATTTCGGGACCTAGATTTCTAACATTCGGTAAGGCGAACTTTACACATTTCGTTTTCTTGGCATTGAGAACTAAGTTATTTGCCGTAAACCAATCCGTAACCATTGAGAGTGCACTGTTTACGTCTTCAAAATCTTGTGTGTTCCTATCTACTTTAAAAATAAGAGAAGTATCATCTGCAAACAGTACAACGTCACAAATACCCTTTAAAAAGAATGGTAAGTCATTGATATACACTAAGAACAAGAATGGGCCGAGTATAGAGCCTTGAGGCACACCTAACTGAACCGTTAGCCCGGTAGATTTTACACCATTAATATCTACACATTGGAACCTATTATGTAAATAAGAATTTATTACGTTTAAAGCTTCGTTATGGACACCGTAATGACGTAGTTTACGCAAAAGCGTGTCATGGTGCACGCAATCAAAGGCTTTGGAGAGATCACAGAATACTCCGATAGCATTTTGCGAGTTCTCCCATGCGTTAAAAATGTGTTTCAAGAGAGTAACACCCGCATCTGTAGTTGAACGACCTTTCGTAAAGCCATATTGCTCATTATGAAGGAGGCTGTTTAAATTAAAATGTCTTAACAACTGCTTGAGTATTAACTTTTCGAATATTTTGCTAAATGCAGGTAAGATAGACGTAAGATAGGCCTAAAATTAGAAACGTCTTTTTTATTACCTGATTTAAATAATGGTATGACTTTGCTACTCTTCATGAGGTCAGGAAAAGTTCCGACATCAACACATTTATTAAAAGTAACAGCTAAAGAGGGGGCTACGATGTCTATTATATTACTTAATAGTTTGATGGAAATGCCCCAGAAATCACCAGTGTTTTTAGACTTAAGTGTGTTAAAAACATTAACTACATCACGAGGCGTTACATGTTCAAAATTGAATAGGCAACTACTTTTAGGCACACTACTATGCAAAAGGTTTTCAGCTTTAGACGGGGAGGAATTTAAGGAGCGAGTCGTAGTTATAGGTATGTTGGCAAAAAACTCATTAAATGCCTGTGCTACGTCAGCTGCCGTATTTACTAATTTGTTGTCGACCATAATTTCAAGTTGTTTTTCTTGTTTAACCGATTTACCCGTTTCATTGTTAATGATTTTCCAAGTGGTTTTTATTTTATTATTTGAATTTTTAATTTGATCGCTTAAAAATTTAGATTTAGCAAAAGCACTAACCTGTTTAAATAATTTTGAATATTTTTTTACATACTCTAGGAAAGGAGTATCAAACCTGTATTTTTTTAAACCATATAACTCGTATAGCCTCGCTCTACTTTTATAAATACCTGGAGTAGCCCATTGGTTAAAGCCGACGGAGGTGCCATTAATGTCAATGGTTTTGGTCTTGAAAGTAGATTTGTACTCTTTTTGCACTACATTAAAGAGGGCTTCATAAATTGCATTAGGATTCTCGTTTTCTACTATGGATGGTGTAATTCTACGAGCTACATTATTTTTAAACTTGGTGCAACGACTAGCTGTATAAGGCCTGCATTCAAGTTTATGTGCCTTTTTAAACAATGACATAGGGAAGCTAGATAGCAAACCACAGTGGTCGGACGTTAAATCAGTTAGCACTAATTTATTTTTGGCATCACCATCACTAAATATATTATCAAGACAAGTTGACGAAGAAGCTGTGATCCTAGTTGGTTCAAAAAACAAGTTAAATAAATTAAAAAACCTGAAAAGATTGAGAAGTCTAATACTCAATGGAGTAACATCTAAAATATTAATATTAAAATCGCCACATACAATTATACTTTTATTACTTGATTTTAACTTATTGAGTAAATCCTCCATTACTGACTCGAAACAAACGAAATCCCCAGAGGGGGGTCGATAAACGCAAATTATAACGTATCGCTCGAGTTCAACACAAGACAACTCAATAGTGCGCTCAATAGAGAGATTTACTAAATCTGAACGTTGCTTACATTTTAGCTTGTTTGAAACAAGAACTAAAGAACCACCACGGATGGCCCTTTTCCTCGCAAATGCACTTTGTACAGTAAAATTATCATCATTGATAAACACTATTTCATGTTCTTTCAACCAGTGTTCAGTTAAACATAATACCTGAACATCATGGTTCTCTATAAATAAACTTAACTCTAACTCTTTGCCGGACAGACCCTGCATATTTTGATGAACAACATTCAACATATGCGGCTCATCCGTTGTCGCACCTAGTAGTTTAAACTACTAGGCGTATCAATAGTAGTGTTAGTATCACTACCAACACTAATTAAATAAGACTGTGACATACTACTTATGTCTGAGTTAATATAAGCTAATAGCCTCGCTATTTGATGTCTAAACCTAAGGGGAAGATACACTGTATTCCTTGTCGATTTTAACTTATCAACAAAAATGTTAGTGTCAAAAAATATAAGTTTATCATTGTAGTGACTGACCAAAAACTGCATATGATTATTAAGCATATGAATATGTTTGTTTTTCCTACTAGATAATTTCTCAAAATATGGAAATGCACACAAAATAATTTTGTTACAATTAATTTTTAAAAGCTGAGTAACACTGTCAGTTATATCATTTTGTTTGACCTTTGAACTATTACCTACAAATACAGTTATGTTGGTATTACAATCATATTGATATCTCATAATTGATGTCATTATTTCTGTAAAGGATTTCCCAGGCAAACAATTATTTTGATTCGAAATATTCAACTTGTTACTAACTAATTTCCCTAAACCTCTTCCTATACTATCTGAAAACATAACGGACTGAAAACCAAGTTGACTGCAACAAGGGGTAACACTACTAGCTACTACCTGTACCCCTTGAGATTGTTCATGCACAGTATCAGGTATATTTTGAATGGAGATAGAGTGCAGACTACTCACAACTTGGGACGGGTTCACCATTGCCTCAGGCTGGAGGGCATCAGGGTTGGATACCCTTCGACAAGTGCACTGAGTGTTACTGAGAGTCAGCAAATCCACTCTGTCTACCAATTCATTTGTAGCAAGGATATGTTCCTTAATTTGGTGCTTAGAGCATACCTATTACCAACTTAATTTATGAAGTGACTGGGCCGAATATGTACGTACCTTTTTATGAAATATTTTCCTTTCATCTGCATACGATAGAATAAAGCACAAGCACTTTTATCAAGGAAATAGTTTTTAGCGTTTAATAAAGCTTTCCCGATTTCGTGTAGAAGAACCTATTATATAAGTATCAGTATCTTTTATGTAGGTTTCATCAGTGTATTAAGTAAGTGTCTTACTTAGGTATGTAGATGGCTACTCCAAGTACATTTAACAGATAACATCATCCACCCAAACAAGACATAGATTACACCCTAATAGACCATTTCGTACCACCTAGCCTCGCCCTTTGTCTTCGAACGGTTATTCAGAATTACAGAAATCGTTGGCACAGCTTTCTTTTAGTAGGCCTACATAGCGATGACGAATCTGTACAATATCTTAATTGAACAAAAGTTTACGAGGAAATAAATGACGCCTTAAAAGAGCGGGATAATCGGAATCCGAAATCGAAAAGTGTCGATCAATGATTCATTAAATGTTGAGATTTAAGGCGTTCCGTGTCGAGATGAAACTTTGAAGAAGATTTATATTCAACTATGTATCTGCATAGCTAATTGTACCCGATGTTTCTTTAAACCTGTTCAGATTTCTAACAGAGACATATGCACTTAAGATGCAGTGATATTATGCTTAATTTTGAGTGCAGCAGCACATCGTTGCGCAATCAATAGCCGTCTAGAAATTGCTCATTATTTATTATTCATCATCATCATCTTTGCGATATCCCGGTTGATCCTTTTGGAGCCCGGGGTCCGCTTTCTTGCTTTTAGCTCTCCACTTCGGACGGTCTTGTGCATCCCTTATGGTGAGTTTGTTGGTACGCATGTCATCCGCTACGACGTCAAGCCAGCACTTTTTGGGTCTGCCCCTTCTACAGGGACCCGGCGGAGGCGGCATGGCCAGACATTTGTTCCCCACATAGCTAGCCGGTTTCCGTAGTACGTACCCGTACCAACGTAGGCGACACTCCTGCAATTTGTCTGCTATGTCACGGATATGAAGGCTGCCGCGAATGCGTGAGTTCTTGACGCGGTCTCTCCGCGTAACTCCGGACATCCAGCGCAACATTTTCATTTCCGTGACACGCAGTTCTTGCTTGTGCCGCTCAAGTACGGGCCACGCCTCACTGCCATATAAAAGGACAGGCCTAATGATGGATTTATAGACCTGTCCCTTCAGCTTAACCGGTATCTTGGGGTCACAAATGACACCAGACACCTCTCGCCATTTGGCCCACGCTGCAGCAATGCGTGCCTTGACGTCGTAGTCGATGTCACCAGACGCGTGAAGTACAGATCCCAAGTACTTAAACTGGTCCGTGCGCTCGACCGTGTCTTCGCCTATGCGGACGGATGTGAGATCTGCTGTATTGCAGGCCAAGTACTCTGTCTTCACCACATTGAGCTTCAGACCACCGTTCTCAAACGTACCCTTCCACGCCTTCACGCGTCTCACCAGTCGTCCCCTGTCCGCGTCTACCAGCGCAATATCATCAGCATACATGAGCAGCCACGGAGGCTGCTCATGGGAGTTTCTGATGCTGTCTGACACAACGTCTAATACTACGCTGAATAGGAACGGGCTCAGGACGGATCCCTGGTGTACACCTACAGTAATGGGAAAGGGTTTAGTGTCGCCAACAGTGGTCCGAACCACTGAATCGGAATCGCGGTACATGTCTCGGATGGTGTCAATATAAGCCTCTGGTACTCCTTTGGACCGCAGTGCCCACCAGATCATCACACGAGAAACACAGTCGAAGGCCTTCTCCATGTCCAAAAATAGGAAATGCAGAGGTGTATTCTTCGACCTGTACCTCTCCATGACGATCCTTAGGGCAAAAACAGGGTCCATGGTCCCGTGACCAGGGCGAAAACCATATTGGCCATCAGAGACTGTACATTCCTGTCGGATCCGAGAGTCAATTATCCTCTCAAAGAGCTTCATGGTGTGGGCCATAACCTTTATACCGCGGTAGCTGCCGCAGTCCTGCACCGATCCCTTGTTCTTGAAGACCGGAGTAATTACACTCAGTCTCCACTGATGAGGAATCTCGCCGGTGAGGAGTATGCGGTTATAAAGGCCAGTTAAAATGCCCACACCACGAGAACCCATCGCCTTTCAAGCCTCGATCGGTACTCCATCGGCTCCGACAGCTTTCCGATTTTTCATGCGACGAAGAGCATTTTCCACTTCTTCAGGTGGTACTGGCGGCACTAGTCCCTGATTCGGAGGGAGGTCCGGTGGCTGCACCTCTTTATACTGCTTGTTTAGCAAGTCGCGAAAATACGAGCGCCATCTGTCCTTCACCGCGACGTCTTCATATAACAGATTGCCGTGAGGGTCTTTAACACAGCAGCACTTGGAAATATCCTCTGCCGCTTTGACCCTGGAGCGTGCCAACTTGTAAATAAGCTTATGTCCCTCAGACGATTCCAGCTTATCGTAGAGTGGTTGCAAGTGGTCTCGTCTGGCTCTGGCTACGGCTCTTTTAGCAGCACGTCTTGCAACCCTGTACGCGTCACGATCTTCAGGAGATTTGGACGCTTGCCACTTTTTAAAGAGGGCTTTCTTTACCCTTAACTCCCTCTGGACTGTGTCATTCCACCACCACGTCTCTTTGTCACATTTGCGCCCACCTTTAGACATGCCGAGCACTGCCTTTGCCGCTCCAGTAATAGCTGCTTGAATCCTGTCCCAGTGGTCCTGGACTGGTTCGCCATCAAGCCCCGCGCAAATGTCGCTGGTCGCTTTGGCAAACTCCTGGGATTTTGCTTCATCAAGCAGCCACCACCTGATTTGGCGTCGGCAGCACTCAACGCGTTTGACTTTAGGCTTTACGCAGAGGTCCATGACAAGAAGACGATGCTGTGCAGTAAGACTCTGACCGGGTATGACCTTGCAGTTGGCTACTTTGCCGATATGATGCCTCCTAGTGAGAAAGAAATCGATCTGGGTAGCGTATCTCCCGCTCTTGTAGGTGATAAGGTGTTCGGGTTTCTTTTTGAAGTACGTATACACGATGGCAAGGTCGGCAGCTGCACACGTCCGGAGAATATCTTCTCCTTCCGCGTTGCGACTGCCATATCCAAAGCCACCATGGATGCACTCAAACTCCACCCTCGCCTCACCCACATGTCCGATCAGATCACCCCCCCACAACAATATCCTGAGATAGCGGGACGCTACGCAGCACTCCACTAAGTTTATCCCAGAATACAGCCTTTTCGGTGTCGCTACATCCAGCCTGAGGCGCGTAGGCACTTATCAAGTGGGTCACAACCCCTTCAATAAGCACACTTACGACTATTAGCCGGTCGTTGATGCGTTTCACCTCCAAGACGTCATTCTGTAACTCCTCAGAGAGCACTACGGCAACCCCATTCTCCCCATTTGGCGCACCCGTATAGATCAGCTTGTAACCATTCCCAATGGACCGGGATTTGCTGCCTTTCCACCGAGTCTCCTGTAGGAATGCCACGGCCACCCTCCGCCTGGAGAGTACATCAGCCAGCTCTCTCGCGCGTCCAGTCAGCGTACCAATGTTCCAGGTCACGAAGCGGATTTTTTGGGTAGGGGCTCGCGTCTTTGGCCGTGGCCACCCTCGACACGGTAGCCTTTTTCCACTTGCCACAGGAGTCGGGCGAAGCTCCTGCGCGCCGTTTTGCGGCGGCGCCCTATCCATGGCATAATTCTTTGCTGTACTTTCCATTTTGGGTTTGGCTAATTGTGGCCTTTACAGGAACGACTGCCGTCCGACCTCCCAACCCCGAAGGGAAAGCCTTCGCCATTGCCTCGTTCGTCATTCAGCAGGTGCACCGACTTGCAGGTGAGGTTGACTTAGGCCCTAAGATCTTGGTGGACCCTCATGCACCCAATTTATTGTTATCTTATCGTAATAGCGACTACAACGAGCATCAATATCTAGACCAAACCAACGTCCTCAGAAGAAAACCTGTCAATCATATCCTACAAGATTCAGTCAATCTTTTGCCACCAAGTTCTTCAATGCATGTATCTACGGACCAAATAATATGTATGTAATTACTAAAATTACATGTAGGTAGTTTATACATACACCGTTTAAAACAATTCATCTCTACCTTTGCAAACGTTAGACATTTTACCGACAAAAGTCTCGATTCTAGTAATAAAACCACATTGCGGAATTGGATGTTAATGGTTTCTTGATCTTTTGACCTGAGCATGACTTGCCAAAATGTTACGAACAGCCTTTTACACACGATTGAATGCCACACGTTACCGACTAACCAACCCCTTTTTTTCTGGTTGGGAAATCATCAAATGACTTCTCCCGCTCTTCGTGTCAGACTTTTATTGACTAAAACCCACCCGTTTTCCTTCAGTTGCCCATGTGCCGGGGCCACGGTATCTCTTTCGAACAATCACGCGACCCCGGCAGGCATTGGTCCTAGCAGACCCCTTCATTGTTGCTGACATCTCTTTGAGGCCCGCGTGGAACACTACGCGCCGTTGACCCGAGCTTGGTCCTTACCGGGCGGCGAGCTACCCATTGCTCGCCGCCCGCAAGCTCGCGCCTACGGTGGCCGGGAGTCCGCAATCGACTCCCGACGCTCGGGGCGTCTTCTCCTGCAGCGGCTAGGGACGTAAGGGCGCAGAGACTGCCACTCCCTCACGCGCTCCGCCTCCTCCTTCGCGAGCATTACTGCTTCGCAGAAGGAGGTGACGGCTTCCCATGCCCTCTCGCTCCGTAGCTCGCACCAGGGCCAGACGCGAGAGGTCGCCGCTGCCGATCGCCTCCACGAGGACACGGCGGTGCTCCGCCCAGGCAGGGCACACCTCCACCGTATGCTCCACCGCGTCCTCCAGACGATCCTCACAATGGAAACACCCGTGCGTTTCCTCCCGCTTTATCCTGAACAGGAACCCACCGAAGCACCCATGCCCGGTGAGAACCTGCGTCAGGCAGAAGGTGAGGACGCCGTGGCGCCTCTCTATCCACTTCTCAAAGAGGGAACTTACCGCCGCAATTGTGGCGTGCCCTGCGCTGGGTTGCGACAATCGTACCCGCCATGTCGCCATGAGATCCTGCCGGAGCTCTGTCCGCCGTGCCGCGATTTGTCGCGGCAGCGGAGTTTCGCCTCGGCGTTTCGCCTCCTCGCGCCACTCCCACATTTGGGCGAGGACCTTTGCCTCCAGATCCCATCGCGGCACTCCGGAAAGGAGGCTCGCCGCCTCGCAGGAGACCGTGCGGTATCCCCGGATTAACCGGATGGCCATGACCCTTTGAGCCTAAATTCCCCCCTTGAATTTGGTTTTACGTTATTTTGGGGGCCATCCATAAATTACGTCACACAAAATTCATGATTTTTTGACCCTTCCCCGACCTTGTCACAGCTGGTCACATTTATGAGATCCCCTCGATAGTGTAACGTCACATATTTTGCACTTTTACATCTAGATATTGAATTAGTTCAGCAATTTCGAAATTACTTTTATTTCTATTTCCAAAAATGTTTTTATTTTTAAATCTGCAACAAATCAAACATTTGACGAAAATAACAAAACAAAAAACGATTTATTATATAATGAAAGATACAAATGTAATGTAATTTTTCATAATCATAAGTTGAAAAAAAAAATCAACAAAAAAGACGTCGTTCACTTTTCGAAAGTCAATTGTCAAATGAAATAGAAACGATGAAAGCATGCAGTGACACTGGGACGAGTTTAATCTAACCAACAAAACAATTTTAAGCTAATTTTTATAAATAAAGTTGGAAATATTTTATTAAACTTTTCTTTCATAGTTCATATTTCGTGTTTAAAAATGTTTTTATTTTTTAATAAAATCTGCAACAAATCGAACATTTGAAGAAAATAACAAAACAAGAAACGATTGATTATATTAATGAAAGATACAAATGTAATGTAATTTTTCATAATCATAAGTAGAAAAAAAAAACAACTAAAAAAAGACGTCGTTCACTTTTCGAAAGTCAATAGTCAAATGAAATAGAAACGATGAAAGCACGCAGTGACACTGGGACGAGTGTAATATCACCAACAAAACAATTTGAACCTAATTTTTATAAATAAAATTGGAAATATCTTATTAAACTTTTCTTTCATAGTTCATATTTGGTGTTATAATGGTACTTAAAATAAGTATATTCAATTCCGAAATTTTTAGTTTTTAGTTTTTTTTTTAGTTTATTGTTTACCTAGTTATATGTGCATGCTGTGGTCTCCTGTAATTTAAGGAGCACACGTAAAAGAAACCTTTACAACTGTGATTTGTAATGTGTATGTGTATCCTTTGTTGGAGACCCTAAATAAAAAAATAAAAAAATGGGACGTCACAAAATTTAGGGCCCCTCCCACCCCTTTGTCACACAATGTCACAATTCGTCGACCCCCTCCCCCGCTTAACATTTGACATAATTTATGGCCCCTTGAGGCACACAAACATGTTGGCAATCTGCAAAAGGGTAAACGAGGTAACAGCTTACACAGCCAGTTACTACTTTACTTTGACAACTCAACGGGTCGGAAGCTAAAATTTCAAGCGAATGAAGTCGCTAGTAAATACTAAAATAAATATAATAACACCAGCCCCTCTAGCCAAGTTACAATCATTTCGTGTCGAATTTCGCTCTCCAATCAGTAACGCCTCGGTATCAGCAATTGTAGAAAACGATAAGTTGGTAGCCATGTTGAAGCGCCTGAGCCGGCCGCTCGTTCTACAATGTCTCTAGAAAAATCACACATTATAACAAAGGATTTAGCGTTGAACATTGTAGAAACGATAAAAAATCATTGTATCATTTTGAACGATGTGAGCTTGGCTACGAATTTTCTATTCGTTTGTTCTAACCATGTGACTTAACGTTGATCGACTAGCGTTAACGATTGCAGATTATCAACTTGGCTAGGGGTGCAGTTTTTTTACCCTTCAAACGAAAACAATGATGGAGCTCGTCCATGAAAGTTATCGTGCCATCCTTTTTATTGGGGTTCCCTCTATCTGGCAGAAACTTGATGCTCCGAATTTTATTTGGCATAACACACTTGGCATAATCTTATTTAAACGAATATTTGTAAGGCATAAAAAATGTTTAGCATAATCATTGTTTGGCCGAATGTTTATATGCTCGACATTACGCTGGCATACTTTTAAGATGGCAGAATTTTATTTCGCATAATTACCTTTGGCAGGCTTAAAATTCCGCATAATTTCGTTTAGCATAACATTTATTTAGAGCAATGATTATTTGGCATAATTTCACTTGGCATACTATGAAAATGGCAGAATTTCATTTAGAATAGTTTTGTTAGGCATATTTTCATTTCTATAAAATTGCATTTTAACCTTAAATAAAATGAAATAGTGTCTCAAAAAGTCAGTATATGTTGTGCTACAAAAATTATTGACAGAAACGAATCGCTGCAGAACCGACTCCACGTAGTCTTGTCTGCCCTACCCCTAGAGTGTAATTTAAGCCCGCGTCGGCGCGGAGTGGCGAGGCGGCCCGCGAGCTGAGGAGCAGGTGGTTTTGACGGTCACCGCCGCGGCTGAGGCTGGCCGGCGAAGCCGGCCAGCAAGCCGAAGCCACGGTGGTGAGCGTAAAACCATCTGCGACGATGAGGTCGCGTGGGACCGCCGGAGCCCCGCAGCGCCGAAGCCGTGACAGAAACCATGCATGCTGCATGTTGCATGCTCGCCTGCATGCTGTAAGCTTGCTTGCATGCTGCATGCTTGCTTGCATGCTTGCTTGCAAGCTGCACGCTTGGTTGCTTGCATGCTGTATGCTTGGTTGCTTGCATGCTGTATGCTTGCTTGCATGCTGCATGCTTGTTTGCATGCTGCATGCTTCTTCGATATGAAATTATGCCAAGAGACGATTCTGACTGCGAACTTTCTGCGATATGATGGTTCTACTTTTTAATTATTATGGAATAAAATTTATGCGTAAAGATGATTCTGACTTATAAAATTATGCGTTGTGAATGTATGATAAATGAGTAGAGTACACTCATTTATCATACATTCACAACGCATAATTTTCATGCCAAACGATTTTCTGCGAAATGAAGTTTATGCCATCCGCTGTTATGCAAAATAATAATATGACGAAAAAAATTCTGCCATAAAGGGTGGACCCTTTTTATTGCCCCAAGCAGTAAGAAAATATTTTAAATTAACAACACTAAACCCAATAAGGTCTGCAGATCGTGAACACCGCAATATCCGACACCCATCAATAAGGTTGCCACCGCGAGAGACTATCCCGAAGAAAACCTTCTAATTGAACCTTCTTAATTGAAATAGAACTTAGAGCAGCAATGTGGCGCGCGGTGTCTCTACTTTAGCGCCCATAAAGTAGACAGATGACTTTTTAAATTAAATTATTTCAGCATTGCGAGAAGGTATTACTGGGTGAGTTTATGAGACACACCATTTCATATATAACCTCCATACCGTACCGTACACATAAGGGTTCTCCTTGAGCGTAAATAATTACAAAATAATTTGACTGAGATCCACGATAAATAGTAGATTACGTGCCGACGCGATTACGATGAAAATTAACTGATAAGAACCCGAAATCATTTTTAATATCCCTTGCTAGTTAAAACCACGGGCCAGTGATTTTAATCTACACGATTATACTGATTAACTAATCTCGTAAATCGCTTACCTTACAAAGAATATAGGATTGGCGAAAAAATTAATTGAAAAAGAGGAACACCCTCTTCGTGTAGAGGCGAGGGTGAATCAGCGCCATTAAAAGCATTTTTCACTCGCCATCTTGCCACTTACCAGGTATGCCTGTATATTGCACAGTTTGTCTGGAGGTAACAAATAAATGCGCTGGTAATGGTTGGTCACGTAATATTAGAAGTTTCCGCAGAGTTGAGGAAATGTGGCTATTACTATGTAAACACGATATAATACTTTTATACAGTGATGACCGTGTGGCTTCAGTTAACATGAATGAATGCACGTAGATAATGGATTATGTTAGGCAGATCGGTTGTAGCATCCATCATATATACTTTAAATCCTATAGTCGGCATTCTATTACGGAAGATTGTGGAGATCAACCGACGATTGCAGATACTCGCTATGTAGTAGAGAAATAAACTGGTAGTTTGCATCGAACTGACAACGAATACTTAATGCCTTCATATAAGGAACGTACAACAATGATCCTAGTATACAATGGGTATTATTAAACAACGACGAATTTGTCTCTCGAATGCGTGTCGAAGTGCGAGCATTTGGAAATCGTACCGCCACGCTTGTGTGCCGCTCGTGACATAACAAGGTGAAACCGCGTATGTTTAAATGCGTCGTATGTCAGAGGAATTGGGAACAGTCGCCTAATAGTCACGTGATCACGTCGAGATAAACCCAGGAACGTGAACAGATACAATGGGAGATGGAGGGAAAGAAGGGCCGAGGAATAACAAGACTACCTAAACTCAATGAAAAGGATACGAACTCTTAGAATGTGTTTTTTTAGGGAAATCTTGAAAGTGAAAATGGGACAGAAAACGTATGTAGTACCTGCGGGTAGATTTGGGTAAAAAATGTTCTGTTTCAGAGATTGAAAAACTTTGGTATAATAAAGTCTAACATTATCAAGGACTTTTCAAATAACGCTACAATAAACATTTTAAGGAAAAATATGATCCTTATTAGAAATAAAGGCATTTTACCCTTCATCGCTTAAAGTTATAAAGTTTTTTGAAGTGAAAACTTCTTTAGCGGCGTTGTGCACTTTTTTTGTAATGGGTAAAAAATGTTAAACTCGCGTCAGATCACGTGACCCTGATCGAAAATTCGTAAGACGGACGGAGAGTGATTTTTCTGAGCGATAAACTTTTTAATGTAATATAAATTGTCATGTTTGTGTACGATAGCGCAATAAATAAATATTGTATTCTACCACATAAATTATAGGTAGTACTTTTATACTGACTAGTAATCGCCCATTGGTCGAAATTCGACCGTACTTCATTTGAATAGAAATACATTATTAAATGAAAAACAAATATACAATAATAAATATAAAAAATAATATGGTTATATTTGACATTCAGTAACACTATAGACTTATAGACAAATTGTTGACACTGTACTACTGTGGAAAGGGTTCGCTGGCGTGATGGTGATGGCCAGGACCAGGCCGTAGGTGTAATGAGTAAAGGATACTTCTTCAGGACTCTCTTCTTTATTTTCTTAATACTTCTTAACTACTGGATGTGGAATGAATTATCACAGAAAGCTCTGTTTTTATAGAATTTTCCCTATTATTTTTAATCAATTATGACAGTTCAAAATGTCATAATTATAACCAGCCTGTACAATCGTGAGGCATACAACCTCTACAGTTTGCACACGACTCTAAGTTTTGAATGGGAAACTTACTAATTCCATACTTGACACTCCCCATGAAACCACAGATTTGGAACATCCACAAAAGAATATCCATGCATGTGTGTATTAAATACACGGTAATGAATAGTAGTGTGTGTAACGTGTTATTTATTGAAAATATGTATATTTACGCAAAATAAAAAAAAAATATTAGCATTCGTCACTTCTTCTCTATATAAAGTATAAGTGTGCGAAATTTCATACTCCTCCGTCCGCCCATTTTTCGTAAAAAGGGATCCAAAGTTTTCGCTTCACGTATTAATATATAGATAATTAAAGCAATTCGTGCAATATTATTCCCTAACCATTCCAAAATATCAAAAATGCACAGCATCAAGTTCGTTCATCATTCAAGTTTTCACTTCTGCCGGCACTCCCGGAGTGCAACACGTCGTTTTTTTTATTTTTTTAAGTAATTCTTCATAAAAATTAAAAAGAGCCAAATTAATATAAATGCATGGTAAAATTTATTAAAGAAAAAAAAATTAGGAATCTTGAAGAGTTCTAAACATTGTTTTGCTGAAATTCCTTATATTTGTTTCTTTGAAGACCTTTTGTAAAAAAAAATCCTTTGAATCTTATTCAAATCTTATAGGTACTTTATTCTTGACTTAAAATTTAAAAAAAAAATGAGAGATTTAAAATATACTCTAAAGATAGATATATATATTCGTATAACAAATCCGAAATCTTCTCACTAAGCCATATAATCTTTGTTTAGAATTCAACCGTTAAAAATAAGTGGTAGACGTACTTACGTCAGATAATCAGATACAGGCTATCAGTCAAGATTTCCCGCTTGAGTGAAATAAATAAAACCGGACATGTTTCAGAAACACGTGACTTTACGACATTTACAATACATGCTCTTTGCAATATCATCATCATCATCATCAGCAGCAGCCTATAATGTTCCCAATGCTGGGACACAGGCCTCCTCTCGGTCAGAGGGATTGGGCCATAATCCACCACGCGGGCCCAGTGCGGGTTGGTAGATGTCACATGTCTACGAATTATTGGTCCTAAGACATGCCGGTTTCCTCACGATGTTTTTCTTCACCGTTTTGAGAGCAAAATACAAAACAAAAGGTTATATATAGCTCGTTTCAACAGGGAATAATAATAGGTCTTTACCTATGAAAATGCCGCTTTGTATGAAAAAAATTATACGAATTTTTTTCATGTATTTTTTATTTGTATTTATCGAAATAATCACCCATGCAATCAATGCACCTTTGCCAACGCAGTGGCAGTTTATTGATGCGCTTCTTAAAAAAATCAGCTGGACGGGAGGCAACAAATTCTTTAAAGGCATTTTGTACTGCCTCTCGGGTATTGAATTTTTTTCCCGCCAAGAAGTTATCCAAATTCTGGAAAAAGTAGTATTCTGTAGGCGCAAGGTCTGGTGAGTAGGGCGGATGACGGAGAGCTTCCAACCCCAGTTCTTGCAACTTGGAGACCGTCTGCTGTGCAGTATGAGGTCGCGCGTTGTCGTGCAGGAGCAGCGGAGACGAGCGATTGACCAATGCTGGTTGGAGATGTGCCAGCTTCTCCATCGTTGAGTTCAGTTCTTCACAGTACACATCTGCAGTAATGCTCACCCCGTTTGGTAAGAAGCTGTGATGAATCACATCGGCACTAGACCACCAAACAGTGACCATCACTTTTCTAGGGGTAAGTTTTCGTTTAGGGCATTGTTTAGGTCCTGAACCAGGATCCAACCAACTTGCTGAGCGCTTGCGGTTATCAAACAGAATCCATTTTTCATCGCAGGTAACAATGCGGTTCAAAATTCCTTCATTTGTGTGTCTGTTGAGCAGTGCAAGGCACGTCTCGACGCGTACTTCGCGCTGGCGATCATTGAGTTCGTGGGGCACCCATTTTTCAAGCTTTTTACCTTGCCAATTTGACGTAAATGGACCAATATTGTTTTGACGCTAACGTCGAAAGCTGCTGCTAATTCAGCCGTAGATTGTGTGTCATCAGCTTCCACAATCGCCTTTAATTCGTCATTGTCGACCAAAGTCTTCGGACGACCGCGAGGTTCATTTTTCAGGTCGAAATTTCCAGAACGGAAGCGAGCAAACCAATAACAGGTGGTGCGTTGGTTTGTAGTGTTAGCTCCGTAAACGTCGTTGATGTTGCGTGCCACTTGTGCCGCGTTGCTGCCACGACGGTACTCATATTCCATAATTACTCGAATTTTTAACGTATCCATGATGACGAAAAAGATTGAAATGCGATGAAAATATAACACTTATCAATAAACAAATGACTACTTTTGGAAAAAGAATTCCATGTTTTTAAAATAAAATTAATTTGAAATTAGAATTCTTAGACAAACAAAAATTATTTTGATTTGAATGGCAATTTCATAGGTAAAGACCTAATATGTCACCATTTGGTAGGAATTACAATCAGTCTGTGAGTAATTATTACAGCTATTTAAAATAAAAACATTTATGAATATATATTGAGTGTTATCTACATAAACATAACATCACGCCTTATTTCCCCGAAGGGTTAGGCAGAGATGTACCTATAGTATAGTACACCCACATTTCGCCCGTTATGTTTAAGTCCCATATGTAATAGGGGGCGAGCCTATTGCCATCCACCGGGCACTAATCCAGACTCCGGGCTGCTACAGAGAAATTCCAGGTGGAAAAACCCAATAACACTTTGCCCGACCTGGGAATCGAACCCAAGACCTCATGCTTAGCAGTAGCGCTGGCTACCACTAGACCAACGAGGCAGTTATCTAAGTGTTATCTAATTTACCGAAAATAAAAATGTTATAAGAAATCCGATATTATCCGAAACTTTTATTTCGGATTTGGTTACGGTTACGGATAAATTTTTATATCGGATATCCGATAGTTTCGGTTACGGTAACGGAGCTCCCTAACATCCCTGGTAAAAACATTTCTCATTTCGAGCAACTTGGAAGTAGCGCTCGCCGGCCGCTGCCGCGGCACCGCTCGCTACGCTCGCTCGGCTCGCGCGCGGTTGGTCACAGTTTTAACCTGACCTAACCTATTTACCCACTTCAAAATGACGAGTTATGTTTTTATCATTGTCTAATTATCCACTCGCAGGCAAATTGTATGATTCGTCATTTTGAGCTGAGTGACATAGGTTAGGTTAGGTTAAAACTGTGACCAACCGCGTAGCTACTTCCAAGTTGCTCGCAGAAATGTTTTTACCATTATCTAATTATCCGTGTTTTTGCAATATCCCTAGGGTTTCCGCGAAAATTCGAATTAGCAAATCATCCAATTGACATATACAAAATCACCAGTAAATCAAACACAAGACCACAGATAAATCAACAGTAGGTGAATCGACCATTCGTTTAATCAAACTTAGTTTAATTAATTGTTGTTGAATAAACCGTAGTTGAATTGTCATTTCATTTTAGCCAGTCTGTTAATTGTTTTTATACATTCGCGATATGTCATGGGGTAAATATTTACAAGTTTGTTTAATTTGTTGTAGATGAGCTGTCTTTTCGCATATGAGGTTTTAACCGAGATTTCTGGTGCAACAAGATATTTTTTTGCTTCTTTTTTCGTTATGGCTAGAATCAAAGCAAAGGGTTTTATGTAATTTTAAAGCAGCATGTAGTACGTATAATTTCCTGACTAAGAGAAGAGCAGTGGGGATGAAATAATTTACACAAAGTAAAGCGCCTGCTTGGGTTCGAACTCACGACCTACTACTACTCGCAAGTCGCGGCCGTTACCACTCGGCCACCACCGCTCTTCCCTTCCTTTGCAATATATTAGTACCTATGTTATGCGTCTAGGAATCAATAAGCACTCAACTAAGTTAAACTGAAGCTGTACTGCCAAGTTACTGGTTAATTAAACGTTTGTGAAATCAAGGTTACTGTAGGTATTCCCGGCTAATTAACGCAGACTAAGTTTCATGGTAAGAGGCTTTACTTTGAAACATTTTAGTTAGTTCATAAAGTAGGACGCCGTCAGCCTAGGTGGAAGGACAATCTTCGCAGGCAGCTGGATGAGAATTCCCAAGAATCGAGCTGAATGGCGTGCATTTGGAGAGTGAGTCCACCAGTGGACTGATGTAAGCTGATGATGATATAGTTTTGTAATTTGTTTGTAAAATGTATAGTTTTGTACCACATTTTAGGACATTATTTCTGTTTCAGACCCAGTGTCCTGAAATTAGTGAATAGGAGTGTACTGTTATTTTCTTCATTTGTGGGTAGATATCACAACAAAATGCTTGAAGTAATTCTATGAAACTCAACAAGTTAACAAAGCACAATTTCTTGAAAGCAATTCACTTTTAAGTTCCAACGTATCCTTGAACAAAAATCCTGAAACGTGGTCTTTCATCCAGTGCTCTACCTTATTACATTTTATATTTTTATCTTTTTTTACTCTAAAGATTTATAAACATGTTTCTTACTATAGAATTTAATTTGCTTCCTTTTCTTAGAGATTATAGTTTAGAATCATTTCGCTTGTCAAGAATCAACCTACTTGGTCATTTAATTTAATTTTTTTTAAAAGAGACTGGCTACAACTCGTGAAAACAATGAGAAAAGCCATGTTTCCTTCATCAGAAAAGCCATCTTCTATGCGTTTTTTTTATGTAATTTAATGGCTTTAATATTTTGTTAAGATAAAAATGGCTTGCACTGTTATAATAATCACGTACTAAATAAAAACTTTTACAGAAAATTCATTTGGTTACATACTTTATGATTGTAATAATACCTACGACGCGACGGCGGAAGAATGAATTATTTTAGCTACTAGATATGGTAGATACCTGTGTAACTTAATAATGATTATTTTAGAGTAAAAATGCTTTTAACTTTTATACTAGCCGCACTACTACAAATCTTTCATACAATTTTTAGAAGTGCAGTCGCAGCGCCGCGCCACTACCGTGACATAACACACGTACATATTTTTTGCGTAGGGAAGTGACAATTGAACCTCAATATGAATGCAGATCAACTTAATATTGAAGTGTTTATTGGGGAAGTTAAAAATCACCCTGAAATATGGGATAGTAGTTCTGAAAGTAATTCTAATCGCATTCATAAGAAAAAAGCGTGGGAATTTTTGTGCAACAAATTTCCATTGCCATTCCCATTTCATATGCCATAGTTTTTGAATATTTGATCATTAAATTGACGTATCTTGTAATATTTACTATAATTTATTAGACAAAATAAAGGTAAAGAACGTTTTCTAATACGTGTTAAATTACGAACATCACTAGAATCTGGTTGACGCGCGTCTACTGCGCCACAGTCACGCCACTGCAGCGCTTCTCTTTGGTAGCGCCACTGCAGCGCTTAGTATATTTATTTTGTGAACGTTATTTCTAAACAGTTTGGTTAAATAAAATCTATATGTACCCATGTTTCGTTTTATTTTTTTCTTTTTAATCAGAGTCATTCCAGTAGGTACGTTGCTTTTAATTAATTTAAAGTGTTACTATGCAGTGAAACATATTGATAACTGTTTTAATCAAAAAATATCAATAATAAAGCTTTATTTGTTAATGAAGCACTTTAGATATGGAATGAAATGTTGATAATTAGTGCTAAATAAATGATAAAAACGCAACCAGAATTTTACAGAATATGTGTTCAGATTATTTTACAAATATGGTTAATGAAATAGTATCTTTCGATAAATACTCGTACGATAAACAGGTTATAACAGAAAATGTTCTTCACAGCTACGTAGGCTCTTCAAACACGTGTAAAATATAAACTATTTCTATAAACTATTTCCTTCAAATTCCTATACCTATTAACTATTTATAAATAAAGAAGATCAGACAAGGAATCTCCCAATTGGACAACCGTGGGGCGTCAATCATTGGTGTGGTGAGAGACCCGAACTAATGCAATAAATCCCTTAATCCTAGCGTGTCAGGGGTCCCAAACCTTTCCACGGGTACTTCTCGTCGTTCAGTCGCACGTTACACCACATCTTACGAACGATAAATAACATCCTGGCCACAGAAGACTTTAAGATGTTGCCGACTATACCGTAGACTAGACTATACCCACTAGAGCGTTCCGTGAACGACCAACATCGCCACGTGCCTTGCACGGAGCGTCAACAATTGTCGGCGAGAATATTTATCCGGTGCGGATGCGTTCCATGCATGGCATATTTTCCCTCGACTTTTCTTTTTTTTAAACGGCGTGAACCCAGGAACGTCATGATCGTCTGATGTTATTGTTTTCTCTGTATCACTGCGTGCATGCATGGTGCGTACCGAAAACTTACACACTTTTTTATTTCGCTTTAGAATTTATTATTAGAATGTTAACGACAATTAATCTTTCAGAAATATTGAGGAAGTATCCTCCAGTGCCGCACTTGGACAGGATGTGCAACAAGGCGTACCAGATGATCGACGAGCTGACGGTGGAAGTTCGTGAACTTGGTGGCCATCCACTACAATGAGGAGTGGTACCCTGAGCCTGAACAGTGGCGTCCCGATAGGTTCATCCACTCCACCGATAGTGATAGCCATGACTTCACGTTCTTACCGTCTGGGTTCTGTATTGGTAAGCTGTTACAGCAACTAAATTGTTTGTTGACCCTGTATCGTCAGCACTTATTTTAGCACAATTGTGACATTTCACTATTATAAATAATTAAATCATTTTTAAGGAAAGTAAAAATAAATATTTATTGTACATTGTCCAGTCGTAGTTGCTATTGTGAATTTTTTTCGTCATAATATTATTTAGCATAACAGCGGATAGCATAAACTTCATTTCGCAGAAAATCGTTTGGAAGTGTATTCAAACGATTTATCATACATCATACATTCACATCGCATAATTTTATAAGTCAGAATCTACTTTAGGCATAAATTTTATATCCATAATAATGAAAAGGGAGAACCATCATATCGCAGAGGTTCCCTATCCATTTTCATAAAATTTTAAGACCTAATATAACTTGGCATACACCATGCATCCGGCATGCAAGCAAGCATGCAGCATGCAAGTAGACATGCAGCATGCAAGCAAGCACGCAGAATGCAAGCAAGCATGCAGCATGCAAGCAAGCTCGCAACATGCAGGCGAGCATGCAACATGCAGCATGCATGCTTTCTGTCACGGCTCCGACGGTCCCACGCGATCTCATCGTCGCAGATGGTTTTACGCACACCACCGCAGCTTCGGCTTGCTGCAGCCTATGTTGCGGCGGCGCGCGTCAAAATCACCTGCTCCTCAGCTTGCGGGCCGCCTCGCCCCTCCGCGCCTACGCGGACTTAAATTACACTCTAGGGGTAGGGCAGACAAGATTACGTGGAGTCGGTTTTGCAGCAATTCGTTTCTGTCAATAACTTTTGTAGCATAACATATATTGAGTTTTTGAGACAATATTTTAATTTTAATTTAAGGTTAAAATGCAATTTTATAGAAATGACAATATGCCCAATAAAATTATTCTAAATGAAATTCTGCCATCTTCATAGTATGCTAAGTGAAATTGTACCAAATAATCGTCGCTCTAAATAAATATTATGCTAAACTAAATTATGCGGAATTTTAAGTCTGCCAAAGTAAATTATGCTAAATGAAATTGTGCCATCTTAAAGGTATGCCAGTGTAAAGTCGAACATATAAACATTCTGCTAAACAATGATTATACTAAACATTTTTTATGCCTTACAAATATTCGTTTAAACAAGATTATACCAAAAGTGTTTTGCCCAATAAAATTCGGAGCATAAAGTTTCCGCTAGATAGAGGGAACCCATTGTGAACCTGATTGTATTAGATTTGAAGTAAGTAGGCATAATCTGAGGTTTTATTGTTTCTTTTATCTTCAGGTAAACGCTACGGAATGATGCAAATACGTACAGCAATCGCTTTTTTTTTTTTTCACGATGGGAAATCATCAAATGACTTCTCCCGCTCTGGGCGGAGCGGGAGGGCGTGTCAGACTTTTACTGACTAAAACCCACCCGTGTTCCATCAGTTGCCCATGTGCCAGGGTGAACAATCACGCGACCCCGGCAGGCATCGGTCCTAGTAGACCCATACACTGCTGCTGACATCTCTTTGAGGCGCGCGTGGAACACTGCGCGCCGTCGACCCGAGCCTGGTCCTTACCGGGCGGCGAGCTACCCATTGCTCGCCACCCGCAAGCTCGCGCCTACGGTGGCCGGGAGTCCGCAATCGACTCCCGACGCCCGGGGCGTCTCCTCCTGCGGCGGCTAGGGGCGTGAGGGCGCAGAGACTGCCACTCCCTCACGCGCCCCGCCTCCTCCTTCGCGAGCATTACTGCTTCGCAGAAGGAGGTGACGGCTTCCCATTCCCTCTCGCTCCGTACCATGGCTCGCACCAGGGCCGGACGCGAGAGGTCGCCGCCGCCGATCGCCTCCACGAGGACACGGCGGTGCTCCGCCCAGGCAGGGCACACCTCCACCATATGCTCCACCGTGTCCTCCAGACGATCCTCGCATACAGCAATCGCTCAGATGATAATGAAGTACAGATTCGCGCCTGATGGACCAAAGCATGGGCACGCCACAATTGCGGCGGTAAGTCCCCTCTTTGAGGAGTGGATAGAGAGGCGTCACGGCGTCCTCACCTTCCGCCTGACGCAGGTTCTCACCGGGCATGTGTGCTTCGGTGGGTTCCTGTTCAGAATAAAGCGGGAGGATACGTCCGGGTGTTTCCATTGCGAGGATCGTCTGGAGGACACGGTGGAACATACGGTGGCAGTGTGCCCTGCCTGGGCGGAGCACCGCCGTGTCCTCGTGGAGGCTATCGGCGGCGGCGACCTCTCGCGTCCGGCCCTGGTGCGAGCCATAGTACGGAGCGAGAGGGAATGGGAAGCCGTCACCTCCTTCTGCGAAGCAGTAATGCTCGCGAAGGAGGAGGCGGGGCACGTGAGGGAGTGGCAGTCTCTGCGCCCTCAGGTCCCTAGCCGCCGCAGGAGGAGACGCCCCGGGCGTCGGAAGTCCATAGCGGACTCCCGGCTATCGTAGGCGCGAGCTTGCGGGTGGCGAGCAATGAGTAGCTCGCCGCCCGGTAAGGACCAGGCTCGGGTCGACGGCGCGTAGTGTTCCACGCGCGCCTCAAAGCGATGTCAGCAGCAGTGTAGGGGTCTACTAGGACCGATGCCTGCCGGGGTCGCGTGATTTTTCGAAAGAGATACCGTGACCCTGGCATATGGGCAACTGATGGTACACGGGCGGGTTTTAGTCAGTAAAAGTCTGACACGCCCTCCCGCTCCGCCCAGAGCGGGAGAAGTCATTTGATGATTTCCCATCCTGAAAAAACAAAATGGACCAAAGCATCTGGAGACTGATTCGTACAGCGTTATTTTGGGGCCCTCCAATGGTAGCAAAGTTAAGTTCATTTCACGAACATAAAATAAAAGAATATACCGACCAACACTAACTTAAAAGCTAAAATATAATAACACTAGCGACCCGCCCCGGCTTCGCACGGGTGGACATATATTTTTTAAGCTCTCTGAAAAAAAAAAATTGTTTTGAAAAGAACTTTTGATGATGAGTATCTAAATAGTTCCGAAATCAATTTTAATAAGTGCATTAATTCAGTAAATTTACTCGATTTGGCCGCGTCCGCTGCGTAGAGAGCCGACCGCGCGAGTGAGCCGCGCGGCAACCTGCTTCATAGATGTGCACCCCCCTCCCCTGCGGTTTCACCGTGCGAGTCGTGCGACACCATCATTCATTTTAATACCAATTACAATTTTAAATTCGTAATATCTTTTGAATGGATTGTCCGATTGGAATAAATAAAAAGTAATTTATAGCTATTGAAACAATCTTGCTCAATAAATAGTTTATTTGGATAAGGATTAGTATTTGACGATAATATGATCAATAAACATAGGCTAATAATTTTAATTACTTTTATTCTATGGAAAAGTGGTTATAATGGCTAAAATATAAATGTTTGGTTTATACTATCGCGGACTTTTTTGTAGGCATTATTGAGTTCTACAACTTTTCTATAGAAGTCAACCATACATCTCTAACCATTTAGGCAGCGTTCGCGAGAATCGTTAACGTACGGCAGTTTTTTCGACGCCTTACTCCACAATTTTCACTACCACGAAAAATCCTATCTATTTTCCGGGATAAAATATAGCCTATACGGATTCGGAAGAATTCCTCTAAGTAATGGTAAAAGAAATTTTGAAATCGGTCCAGTAGTTTTTAGCCTATTCAATACAAACATACAAAAATACAAAGGTTTCCTCTTTATAATATTAGTATAGATAAGTTTTAAGTGATAACTAAGTTCTTGTTTTTACAAAAAAAAACATGAATAAACGTAAACCTATTTAAGAAAACTAAAAACACTTTATTTTACTTACCCTAAAGACCCTTAGCTCTTTGTCCTGGTGCCTTTTGCAAAATAAAAAAAGAACGTTGTTTTTGTCTCTACCTTGCCGAGGCACTCTAATTAACGCGTTAGTGCCTTCAGCCAATTCTGCCGATATACTCGATGGGATATCGAAAATACTCAATTGGTATGCATGGAGAGATATCCAATACAATTTTCTATCGGCCTGCAGTATAATAATAACGCCTTTGATTTTTATCTTAGCAGAAAATTATAAATTGACAAAACCTGGTAAATCGTACCTGACAGAAATACAAACATATTTACGAAAACAGTCCAGTACAAAGTTATTTTTGAACATTGACTAAATATTTTATGAGACTGGACATTTTGTGAGAGCAGTTTTATTATCTAATCCATTTTGAAAACAACAGCCAAGTTCCATAAAGTATCTATCTACAAGTCTAGTGCTACTAAAAAAAAAATTCGGTGAATACTTCGGACGGTTCGCTATACTAATTCTAGCACTGGCAATATTTATGAGATAGAAGAAACTCTTCAAGTTTTGAGCGGAGTGATAAGTTTTTCCTCATTGAGAGTAGACCTACCCTAACTTAACCCTTTAGAAAATATAAGACGAATGCAACCTACACTAAGATTTTCTAAAAAAACTATGTGAGGTTAAAACTGCTAGACAGCATAATCGTACTTGACGTTCACACTTACCACAACCGCACCACATTGCAACGACAAAATGTGGTCGAACACTAGTTACATGTAAACAGTGTCGCTGCAGCTGGTCAGTATCGCCCACACCGTTGATTTTGACTGCCAAATTATTCTCCATGTAAATAAAACTATTAATTTTCATAATTATTTTAAAAAAATGCGCTCATTCACGTGCTGTCGTTGTGGACATGATACGTGTGATTTAGTTCTAACGAACATTGTTTGTTCGTAACAAGGAGTTGGATCTAGTGGAAAACAATTGATTTGATCATATACGGACACTAGCTTCTGCCCGCGACTTCGTCCGCGTTAAATTTCTTGTTCCCCCGACCCTTCCCGTCGCGTCGAATCGCCTACCCGTGCGATTTTCCCCGTTTTTGCAACATTTTTCATTACTGCTCCGCTCCTCTTCGTTGTAGAGTGATTTTATATAGCCTATAGCCTTTCTCGATAAATAGGCTACCCAACACAGAAAGAATTTTTCCATTCGGACCAGGAGTTCCTGAGATTAGCGCGTTCAATCAAACAAACAAACAAACAAACTCTTCAGCTTTATAATATTATATAGTATAGATTCACAAATTGACAACTTCAAAAGCTAAACCAAAAAATCTGTTAAATTTTACCTAAAAGGCATTTTTGTTTAACTAGAATGTTTCTTTTCAACAAATAGTGTTTGAATATACACGAAATTCGTTTCAAACAAACACGGAGAGAAAAAGGGATACTAAAAACTAAAAAAATGTAAGGTTTATTATTTTTAGCTTTTCAGTTTCTTCGGCGGTTTAATTTTGTGGTAAAAAGTTTTTATTTTATAATTTTTTGTGGCTTTAATGTAGAAATAATACTTGGCAAGGTATATACCCTATCCAATAAAAAAATAATTATCAAAATCGGACTACTCTGTATAAAGTTATGCGTGGTCATACATAAAATATATATATATATATATACGCGTCGAATTGATAACCTCCTTCGTTTTTTTTCGTCGGTTGAAAATTGGACATCGATAAGTGTCAATTCACAACACCGCCGAGAGTGTATATTTTGTATTGATAGCTTCGATCCCCTTTAGAGGATATTTTGGACAACAAATAGTTGTATTATGACAAGGACGTTATTGTTATATTTTTATCGTAGAACATTTATACATTGATTTTATCAGAATAACAAACTCACGTTAAAATGGTTACAGGGAACGTTTAATAATATGTCTACTTTAGGGTACTTATAAGAAAAAGTACCAATATTCGAGAACATTGATTAACTATCAAACGATTCGCAATTCTCGTGAAAACGAATCACTGCAATCCATATCGTCGATTGAAATCTGTCGATCAATGATTCACTAAATGTTAAGATTCAAGGCGTTCCGTGTCGAGATAAAACTTTGAAGAAGATTTATATTCAACGATGTATCTGCATAACTAATTGTACCCGATGTTTCTTTCAACTTTTTCAAATTTCTAACAGAGACATATCCACTTAAGTTGCAGTGATATTATGCTTAATTTTGAATGCAGCAGCACATCGGTGCGCAATCCATAGTCAACCAGAAAATGCCCATCATTTTTACCATATCGTGATAGCGACCGCAATGAGTATCAATATCAAGACTAAATCGACGTACTCAGAAGCAAACCTGTCAGTCATATCCTACAAGGTTCAACAGTAAATCTTTTGCCACCTTAAGTTCCTTAATACACGTATCTATGTACCTAATATCATGTTATAACTAAAATTACGTGTAGGTAGTTTATGCGTACATCGTTTTAGACACTTCATCTCATCCTTAGCAATACGACGTTTTATTCACAATTTCTTGATTCAAGTAATATAACCACATTGCGGAATTGAATGGTTTCTTGACCTTTTGACCTGAGCATGAGTTTCCAAAATGTTGCGAACAGCGTTTAATACATGATTGAATGTCACACGTCGTCGATTAACCACGTCGATTAAAAGCCTATGTGCTTCGGATTGCCGTACTTGAATCCGTTTTTATATTATTTGGTGGCATACAAGCATGTTGGGCATCTGCAATAATTCTTTTCTCATAATATAATACTAATATACTAATACATTTTGTACATGTACACTTATTATAAAGAAATAAAGTTTGTTTGCAGGAAACTACCAGATGGATTTGAACAAATCTTTTAACATTTGATACCCCAATTATTGAGACAAATTATCACACTTCGATCCTTAAGAGCCGAAAAAAAGGTAAACAAAATGGTAAAAACAAAAGGGTAAACGAGGTAACAGCGCGGGTTCCCACCTGGCGCTGTTACTACTTTACTTTGACAACGCACCGGGTCGGAAGCCAAAATTTCAAGCGAATGAAGTCGCAGGCAGAAGCTAGTAAATCCACACTAATATTATAAATGCAAAAGTAACTCTGTCTGTCTGTCTCGCTTTCCTGATAAAACTACTGAACCGATGTAAATGAAATTTGGTACACAGATAGTTTAGAGCCTGAGAAAGGACATAGGGCAATGTTTATCTCGGTAGTATGTTCCCGCGGGATAATTTCCGACCTCCACGCGGGCGAAGCCACTGGCAAAAGCTAGTACTAAAATAAATATAATTACACCGGTTCTTTTACCCTTCAAACGAAAACAATGATGGAGCTCGTCCATGAAAGTAATCGTGCCATACTTTTTATTGCCCCAAGCAGTACGAAAACATTTTAAATTAACAACACGAGAACAAATAAAACCCAATAAGGTCTGTAGACCGTGAACACCGCAACACCCGACACCCATCAATAAGGTTGCCACCGCGAGAGACTATCCCGTAGAAAACCTTCTAATTGAACCTTCTTAATTGAAATAAAGCTTAGAGCAGCAATGTGGCGCGCGGTGTCTCTACTTTAGCGCCCATAAAGTAGATAGATGACTTTTTAAATTAAATTATTTCAGCATTGCGAGAAGGTATTACTGGGTGAGTATATGAGACATACCATTTCATATATTACCTCCATACCGTACTATCCATAAGGGTACGCCTTAAGCATTAATAGTTAGACAATAAAATAACTCAGATCCACGATAAATAGTAGATAACATGCCGACGCCATGACGATGAAAATTAACTGATAAAACCAAAAATCATTTTTAAAATCCCTTGCTAGTTAAAACCACGGGTCAGTGATTTTAATCTACAGGATTATACTGATTAACTAATCTCGTAAATCGCTTACCTTACAAAGAATGTAGGATTGGCGAAAAAATTAATTGAAAAAGAGGCACCCCCTCTCCGTGTAGAGGCGAGGGTGAATCAGCGCCATTAAAAACATTTTTCACTCGCCATCTTGCCACTTACCAGGTATGCCTGTATATTGCACAGTTTGTCTGGAGGTAACAAATAAATGTGCCAGTAATGGTCGGTCACATAATGTTAGAAGTTTCCGCAGAGTTGAGGAAATGTGGCTGTTACTATGTAAATACGACATGACTGTATTATGCAGTGATGACCGCGTCGCTTCAGTTACCTTGAATGAATGCACATAGGTAATGGATTATGTCGTTACGTATTCCATCACCACTGCTCTCAAAACGGTGCAGGAAAACATCGTGAGGAAACCGGCATGTCTTAGAATAAAAAAATCGAAGACATGTGACATCTACCAACCCGCACTGGGCCCGCGTGGTGGATTATGACCCACTCCCTCTCACCGAGAGGAGGCCTGTGTCCCAATATTGGTAACATTATAGGCTGATGATGATGATGAATGAATTATGTTAAGCAGATGGGCTGAAGCATCCATCTTACTATACTTTAAACAGCGAAAAGCCTGATCTCCCTGAAGATTGTGGAGATCAACCGACGATTGCAGATACTCGCTATGTAGTAGAGGAATAAACTGGTAGTTTGCATCGAACTGACAACGAATACTTAATGCCTTCATATAAGGAACGTACAACATTGATCCTAGTATACAATGGGTATTCTTAAACAACGACGAATTTGTCTCTCGAATGTGTGTCGAAGTGCGAGCATTTGGAAATTGTACCGCCACGCTTGTGTGCCGCTCGTGACATAACAAGGTGAAACCGCGTATGTTTGAATGCGTCGTATGTCAGAGGAATTGGGAACAGTCGACTAATAGTCTCGTGATCACGTCGAGATAAACCCAGGAACGTGAACAGATACAATGGGAGATGGAGGGAAAGAAGGGCCGAGGGATAACAAGACTACTTAAACTCAATGAAAAGGATACGAACTCTTAGAATGTGTTTTTTAGGGAAATCTTGAAAGTGAAAATGGGACAGAAAACGCTAACCTAACCTATCCGAGTCGGGGTGTTAACCATAATGACGTTTTTTATATATGTTAAACGTTAGACCTAATGATTTTCGATTAAATAAACAATATACGTATTAAACGTTAGACCAAATGATTTTCGATTAGATAAACGTTATATCAAACAACGTTATAATAATTAAGTTTTAGAATAAATAAATGTTATATGGAAAGAAATTATATCAACAGTTGGTATATCTCACGTTGATTATATCTTATGAACGATAATAAAATGAAATTAGACCCAATGAGTTTATACGTTATGAGACGCACCCCTGTGCGGCGTTGTGCACTTTTTTTGTAATGGGTAAAAAATGTTAAACTCGCGTCAGATCACGTGACCCTGATCGAAAATTCGTAAGACGGACGGAGAGTGATTTTTCTGAGAGATAAACTTTTTAATGTAATATAAATTGTCATGTTTGTGTACGATAGCGCAATAAATAAATATTGTATTCTACCACATAAATTATAGTACTTTTATACTGATAATTAAAGCAGTTTGTGCAAAATTATTCCCTAACCATTCCAAAATATCCAAAATGCACAACATTAATATTCAAGTTTTCACTTCTGCCGGCACTCCCGGAGTGCAACCCGTCGTTTTTTTTACTATTTTAAGTAATTTCTTCATGAAAATTAAAAAGAGCCAAATTAATATAAATGCCTGGTAAAATTTATTAAAGAAAAAAAAATTTAGGAATCTTGAAGAGTTTTTACTCCATAAAGTTCTTGAAACATTGTTTTGATGAAATTCCTTATATCTGTTTCTTTGAAGACTTCTTTTGTAAAAAACAATCCTTTGAATCTTATTCAAATCTTATACTTTATTCTTGACTTAAAATTTAAAAATTAAATGAGAGATTTAAAATATATTCTAAAGATACATATTTCGCTGATAAAAAATCAATCTTTAATAATTTTATCATTCGTATAACAAATCCGAAATCTTCTCACTAAGCCATATAATCTTTGTTTAGAATTCAACCGTTAAAAATAAGTGAAAGAGGTACTTACGTCAGATAATCAAATACAGGCTATCAGTCAAGATTTCCCGCTTGAGTGAAATAAATAAAACCGGACATGATTCAGAAACACGTGACTTTACGACATTTACAATACATGCTCTTTGCAATATCATCATCATCATCATCAGCAGCAGCCTATAATGTTCCCAATGCTGGGACACAGGCCTCCTCTCGGTGAGAGGGAGTGGGCCATAATCCACCACGCGGGCCCAGAGCGGGTTGGTAGATGTCACATGTCTTCGAATTATTGGTTCTAAGACATGCCGGTTTCCTCACGATGTTTTTCTTCACCGTTTTTAGAGCAAAATACAATACAAAATTTAATTTGAAATATCTTTACAAACTTCTACCGTATTTAATCTTACATAGAGGTCTCCTTTTAAGTATACAAATACCTGTGCTAGGAGACCCCGCTCTTCTAAAACTAGAAACAATAATGTAGGAGTGTACATAAACTGAAATCAACTTATATCTAGGAAGGTGTGTGTGTATGTGCGTGTGTGCGTGTGAGTGTGTGCGTGTGTGTGAGAGTGAGTGAGTGAGTGAGTGTCGCTTTATGTCAAATTATCGCATGGTGTTGAACAAAAGTGCTTCAATGTCGTCATCGCTCTTTCATTTTAGCCAGTCTGTTAATTGTTTTTATACATTCGCGATATGTCATGGGGTGAATATTTACAAGTTTGTTTAATTTGTTGTAGATGGAATAGAAGCGGATTGTCTGGTGAACTGTCTTTTCGCATACGAGGTTTTAACCGAGATTTCTGGTGCAACAAGATATTTTTTTTTGCTTCTTTTTTCGTTATGGCTAGAATCAAAGCAAAGAGTTTTATGTAATTTTAAAGCAGCATGTAGTACGTATAATTTTCTGACTGAGAGAAGAGCAGTGGGGATGAAATAATTTACACAAAGTAAAGCGCCTGCTTGGGTTCGAACTCACGACCTACTACTACTCGCAAGTCGCGGCCGTTACCACTCAGCCACCACCGCTCTTCCCTACCTTTGCAATATATTAGTACCTATGTTATGCGTCTAGGAATCAATAAGCACGCAACTAAGTTAAACTGAAGCTGTACTGCCAAGTTACTGGTTAATTAAACGTTTGTGAAATCAAGGTTATTGTAGGTACTCCCGGCTAATTAACGCAGACTAAGTTTCATGGTAAGAGGCTTTACTTTGAAACATTTTAGTTAGTTCAGAAAGTAGGACGCCGCCGTCAGCCTAGGTGGAAGGACAATCTTCGCAGGCAGCTGGATGAGAATTCCCAAGAATCGAGCTGAATGGCGTGCATTTGGAGAATAAGTCCACCAGTGGACTGATGTAAGCTGATGATGATATAGTTTTGTAATTTGTTTGTAAAATGTATAGTTTTGTACCACATTTTAGGACATTATTTCTGTTTCAGACCCAGTGTCCTGAAATTAGTGAATAGGAGTGTACTGTTATTTTCTTCGTTTGTGGGTATCACAACAAAATGCTTGAAGTAATTCTATGAAACTCAACAAGTTAACAAAGCACAATTTCCTGAAAACAATTCACTTTTAAGTTCCAACGTATCCTTGAACAAAAAGCCTGAAACGTGGTGTTTCATCCAGTGCTCTAACTCATTACATTTTATATTTTTATCTTTTTTTACACAAAAGATTTATAAACACGTTTCGTACTATAGAATTGAATTTGCTTCCTTTTCTTAGAGATTATAATTTAGAAACATTTCGCTTGTCAAGAATCAACCTACTTGGTCATTTAGTTTAAATTTGTAATAAAGAGACTGGCCACAACTCGTGAAAACAATGACAAAAACCATGTTTCCTTCATAATGCGTTTTTTTTTTTTCATGTAATTTAATGGCTTTCATATTTTGTTAAGATAAAAATGGCTTGCACTGTTATAATCACGTACTAAATAAAAACTTTTACAGAAAATTCATTTGGTTACATACTTTATGATTGTAATAACACCTACGACGGCGGAAGAATAAATTATTTTAGCTACTAGGTACGTTACCTGTATAACTTAATAATGATTATTTTAGAGTAAAAATGCTTTTAACTTTTATACTAGCCGCACCACTACAAATCTTTCATACAATTTCTAGAAGTGCAGTCGTAGCGCCACTACCGTGACATGACACACGTACGTAATTTATTCGTAGGGAAGTGACAATTGAACCTCAATATGAATGCAGATCAACTTAACATTGAAGCGTTTATTGGGAAGTTAAAAATCACCCTGAAATATGGGATAGTAGTTCTGAAAGTAATTCTAATCGCATTCATAAGAAAAAAGCGTGGGAATTTTTGTGCAACAAATTTCCCATGCCATTCCCATTTCATATGCCATAGTTTTTGAATATTTGAACATTAAATTGACGTATCTTGTAATATTTACTATAATTTATTAGACAAAATAAAGGTAAAGAACGTTTTCTAATACGTGTTAAATTACGAACATCACTAGAATCAGAGGGGTAATTGCGGAACTTTTTATCGGTAGGAATTGGTTTAATATTCATAGTTAAACAACATTCATTGCGTTATTTACGTTGCTGAGTCACAATTTATTCGAACAAATGACGCAATGGTTTAGAAATAATCTTCAATCCCATTCAGATTCTGATAAATTGTGCGTTTCGCAATTAGGGTGCTGGTTGACGCGCGTCTACTGCGCCACAGTCACGCCACTGCAGCGCTTCTCTTTGGTAGCGCCACTGCAGCGCTTAGTATATTTATTTTGTGAACGTTATTTCTAATCAGTTTGGTTAAATAAAATCTATATGTACCCATGTTTCGTTTTATTTTTTTCTTTTTAATCAGAGTCATTCCAGTAGGTACGTTGCTTTTAATTAATTTAAAGTGTTACTATGCAGTGAAACATATTGATAACTGTTTTAATTAAAAAATATCAATAATATGACTGTTTTGCATTCCAACAAAACAGGTATTATGTGTGAATAAAACACACAGTGTTGCTAGATGAAGAAGCTGTTGTAAATTTGCCCTTATATTGATAATGTATGGTTAAAACTTACCGAATTATCCATGGTTTCACCTGTCTCTCTCTCTCACCAGCATGCGTCCCTTTCCAATCAAGAAGGACGCTTGGCGCGAAGTGTCAAATTCATAGGGTCTTCAGCTCACCAGCTAGAGAATAGCTGCAACACTGTGTGTTTTATTCACACATAATACCTGTTTTGTTGGAATGCAAAACAGTCATATTATGTGTTTTCTAAAACACACAGTGTTGCTAGGTGAAGACCTGTTTGGTATCTGCTGGTGGTAAACACAAACGCTATGATGAGTGAATTATAACTACTGATCTAGAAAATAAATCAGTTTTATTGCAATTACAATAACATCAGTCTATGTTAAAATTTAATTAAAAATGTATAAATAATAAACATTTCTTGAAATCACACAAAGAAAACGAATTGATCGTTTTTGAAATTAACATTAGAGAAAATAAACGAATTAAATCCCTGAATAGCTATTTAAATTTAACCAACAATAGAAAAAAATGAATGCAATGAATCAACATCAGAGTTGGTATTATCAACTCTGGTTACTGGACACAGTAAATTTTTTGAAATATTTTAATACTTTACCAGTTTCTTCTGTCAAGTATTTCTTGTACAGGTCTTTTCTCCAAGCAACTTCTAGAAGCTACTGCTGACCTGATACTGCCTGGTGGGGCAATATTAACATCTTTGAAAATGCTACGAATCCAACCTGCAATCATTGTTCTTGAAGCAGGTTTTAATTTCCCTGATAGAGAAATAAATAGACTTGAGACAGTTACGTCTGCATTTCTTCTAATTTTAGTCTGTTCTTTAAAGTTATTCATGTGTTGGACAGGGCAGACACAATGGTCTAGGGGTTTCCGCAACAACCAACCGCCGCTGTGTGTATTGGAGTCAGTTTTTGAGCCAAACCTTGGCCAGAGAGTAATCTCATTTCCGTTGTAATTAGATTCTCAGGACTATTTTCTAATAATGTGAGATCATGAATCCACCATGAGTATTAAAGCTGTTCGTCTACTGGTTTCGAATAAAGAATCTATAGAAATCCTTACCCAGTTAAACAAAATTGCAGTGTCCCAAAAAATGGGTTTTGTACTGCAGCAGGTTCAGCAAGTGAAATGGCTTTCAAAACTTGCTGAACCAAAGAATGTTTTGAGATATTTATTTTTGATGGTTGCTTTAATTATGAAATGGCTGCTTTATGTAGGAAACTAGATTTATAAGCTAACTTATGTTCTAAAAATAATTTTGCCAAAAATCTAGCAACCCTTTTGACCCTCAGGAGTTTTTGGGTTAACGTTATTGGTGTTACACTCCAATACCCATTTTCTAATAGGTACCCCTATTAGAAAATGGGTGTTAAAAGTAGATGTCTGTCAACTACTTTTTAACAAGTTCTGTTCCTCTATGGACCAGTGAGCAACTTGATCTGTCCACCCCCAATATCCCAGGCAACAAGAGTCAATTTGTCTACTTGTGCAGGGCAATTGCCTGTCTTCCAATCTATTAGGACCTTCCGTAGGTTCTTTATCGGAAGTGGCTCTACTATGGCTCTCACTCGCAGGTCGCATAGCCAAAAACATTTGATCCACTCCAGTGCTAATAGGATGTAAATTCCTTTTGCACTGAATGAGCCCGTACTCGTGGAATTAAACTGGGTGGAGGAAATGCTATATGTTGTTAAAAGTAGATGTCCGTCAACTACTTTTTAACAAGTTCTGTTCCTCTATGGACCAGTGAGCAACTTGATCTGTCCACCCCCAATATCCCAGGCAACAAGAGTCAATTTGTCTACTTGTGCAGGGCAATTGCCTGTCTTCCAATCTATTAGGACCTTCCGTAGGTTCTTTATCGGAAGTGGCTCTACTATGGCTGTCACTCGCAGGTCGCATAGCCAAAAACATTTGATCCACTCCAGTGCTAATAGGATGTAAATTCCTTTTGCACTGAATGAGCCCGTACTCGTGGAATTAAACTGGGTGGAGGAAATGCTCACCCTAGATGATAGTCCCATTTTCGGCTGAAAGCGTCGCAGAAAATTGCGGAACAATCTTTCAAATGCAATGTTACGCACGTTACGTGATGTACTTTGGCACTATGGCCGTGTCTCTTGACGCGAATAGATCTACGTCTGGGACACCCCACACTTTTAATATAAGTAGCCTCCGTGGCTTGGGGCAGAAGATGCCACTCTGATACATTGCGACCCCTTTTTTTTTTTTTTTTTTTTTTTTTTTCAGGATGGGAAATCATCTAATGACTTCTCCCGCTCTGGGCGGAGCGGGAGGGCGTGTCAGACTTTTACTGACTAAAACCCACCCGTGTTCCATCAGTTGCCCATGTGCCAGGGTCACGGTATCTCTTTCGAACAATCACGCGACCCCGGCAGGCATCGGTCCTAGTAGACCCCTACACTGCTGCTGACATCTCTTTGAGGCGCGCGTGGAACACTGCGCGCCGTCGACCCGAGCCTGGTCCTTACCGGGCGGCGAGCTACCCATTGCTCGCCACCCGCAAGCTCGCGCCTACGGTGGCCGGGAGTCCGCAATCGACTCCCGACGCCCGGGGCGTCTCCTCCTGCGGCGGCTGGGGGCGTGAGGGCGCAGAGACTGCCACTCCCTCACGCGCCCCGCCTCCTCCTTCGCGAGCATTACTGCTTCGCAGAAGGAGGTGACGGCTTCCCATTCCCTCTCGCTCCGTACCATGGCTCGCACCAGGGCCGGACGCGAGAGGTCGCCGCCGCCGATCGCCTCCACGAGGACACGGCGGTGCTCCGCCCAGGCAGGGCACACCTCCACCGTATGCTCCACCGTGTCCTCCAGACGATCCTCGCAATGGAAACACCCGGACGTATCCTCCCGCTTTATCCTGAACAGGAACCCACCGAAGCACCCATGCCCGGTGAGAACCTGCGTCAGGCGGAAGGTGAGGACGCCGTGACGCCTCTCTATCCACTCCTCAAAGAGGGGACTTACCGCCGCAATAGTGGCGTGCCCAGCACTGGGTTGCGACAATCGTACCCGCCATGTCGCCATGAGATCACACCGGAGCTCTGTCCGCCGTGCCGCGATTTGTCGCGGCAGCGGAGTTTCGCCCCGGCGTTTCGCCTCCTCGCGCCACTCCCACATGTGCGCGAGGACCTTTGCCTCCAGATCCCATGGCGGCACTCCGGCAAGGAGGCTCGCCGCCTCGCACGAGACCGTGCGGTATCCCCGGATTAACCGGATGGCCATGACCCTCTGGGCCGCAAACAACCGGCGCGCTGGGCGCAGCCTCAATGAGGGCGCCCACACCGGTGCCCCGTAGAGGGCACCCCTTGCTAGGCGACCCGCTATTCCGTTTAGACTCTCCGAGAGTAAGTGGCTGAGGGAGTTAAATGTAACTGCTCTGCAAGTTTTAGGACTCTGGTCGTTAACCCTAGTAGTGCCAGGGAAAGTATCCCCCTTTGTTCTTGAGGTATGCGACCAGGGTTCTGTTGTCCGACTGAATATGAATTTGCACACATTCAAGAGCCATCCGCTGACTGTTGATGGCCGCCAATACGGCATACATCTCTATCGTGTATGAGCGCTAGTGTCCTAGATATGGGACCCACTATATTGATAGGTAAGTGCTGTTTAAATGAGCTCCTCAACCCAAGTCAGCAGCATCCGTCGTCAAGAAGTGAGTCACACTTTTCTTGACGTTAGTGTGGAGCTGTAATCTTCAGCTGTTAACCACCATTTTAGGTCTTGCTGAACGGGTAGAAGAAGTTTCTTTTTCTTTTTTTTTTTCTTTTTCTTTCTCATATTCGGATTTGGTTGAATATTTTTATAAAGAGTTGGGCTCTGCGGCAGCGCAGTCGATCTGCTGATACTGCGTAATTTGCGAAGTTCAGCAAACCTAATAAACTCTGAGCATCTGGCAGAAAACTGTCTCCATTGGTTAACATCTTGGAAATTATTACCTTTATCTTTTTTATCTTCCTGGGAGGAAGTTTTACCCAGTTTTGCTGAGTGTTCCATACCAAGCCAAGATATTCTACCTCCTGAGACGGCTACAGAACGGACTTGTGGTAAATTTATGTGCCAGCCCCAAAGTTTCTAATGTTCTCAATGTTTCCGAAACCTGAGAAACCAGTATGGTCCGATCCTGATTGACCAAGAAAAAGTCGTCCAAATACACAATTATGAAAAAAACTTGTGTTCAAAGGATCTCCGCAATCCAATTTGTTACTAAGACAAACATTTTTGGGGCCGATGACAGGCCAAATGGTAAGGTTGTCAATTGTAACACTTCGTTGTTGTAAATCACTTGGTTGAACCTCCTGTATTTATCTGCAATTGGTAAATGAAAATAGGCTTGGTGAATGTCTATTTTCACTTACCAATCGTTTGACTGTAGGAAGTTGGCTACATCTGTTTGTGAAATTAAATGGAAATGTTTCACTGACACATACGAGTTGAGACCTCTGAGGTCGAAGGTAGGACGTAGCCCTTCGTCTGATTTTTTACTAGGAACATTCGACATAGGAAACATTGATTGAGAATTGGCGGTATCTCTAATATTTTTTCTTGTTTTAAGTGGAGGATAATGTCCGTCATGTCCTTTGTTACCTTAGTTGCAATTTTTTTTTTTTAAACTCATGTGTGTCTTTATACTGTAAGGTAGGTTTCTTGAAGTATGGGATGCGGCCGCCTCTTATTAATTTAATTAAATATAATTGTTTGCTCGCTGTTGTTGCCATAAATTGGCATGATCATTTAAACAACCCCCTTTGAAAGCTCTAGTTTGATAGTCATTTTTTATTAGTGTTGGAGGGTGTGTTATTTGTAGTATATATATATATATTTATATACAACAAAAAAATACAATTACTTTCACAATCAATATTTACGAAAGGGGGGCTTCTGTTTATTTTTAAATTTTGTGTTTTGCTTATTTTGTAAAATGTAATCTTTGTTCTGTGTTTTTTTATAACGGTCCTGATATTTCTTGTTTTGAAAATAAGATTTATTGAAAGCTTTTTCTCCCTAATATAAGCCGGAGTATTAAGGCACACCTGAGAACCACCTTAAGAGGCTATGATAGGCTGCAAAGCCTGTCGGCTAAAAAGATATGCTTGGCTAGGAGAAAAATCTTGAACAGTTCCTTTTAAATTTGGATTTGCAATTTCTTTTAAAATTCGAACTCGTTTAATTTCAGTGCATTCTGAACACCTAACGCACAATCTGCACTGCAGTCTCTGAATTTTTAGTAATAGAAAGGAGTAATGCAATGTCCAATATTTAAGATATTTGGATTTGCTAATGCCCAGTCAAGCAATTCTTGTAACCTTTGTCCTAAAATATTATTAGTTATGCCTGCTAATAACATTTCCATGGAAGCTAAGTAAACTTTGCCCTTATTAAAATGACACCTCTCTTCGTTAAGTTTAAGACCTCAGGACTGGCAAAGCAAGATTGTAGGGCTTTTTTGTATCGAATGCCCTTCCAAGCAGGGGAATCAAGCTTTTGAAAGTGAGCTAATTATTTTAATCGTTTTTTATCAGCCTGTGGAATATCTGATGTGGCAAGTTAATTATGTAACTAGATATAAATCCCACTTGTTCAATAAGAGTGTCTACACGTGCGTCCGGTCATTTCAGAACATGTGTACTTCTGTGAAAGTTTTCATCTCTTATTGGGAGGCGATGAAGGTATACCCTCTTCGTCCTCCGAGGAATGAAGAAGATGATGACGATGAGTCATTAGGTCTCGCATTATTCGATTGCTGAACTCCATACGAAGCTTCAACATCCGAACTATGCTCACCTCCATCACTTACCCATACAATTTTTTCCGGATTAATCTTGAAACACTAATTTATACGGGTAAAACCCGAAACGTATACTAAATTGACACTGTGTGTTAATTTTACGCGGTAAATTATTGTAATTATCGCGTATTTTGTAACTTTGAAAATTTTTCCATGTTTTACCGGGAAAATTTACAAACGCTATGAATTTGACACTTCGCGCCAAGCGTCCTTCTTGATTAGAAAGGGACGCATGCTGGTGAGAGAGAGAGACAGGTATAAAACCATGGATAATTCGGTAAGTTTTAACCATAGATTATCAATATAAGGGCAAATTTACAACAGCTTCTTCACCTAGCAACACTGTGTGTTTTAGAAAACACATAATAAAGCTTTATTTGTTAATGAAGCACTTTAGATATGGAATGAAATGTTGATAATTAGTGCTAAATAAATGATAAAAACGCAACCAGAATTTTACAGAAGTTATTATGTTCAGATTATTTTACAAATATGGTTAATGAAATAGTATCTTTCGATAAATACTCGTACGATAAACAGGTTATAACAGGAAATGTTCTTCACAGCTACGTAGGCTCTTCAAACTCGTGTAAAATATAAACTATTTCTATAAACTATTTCCTTCAAATTCCTATACCTATTAACTATTTATAAATAAAGAAGATCAGACAAGGAATCTCCCAATTGGACAACCGTGGGGCGTCAATCATTGGTGTGGTGAGAGACCCGAACTAATGCAATAAATCCCTTAATCCTAGCGTGTCAGGGGTCCCAAACCTTTCCACGGGTACTTCTCGTCGTTCAGTCGCACGTTACACCACATCTTACGAACGATAAATAACATCCTGGCCACAGAAGACTTTAAGATGTTGCCGACTATACCGTAGACTAGACTATACCCACTAGAGCGTTCCGTGAACGACCAACATCGCCACGTGCCTTGCACGGAGCGTCAACAATTGTCGGCGAGAATATTTAACCGGTGCGGGTGCGTTCCATGCATGGCATATTTTCCCTTGACTTTTCTTTTTTTTAAGCGGCGTGAACCCAGGAACGTCATGATCGTCTGATGTTATTGTTTTCTCTGTATCACTGCGTGCATGCATGGTGCGTACCGAAAACTTACACACTTTTTTATTTCGCTTTAGAATTTATTATTAGAATGTTAACGACAATTAATCTTTCAGAAATATTGAGGAAGTATCCTCCAGTGCCGCACTTGGACAGGATGTGCAACAAGGCGTACCAGATGATCGAGGAGCTGACGGTGGAAGTTCGTGAACTTGGTGGCCATCCACTACAATGAGGAGTGGTACCCTGAGCCTGAACAGTGGCGTCCCGATAGGTTCATCCACTCCACCGATAGTGATAGCCATGACTTCACGTTCTTACCGTCTGGGTTCTGTATTGGTAAGCTGTTACAGCAACTAAATTGTTTGTTGACCCTGTATCGTGAGCACTTATTTTAGCACTATTGTGACATTTCACTATTATAAATAATTAAATCAATTTTAAGGAAAGTAAAAATAAATATTTATTGTACATTGTCCAGTCGTAGTTGCTATTGTGAACGGGGGTCCACCCTTTATGGCAGAATTTTTTTCGTCATAATATTATTTTGCATAACAGCGGATAGCATAAACTTCATTTCGCAGAAAATCGTTTGGCAGTGTATGCCAAACGATTTATCATACATCATACATTCACATCGCATAATTTTATAAGTCAGAATCTTCTTTAGGCATAAATTTTATATCCATAATAATGAAAAGGGAGAACCATCATATCGCAGAGGTTCCCTATCCATTTTCATAAAATTTTAAGACCTAATATAACTTGGCATACACCATGCATCCAGCATGCAAGCAAGCATGCAGCATGCAAGTAGGCATGCAGCATGCAAGCAAGCACGCAGAATGCAAGCAAGCATGCAAGCAAGCTCGCAGCATGCAGGCGAGCATGCAACATGCAGCATGCATGCTTTCTGTCACGGCTCCGGCGGTCCCACGCGAGCTCATCGTCGCAGATGGTTTTACGCACACCACCGCAGCTTCGGCTTGCTGCAGCCTCTGCTGCGGCGACGTGCGTCAAAATCACCTGCTCCTCAGCTTGCGGGCCGCCTCGCCCCTCCGCGCCTACGCGGACTTAAATTACACACTAGGGGTAGGGCAGACAAGATTACGTGGAGTCAGTTTTGCAGCAATTCGTTTCTGTCAATAACTTTTGTAGCATAACATATATTGACTTTTCGAGACAATATTTTAATTTTAATTTAAGGTTAAAATGCAATTTTATAGAAATGACAATATGCCCAATAAAATTATTCTAAATGAAATTCTGCCATCTTCATAGTATGCTAAGTGAAATTGTACCAAATAATCGTCGCTCTAAATAAATATTATGCTAAACGAAATTATGCGGAATTTTAAGTCTGCCAAAGTAAATTATGCTAAATAAAATTCTGCCATCTTAAAGGTATGCCAGTGTAAAGTCGAACATATAAACATTCTGCTAAACAATGATTATACTAAAAAAAAATTATGCCTTACAAATATTCGTTTAAACAAGATTATACCAAATGTGTTTAGCCCAATAAAATTCGGAGCACAAAGTTTCTGCCAGATAAAGGGAACCCATTGTGAACCTGATTCTATTAGATTTGACGTAAGTAGGCATAATCTGAGGTTTTATTGTTTCTTTTATCTTCAGGTAAACGCTACGGAATGATGCAAATACGTACAGCAATCGCTCAGATGATAATGAAGTACAGATTCGCGCCTGATGGACCAAAGCATCTGGAGACTGATTCGTACAGCGTTATTTTGGGGCCCTCCAATGATAGCAAAGTTAAGTTCATTCCACGAACATAAAATAAAAGAATATACCGACCAACACTAACTTAAAAGCTAAAATATAATAACATAAGTTTTAAGTGATACCTAAGTTCTTGTTTTTACAAAAAAAAACATGAATAAACGTAAACCTTTTTAAGAAAACTAAAAACACTTTATTTTACTTACCCTAAAGACCCTTAGCTCTTTGTCCTAGTGCCTTTTGCAAAATAAAAAAAGAACGTTGTTTTTGTCTCTACCTTGCCGAGGCACTCTAATTAACGCGTTAGTGTCTCCAGCCAATTCTGCTGATATACTCGATGGGATATCGAAAATACTCAATTGGTATGCATGGAGAGATATCCTATACAATTTTCTATCGGCCTCCAGTATAATAATAACGCCTTTGATTTTTATCTTAGCAGAAAATTATAAATTGACAAAACCTGGTAAATCGTACCTGACAGAAATACAAACATATTTACGAAAACAGTCCAGTACAAAGTTATTTTGGAACATTGATTAAATATATTATGAGACAGGTCATTTTGTGAGAGCAGTTTTATTATCTAATCCATTATGACAACAACAGCCAAGTTCCATAAAGTATCTATCTACAAGTCTAGTGTTACTAAAACAAAAATCTCGGTGAATACTTCGGACGGCTCGCTACTAATTCTAGCACTGGTAATATTTATAAGATAGAAGAAACTCTTCAAGTTTTGAGCGGAGTCATAAGTTTTTCCTCATTGAGAGTAGACCTTCCCTAACTTAACCCTTTAGAAAATATAAGACGAATGCAACCTTCACTAAGATTTTCTAACAAAACCATGTGATGATAAAACTGCTAGACAGCAAAATCGTACTTGACGTTCACACATACCACAACCGCACCACCTTTCAACTACAAAATGTGGTCGAACACTAGTTACATGTAAATAGTGTCGCTGCAGCTGGTCAGTATCGCCCACACCGTTGATTTTGACTGCCAAATTATTCTCCATATAAATAAAACTATTAATTTTTCATAATGATTTTTAAAAAATGCGCTTAATCACGTGCTGTCGTTGTGGACATGATACGTGTGATTTAGTTTTAACGAACATCGTTTGTGTTAAGTGATTTGATCATATACGGACATTCACAAATTGACAACTTCAAAAGCTAAACCAAAAATTCTGTTACATTTTACCTAAAAAGCATTTTTATTTAATTAGAATGTTTCTTTTCAACAAATAGTGTTTGAATATACACGAAATTCGTTTCAAACAAACACGGAGAGAAAAAGGGATACTAAAAACTAAAAAAATGTAAGGTTTATTATTTTTAGCTTTTCAGTTTTTTCGGCGGTTTAATTTTTTGGTAAAAAGTTTTTATTTTATAATTTTTTGTGGCTTTAATGTACAAATAATACTTGGCAAGGTATATACCCTATCCAATAAAAAAATAATTATCAAAATCGGACTACTCTGTATAAAGTTATGCGTGGTCATACATAAAAAATATATATATATATATACGCGTCGAATTGAAAACCTCCTTCGTTTTTTTTTCGTCGGTTGAAAATTGGACATCGATAAGTGTCAATTCACAACACCGCCGAGAGTGTATATTTTGTATTGATAGCTTCGATCCCCTTTAGAGGATATTTTGGACAACAAATAGTTGTATTATGACAAGGACGTTATTGTTATATTTTTATCGTAGAACATTTATACATTGATTTTATCAGAACAAGAAACCCACGTTAAAATGGTTACAGGGAACGTTTAATAATATGTCTACTTTGGGGTACTTATAAGAAAAAGTACCAATATTCGAGAACATTGATTAACTGTCAAACGATTCGCAAGTCACAGGTGAAGATTTATAAAACATCAAACAGTTGTTATCCGCACACCCACCACCAATCATACGTCCTTCGTACCTACTTATAACAAAGCTTTTGTATAGAACAAAGGACTAGGCATAGAACACATTTTAATATAGTACATTCTTGTAACAGAAAATTCTCTTTTATAACATGCTTGCGTATCTATATTTAAAAGGTTTTTTCATGGAAACTATTGATACGAATTTCGTAAGATTGCCTAACTAACTATACCTCAATTCGTGTATATCAAGTTTCAATTTACGTCTTACACCGCACAACGCAAAGAAATAAAAAAAAATTGTTCTCAGTGGCTCCCAGAATCACACAGAAGTCCACCATCTCTACTTTTTAATATTTTCCCTAAGAATAGCTCAAAGAACAACCATTTTCCGAGTCCCATTTCTTGTTTACACAAACACAAATGGGTTTGAAGAGTGCCATTAAAACGGTACACTGCATTTAAGATATTTATTTATTTATTCTTTTTGCAGTAGCCGCCTAGCCTCGTTCGTGACTACCGTGTTAATTGAGTGTCGAGTTCATTTAGCATAAGTATGTAAACATAGATTGATTGCAGTGGACTGGTGAAGTATGTCACCCGCTGCGATGTTCTCGTGAAAACGAATCACTGTAATCCATATCGTCTATTGAAATCCGTCGATCAATGATTCACTACATGTTGAGATTTAAGGAGTTCCGTGTCGAGATAAAACTTTGAAGAAGATTTATATTCAACGATGTATCTGCATAACTAATTGTACCCGATGTTTCTTTCAACTTTTTCAAATTTCTAACAGAGACATATCCACTTAAGTTGCAGTGATATTGTGCTTAATTTTGAATGCAGCAGCACATCAATATGCGCAATCCATAGTCAACCAGAAAATGCCCATCATTTATTGTTACCATATCGTGATAGCGACCGCAATGAGTATATCCTACAAGGTTCAACAGTAAATCTTTTGCCACCTTAAGTTCTTTAATACACGTATCTATGTACCTAATATCATATAATAAGTAAAATTACGTGTAGGTAGTTTATGCGTACATCATTTTAGACACTTCATCTCATCCTTGGCAATACGACGTTTTATTCACAATTTCTTGATTCAAGTAATAAAACCACATTGCGGAATTGAATGGTTTCTTGACCTTTTGACCTGAGTATGAGTTGCCAAAATGTTGCAAACAGCGTTTAACACAATCATGATTGAATGTCACACGTCACCGATTAACCATGTCGATTAAAAGCCTATGTGCTTCGGATTGCCTTACTTGAATCTGTTTTTATATCATTTGGTGGCATACAAGCATGTTGGGCATCTACAATAATTCTTTTCTCATAATATAATACTAATATACTAATACATGTTGTACACGTACACTTATTATAAAGAAGTAAGGTTTGTTTGCAGGAGGTAGTCTCAGAAACTACCAGATGGATTTGAACAAATCTTTTTACATTTCATACCCCAATTATTGAGACAAATTATCACACTTCGATCCCTAAGAGCCGAAAAAAAGGAAAAATATGGAAAAAAACAAAAGGGCAAACGAGGTAACAGCGCGGGTTCCCACCTGGCGCTGTTACTACTTTACTTTGACAACGCACCGGGTCGGAAGCCAAAATTTCAAGCGAATGAAGACGCAGGCAGAAGCTAGTAAATACTAAAATAAATATAATTACACCGGTTCTTTTACCCTTTAAACGAAAACAATGATGGAACTCGTCTATGAAAGTAATCGTGCCATACTTTTAATTGCCCCAAGCAGTACGAAAACATTTTAAATTAACAACACGAGAACAAATAAAACCCAATAAGGTCTGTAGACCGTGAACACCGCAACACCCGACACCCATCAATAAGGTTGCCACCGCGAGAGACTATCCCGTAGAAAACCTTCTAATTGAACCTTCTTAATTGAAATAGAGCTTAGAGCAGCAATGTGGCGCGCGGTGTCTCTACTTTAGCGCCCATAAAGTAGATAGATGACTTTTTAAATTAAATTATTTCAACATTGCGAGAAGGTATTACTGGGTGAGTTTATGAGACATACCATTTCATATATTACCTCCATACCGTACAATCCATAAGGGTACGCCTTAAGCATTAATAGTTACAAAATAAAATGACTCAGATCCACGATAAATAGTAGATAACATGCCGACGCCATGACGATGAAAATTAACTGATAAAACCAAAAATCATTTTTAAAATCCCTTGCTAGTTAAAACCCGTGGTTAAAACCACGGGCCAGTGATTTTAATCTACACGATTATACTGATTAACTAATCTCGTAAATTGCTTACCTTACAAAGAATATAGGATTGGCGAAAAAATTAATTGAAAAAGATTACCTTCTCCGTGTAGAGGCGAGGGTGAATCAGCGCCATTAAAACATTTTTCACTCGCCATCTTGCCACTTACCAGGTATGCCTGTATATTGCACAGTTTGTCTGGAGGTAACAAATAAATGCGCTGGTAATGGTTGGTCACGTAATGTTAGAAGTTTCCGCAGAGTTGAGGAAATGTGGCTGTTACTATGTAAATACGACATGACAGTATTATGCAGTGCTGACCTTGTGGTTTCAGTTAGCATGAATGAATGCACATAGGTAATAGATTACGTTAGGCAGATGGGCGTAGCATTTATTTCACTATACTTTAGACAGCGAAAAGCCTGATCTCCCTGAAGATTGTGGAGATCAACCGACGATTGCAGATACTCGCCATGTAGAAGAGGAATAAACTGGTAGTTTGCATCGATCTGACAACGAATGCTTAATGCCTTAATATAAGGAACATACAACAATGATCCTAGTATACAATGGGTATTATTAAAGAACGACGAATTTGTCTCTCGAATGCGTGTCGAAGTGCGAGCATTTGGAAATCTTACCGCCACGCTTGTGTGCCGCTCGTGACATAACGAGATAAAACCGCGTATGTATAAATGCGTCGTATGTTAGAGGAATTGGGAACAGTCGCCTAATAGTCACGTGATCACGTCGAGATAAACCCAGGAACGTGAACAGATACAATGGGAGATGGAGGGAAAGAAGGGCCGAGGAATAACAAGGCTACTTAAACTCAATGAAAAGGATACAAACTCTTAGAATGTGTTTTTTTTAGGGAAATCTTGAAAGTGAAAGTGGGACAGAAAACGTATACAGTACCTGCGGGTAAATTTGGGTAAGATGTTTTTCTGTTTCAGAGAGTAAAAGACATGAATGTTAGTACTTATAATATTAAGGACTTTCAAGTAACGTTATAATGAATATTGTAAGGAAAATTTTTAACATTTTCAGACATAAAGCCATGTTACCCTTCATCGCTTAAAGTTATAAAGTTTTTTTTTTAAGTTATTTTTTCATCCAAATTAAAAAGAACCAAATTAATATAAATGCCTGGTAACATTTTTAAAGCTAAATATTAGGAACGTTGGAAAGTTTTCTACTTCATAAAGTTCTTGAAACATTATTTTTCTGAAATTCCTTATATTTGTTTCTTTGAAGATTTTCTTTTGTAAAAAAATCCTTTGAATCTTATTCAAATCTTATACTTTATTCTTGACTTATTTTTTTTTTAATTCAGCTATTTAAAACATATACTAAAGATAGATATTTCGCTGATAAAAATCCAATCTTTAATCTTTTAATCATATCGTATAACAAATCCGAAATCGTCTCGCTGCGCCATATAATCTTTGTTAAGAAGTCAACCGTTAAAAGTAAGTGATAGAGGTACTTACGTAAGATAACACTGTGTGACAAAAAAAAAATTTTTCAATGACATTGATTTAAATAGCTGATTTCTGTCAATTTGGGTTTGCTGAACACGAATATATGAATGAATTTCTTGTAACACGTACCATTTCAAAGTTATGAGAAATTATACTTCCAGAAATGAAATAAGACAGTGTAAAAGTTTCAAATCAAATATAAACATGTTTAGTCACCTGTATTTTGAAATTAAATACAAAAATAGTACCCCCAGGGGTGCCCTTAGCCAGTAGTAGCTCTAGTTTTAAGTTAATTAAACCCTGGCTGGAGGCCTTATTATTAAGGTAATAGGCAAGTCCGGTTAAGCAGCCGACAACCCCATAGGTTGACCTACGAGATGTCATTATAAAAAAAGAAGCACGTGACATAAGACACAAACAATAGGTACACGCTCTGTGCAATGAATTAATATGTTATGCGTCTAGGAATTAATAAGCACGCAATTAAGTTAAACTGAAGCCTTACTGCCAAGTTACTGCTTAATTAAACGTTTGTGAAATCACGTTTTTGTAGGTATTCGTGGCTAATTAACGCAGACTAAGTTTCATGGTAAGAGACTTTGCTTTGAAACATTTTAGTTAGTTCATAAGGTATGACGCCGTCAGGCTAGGTGGAACGATGATCTTCGCAGGCTGGATGAGAGATGCCGAGAATCAAACTGAATGACGTGGAATTGGAGAGCCAGTCTATCTACCAGTGAACTGGTGTAGGCTAATAATGATATAGATCGGTAACGTGTTTGTAAAATTGTAATGTCTTGTATCAATTTTTTAGGACATTATTTCTGTTTTAGACCATAATATTTTACACTTCTATTTGTTTGTAGGTTTGCAACTAAATCCTTGTAGTAATTCTATGAAACTCAACAAGTTAAGAAATGACTTTTTCCTGAAAGCAATTCACTTTTAACTTCCAACGTTTTATCCTAGAATAAAAATCCTGAAACGTCGACTTTTATCCAGCGGTCTACCTACTTTTATCTTTCTTTACACTAAAGATTTAAAAACTTGTTCCTTCTAAAGATTTTTATTTGCTTCCATTTCTTAGAAATTATATCTTTTACTGGCCTTTAATCAACCTACTTGGTCATTTAAATTAAATCCACACTAATATTATAAATGCAAAAGTAACTCTGTCTGTCTCGCTTTCCTGCTAAAACTACTGAACCGATTTATATGAAATTTGATACACAGATAGTATGGAGCCTGAGAAAGGACATAGGCTACTTTTCATCCCGGTAGTATGTTCCCGCGGGATAATTTCGGACCTCCACTCGGGCGAAGCCGCTGGCAAAAGCTAGTTTGCAATAAAAATGTCTGGCCTTAAGCCGTGAAACAATGAGAAAAGCCATTTATGTTTTCTTCGTAATGCGTTTTTTTTACGAAATTTAAGAGCTTTTAATATTTTGTTTAGATAGAATTGGCTTGCACTTTTTTTATGGATGGGAAATCATCAAATGACTTCTCCCGCTCTGGGTGGAGCGGGAGGGCGTGTCAGACTTTTACTGACTAAAACCCACCCGTGTTCCTTCAGTTGCCCATGTGCCAGGGTCACGGTATCTCTTTCGAACAATCTCGGGACCCTGGCCCCCTGCCAGGGTCGCGAGATTGTTCGAAAGAGATACCGTGCACTTGCACTTTTATAATTACATACTAAATAAAACTTCTTCAGAAAATATTATTTTATTACGTACTGTATGACTGTAATAATAGCTACGACGGCGGAAGAATAACACTTCTAAGTACGGTGGGTACTTATGAAACTAAATAATAACGATTTCAAAGTAAAAATACTTTTTATACGATAAACCTATTTTGTCATTTATTGCAGGCCTAAAAGATTCAAGAAAAAGCTATTTCAATTTACTTCAGATTTTTTTCTTTTTATAATTTTTGTAGGTAAATTAGCCTGTACCTTTATACTTATCATAACTTTTTCAGAAAATAATTATTTTAATAAGAATCTCTTTTATCTTTAAGAATTCAGTCTACCGTGGTCGTATGTTCTATAGCACAATTTATGTTTTTTTTTACAGTTAGCTCGGTTAGATAATAATCTGTATGTGTGTGCCCACACATACAGATTATTGTTTGGTTTTATTTTTTCTTTTTTATCAGTCATTGTAGTACGCTGCATTTAATTAATTTAAAGTGTTACTATGCAGTGAAACATACTGATAACTTTTTTAATTAAAAATACCTATCAATAATAAAGCATTATTTTGTAAATTAATCATTTTAGATATGGAATGAAATGTTGATCATTAGTGCTAAATAAATGATTAAAAAACAGCCCGGATTTTACAAAATATATGTTCAGATTATTTTACAAATATGTTTAATGAAATAGTATCTTTCAATAAATACTCGTACGATAAACAGGCTATAACAGAAAATGTTCTTCACAGCTACGTAAGGTCCTCAAACGCGTGTAACAAGTAAACAGTTTCTATAAACTATTTCCTTCAAATTCCTATACCTATATAACTATTTATAAATTAAAAACATCAGACAAGGAATCTTCCAATTGGACAACCGTAGGGTGTCAATCATAGGAGGAGGCGGGGCGCGTGAGGGAGTGGCAGTCTCTGCGCCCTCACGTCCCTAGCCGCCGCAGGAGGAGACGCCCCGGGCGTCGGGAGTCAATAGCGGACTCCCGGCCACCGTAGGCGCGAGCTTGCGGGTGGCGATCAATGGGTAGCTCGCCGCCCGGTAAGGACCAGGCTCGGGTCGACGGCGCGCAGTGTTCCATGCGCGCCTCAAAGAGATGTCAGCAGCAGTGTAGGGGTCTACTAGGACCGATGCCTGCCGGGATCGCGTGATTGTTCGAAAGAGATACCGTGACCCTGGCACATGGGCAACTGATGGAACACGGGTGGGTTTTAGTCAGTAAAAGTCTGACACGCCCTCCCGCTCCGCCTAGAGCGGGAGAAGTCATTTGATGATTTCCCATCCTGAAAAAAAAAAAAAAGGGTGTCAATTATTAGTGTGGTGAGAGACCCGAACTAATGCAATAAATCCCTTTGTCCTCGCGTGTCCCAAACCTATCCACGGGTACTTCTCGTCGTTCAGTCGCACGTCGTTTCAGCCGTAAGACGTCCACTGCTGGACTTAGGCCTCCCCCAATTTGGGGGGCTTTGCCATAATCGCCACGCTTGGCAGGCGGGTTGGCGATCGCAGTATGGTGGTAAAATGCATAGAGAACGCTGCTGCCCATTCTCTAGTAAGTCCCTTAGTCGCCTTTTACGACACCCACGGGAAGAAATGGAGTGGTGTTATTCTTTACGTCCGGCACCACACGGTACGTTCAGTCGCACGTTACACCACATCTTACGAACGATAAATATCATCCTGGCCACAAAAGACTTTAAGATGTCCGCCCACTACACCGTAGACTACACTATGCCCACTAGAGCGTTCCGTGCCCTACCAACACCGCCTCGTACCTTGCGCGGAGCGTCATTGCGGAAGCGTTCCGTGCTTGGCATATTTTCCCTCAACTTTTCTTTTTTTTTAAAGCGGCGTGAACCCAGGAACGTCTGATGTTTTTTGTTTTCTCCATCTTTCTTGTCTTAGGTAATAGGTAGAACGGGCTGGTGTCAGCAACTCCACGTCTGAGCGCGTATTTTACGTTCGGTATTCCTTGTCTTAAACAGACAATTTTCAAATAGCCAACGTATAGATCAAGAAAATAATTTTGACAACAAAAATATTCACTCGCTCTTTGTGACGCGTCTGCCTCGCGCGATTACAAAGGTGAACTACTACAACCGAGAGAACGAAAACCGTACGGATTTGACACGCGGATGATATACGAATATTGCGGTTCACTAAAACCGTTATGCACGAGTTGGATACGCTCTTGATAGTGGACACAGTAGTCCGTGTCATGTTTATTTGCGTGCCTGCATGGTACGTTCATAGCACGGTTATGGTGTATTACGGTGTAGAGCGCAGATTCCTTTATTATTGGCCTTGGCAAAAGTCTTTACAGATATAGCAGCATTGTTTTTCTTTTTCATCAATCATTAAATAGGTAACGCAGTGTAGTATTTTTCCCAGCTGATATAGCCGGAGGGCTGATACTACTATAGGAATTTTATAACGAGTACATGTACGTTATACGACAATAGGCTTCCTTATTACGGTTATCGGTATTTTGATGTTTATAATTCTTTATTATTACTGAATATTTTTTTAACACAATTATGAAAGCATTGTAGAAAAAAATTACTTCAAATTATAAATACATATACTAGCGAACTGCCCCCGCTTCGCACGATTTTTACGTCTTTAAAAACTATCGAGATTTCTTTATGATATACTCATATTTGCCAGCGGCTTTGCCTTAGACCTTCTTCTTGAATGACTCTGTCTATTGATGAAAACCACTTTAAAATCCGATGAGTAGTTTAAAAGAACTAACCGTGCCGAAAAAAAAATGCGACTTTGTTTAAAAAAAAAAAATAGAAAATATGGAATACATTATCTAAATGATAGTGAAAACCGAATCAAAATCCGTTGCGTACTGTTACGTAGATCAGAAGAACAGCAAAAAGCGACTTTATTTTAAGCACAAGTTGTATAAAAATAAAGGCTAAGTTTGAGGCGTAGTCTGAATATACTTCAACACAATAACTGAAAACAATGTTGAAGCATGAACTACTGAAATAGTTTTCAGCATAACATTACCGCTACCACGCGCCTGAAGTTAAAATCTCCTGGCTTTAAGTTAGCAGGGACTGTTAACCTACAGCCTACAGCTGCTGGAGTCAGTCACGTGAGAGGGTCGGTTCACACGTCAACAGTTCTTTGATAACCCTAACTTTTGTATTAGCTAACCACTTCAGTCGGTCTGATTTTTATAAAAAATACTGGCTTTTCTCCGCGGCTTCGCCTGCGTGGATGTCGAAAAATATCACAAGAGGATTTACCACACAAATAAAAGTATCATATGTCCTAACTCAGGTCCCTGGTCTTTAACTTTCATTCAAATCCGTTCAGCCGTTAAAGCGTGAAATGTAACAGACAGAGTAAATTCCGCATTTTAAAATAAGGTTTAGGCCGCGACATCATCTTCGTGGAAACAAATCTTAATAGACGACATTGTTATTTTTTTTATTTCGCCGGTCATTTAACAGAAGTACTGGCGAAAATAAAAATCGTACAATGTTTTCGTTTCGAATAAACAAATCTGTCGAATCTTGTTTATCCATACAAACTTTGGACCCCGTTTCATCCCCTTAAAGGTTGGATTTTGGATAATCCTTTCTGAGCGGATGCCAACATCATTATAACTATCTGCGCGCCAAATTTCAGCGTTATCCCTTCAGTGGTTTGAGCTGTGTGCTGGTAGATCAGACAGGCAGTAACGGTTGTCTTTTATAAATACAGATTTACTCTCTCTCCAAACAGATTTATTATCCAGACAAGCTTCTACACGCAACTTTGCCGTGTGAAAATTTTGTTTTACGTCGCATCGTCCGCCTGCGATATAACTTCGTTTTCTCTTACGAAAGGTAAGACTTTTTGACTATATTTCTTTTTAGTCGACCCCTAAGAGTCGTAGCACGACATTAAATAGCCTACAATCTTCTTAAAGAATTAGGATATTAACAAATTTTTTGGAAACCGTCTGGTAGTTTGAGAGATTACCCCCTACATAAAATTACAAACAAAAATCTTTTCCTCTTTCTAATATCTGTCTGGAACTATGGATCATATGGATAAACTCACAAACGCGAAGCCAAGCTCAAAAAAGAACTAAAATAACATTCGTTGGATTTTGCATAGAACGTGTGTAAATATGTTTTTATGTAAAACAAGCTTCAACTACCTCTCAACGAGTTTTTGTTCTAACATGTAACATGAATACAATTACGTTCCTTATTTTTATTTAATACTGAACAGTAACAAAACCTACAGCTAGCATTCTCTCTCGGAATTTGTAAAGGTATTCAGACATTCCATGGGCCGCTCGGATTGGTTTCGCCTGTAAAAGTATCACCACATTCGTTCGTGAACCGGTCTCGTCAACGGACATGTATTCAACGTACCGTGTGCAAAATTCTTCTGTACACAAGTAATAAACATGCCACCATGAGATGTAACATATTTACTTAAGGAATTCTGACTAATATTTATGGCAGTTAATCGCAGCAGCAGACTACTCATAAATAACACTAATATTTACGGCTGTTGAAAAAGTTTTCCTAATAAAAACACCACTTATTTACTTCCATTTGTTTTTAGTTACTCTATTTTCATATTAAAAAGACGAACAAACTATTATAAAAGCTTTTCAATAACAAGACAACGGTCGACGCTGACTTGAAAATACGAAGTGGAAAAACATTGAAGACCATTGCTTTCACCAACAATAGAAATGGGGTAATCTTTTGACAACATAAGCAAAAGCTACAAAGAAGTTCTCTTATCTTGGTGCATAGGTCCGTTTAAAGACTCTGTGTTAATACAGATAATACCTTCTATATTCATAGGTTATCCGTACTCAAGCGTGTGAATAATTAGAAGTACGGGTTCTCATAGGTATAGGTTTGTGCCGCTATCAGATATGATTTATGCTGCAATCGATCGGTTCTACGCTGAGTTACGACCTTACGACACAAATCGTAATGAGGTTACCTATTTTTAGATAGTAAACCACACGTGAACGTAAACTACGTCACTCAAAACGTATATTCGTTGAAATGAAAATACACATAACAAGCATTCTGGTTAAAAATTTTGCGACAGCACAACACATGAATAAAAGTTCACACAAAGACATGATTATAGTTTTAAAATTAAATAAATATGGTGTGCAATACAAGTGTTTTCAATTGTGAGGGTTTGTGGCTAAATAATAATAGTCTCACGGGTCGATCGATCAAATTAAGCTACGCTTGTCGCAGTTGGTCCGTGAATGGGTGACCATCTACATACCAAGACCCCTCCGTGCTTCGGAAAGCATGTTAAGCCGTTGGTCCCGGCTGTCATTTGTGAATCTTTGACAGTCGTTACGGGTCGTCAGATGCCCGAAAGTCTGACAACCAGGCTTAGTAATGGGTTACTTATTACCCAGTATCTGGGTTGTGAAGGTTAGACAGGCAGTTGCTCCATGCAAAATACTAGTATTCAATTTCATCCGATTAGACTGGAAACCGACCCGAATATGTTGGGAAAAAGCAGATGATAAGCATTTTCAATTGTAAAATTAATCGAATTTACGTTACGTTAACACAGAGACTGTCACATAGATATGCAGAGGCAGAAACAACGATCTACAAAGCTGACCATTTCCTAAAAGTCGATGCTTCAAAATGGCCGGTTACAGTAACTTCCTGTAAAAGTACTGAATACTTGAACATCCTTTAAGTAGATTCCTCAAAACAAAACCGTTATAATGCCAAGTCAAGAGTAACAGATACACTTTGTCATTCTATCTGAATAATATTTACTTTATCTTTGACGGTTTGTTCGTATCATACACGGTATAAAAGCTTTCTTATACTTTCATCCCCAAGGGGGTGGATCATGATCCGAAATATGTGCTCATCTCACGGCAAGGCAGATGACAGGCTCGGTCCGGATTACGTGTGTGATGTATGGTGATAACACAATATTGTCTGTATTCCTTTAAGGATTCGTTCTTTTGTATTGCAATAATATGTTGATGCTTCGGTGTATATTATGTTGGGGCCCCTTTTCTACAACAAAGCTCAAAATGCTGGTTGGGTGGGTGACTGAATGTACAACACAAAATAAATAAAATAGTATCCTGAGTCGGAAGGTTAAGCTGTTATTGTAACTTTACTAAGAGAATGTATGAGCAAGTGGAGTGAGCTAGAAAATAAGAGCATCCTGATTCGGATAGGTACATAGCTCTGTGGTAGGTAGGCTTTAGCTTTCATTGTAGAGGGAGCGTAGCAAGCTCGAAATTTGGAGCATTCTGGACTGGGATTGCTTAAAATTTCATTGTAATTTTACTTTTAAACTCGAAATTTGGAGCATCCTGTCTCGGATAGGAACAATGTTGTGTTGTTTTACTTAATGTATGTAGAATGTAGGTGCAGAACATAACACGCAGAGTTCGAGAATTAGACCGCGCTTGTAGCTTGAAGCTTTTGTAAGCCTTAACTTTAATTTTCACATTTTCATTATATATTTTAATAGTACTATCTTATCAATAAGAATTTCAGATTTGGGATAATATTTAACAAATTTTTGCTTACACATTTCGCCTCTTGCCTGTAGCTTCGGGCCTCCGTATCCTTAACACGGCTGATTGGGCGGGTTGCTACGCCGCTGTTTCCCTAGATATATTATTTTCTACTCAATGGCGCATTCATGATCATCTACCCGGAATCACACCTAACTCCAGGCTGCTTATTAAATGAGTCCTTATTAGTAAATTTTTATAGATATCAGTCACAAGACTAAAAGGTTCACGCGGTAGGTCTACGAGACGGTCTACGTCGCTACGAAACTCAGTAAGCTGATACCAACTTCTTATTAAATAAAGATATTATAAATATTTGAACAATTTAATAAATATAGCAAAGTTTCTGAATATCGATCACATAGAAATAAAGTCGCTTAGCTAACTTTCAAAATTAAGTAATAGAAATTATTGCTTCTACTTACTTAATTTTCTACTTACTTCAGGGCCTTAAGAACTTGAAAGTTAATGAAAATTAAACTCGTTAGCGATATTTTTCAGCAAAACATAAAATTTACGTTAAAAATAATGATATTACCTGCTCTAATTAAGTTAAGCATTTGAGCCAAGTGCTGATGAACTTTGCCGTAAAAAAGTGAGGACATTAATAGTCATAATTGCTTATATTAAACGAATTCTTTTACTGAAGCTATACAAAATTAGGAGACATTTATACAAATTAGTTGATCTTAGGATTATAAGTAAGGAAAGTGAAAAGGCTTACTGAACCCTATCATTAGCGAAGAGAAAAATAAAAGAAAGTTAGAACTGTGGTAAAAATCCATTACGCTCGGTGACTGTCTGTTCGGAATTGTTTGTTGTGCTCAACTTGTCTTGATACTAGGAAGAAAAACGGCCGTAATGGCCGTTAAAAATGAAACCCTACTGAATTATTAATGCAAATTATTATCCTCTCTTATACCGTGAACATTGATTAAATGTTCAACTTTGACAATGAAATAGAATGATGCTTGAAAGTAGACTGATAAATTATGCGCTACATTTATTTTATAACCGGCACTCAAATGTAATGAATTACTATTTTTGAACCTAAAGCACGTAATAAATTACTGGAAACTCATTTATCGGCTCCTGAAAATGTACAGCAGGTACACAACCTCGTGGAGCGTATTAATTATCAATCCTTTTATACATAATGAACGTCTAACCCTTCCGGACAAAGCTTTTACCCATTTAGGCGATGAGTTTCCTTTAGGTAAGTTCTGTTTGATTCAAAAGGAATTGTCTGGAATCGGTGGCGTTAGTGAAGTGCTGCGAACCGAGCCGTCGGGTGAAATGCACCGATTCCCTAATGTTTCGGTTTCAGTCGGGCTCGAGTTTCCAGTGTAACGGCGGGAGAGCTCCGGGCCGGACGCTTGTCGCACGCTCCCGATAGCACTCCGCGTAAACCGTACCAATACGAAACGATATACGAACTCCGACGTGTAGGAGAATTGTCGAATATATTTAAAAGTTTTCTAAAACAAGTTTTGAAGTGTCAGCGGTGCCTGTCGCGAGAATGCCTTCGCTAAGTGCTTAACAACGTGCTGCATCGGTGAGTGCAGAGCGACATGTGTACCATTACCACCTACCAGCTCGCTTGCTTCAGAACAATAAAGCATTTCAATTACGTACCGTGTTCACCACAAGGCGCTATTTTGGTAAAATGATGTGACCAGAATTTTGATGGAAGCAAAACTAATTAAGAGTTCCAGTTATACTTCAGAATATAACTTTGGAAATCACTTGCCTAAAAGCTTTCTTTCGTATCGATTTAAATTTGATTGCTCTTATTAACTGATAAGGTTTAAAATAAGTTGTCTCTAGATAAATAATTTTAGAAATTACCTATAAAATACGATCAATACTGTTTAGTAGAGCCAGAATAAATAAAATTTTCTCTTCGATTTTAGCGTTAATCTTCTTCGGAATTCTCTTAAATATGTAGTAAGAGTCCATTACTTCTCATCAAGAAAGTAGAACGGGGAAGGGTACGGAATTGTTACCAGGCTGGGTAATAATGGACCAGCTGAAATGAAGAGAACTTGATTTACATTTATGTTACTGCTAATTTCCACTAATGGCACAATTGACCTTACTTCGGTCGGTCGACGGTGAAAAATAAATTCACCAGCTAATATTTTTTAATTAGTAATATCCATTCGTTAGATTGTATCTACAATTCTGGCTAAAATAACTTATCACGTAGAATTTAAAATTCCGATTGTATCTTCGTGAATTATTCTGTGTTTAAATAATTGTGTGCTTTGAAAGATTTTCAGGCCCTGAAATTATTATTTGTTTTATTTGATTAATGAACTACAAGAATCTGTATTTTCTCACCACTAATTAAGATTAATTACTGTTGACTGATTTAAATGGGTAAATGTTATATTTAATTGCCTGCACCAAACCCCGGTGCCGCAATGAAGATAAAATATTTTTTTGGGATTGTTTGGTTAAAATTATTTTTAGATGATGGTTTATCTAATGTAATTTCGTATTTTTACGACATTGTTTAGTTTTCCAAATATATAACACTAGTGTATACCAGTGAAATTGGATTTTGTGAGGTGGAAATCAAATGATTTGATTATCCAACCCTATTTTGATGTTCGCCCATAATAATATGTAATATCTGTGAGACAAGTAAGTTGGTGCTGTTAATATTGCGAATCCAATACCCTTAATTTTTTTATTACTAGCTTTTGCCAGCGGCTTCGCCCGCGTGGTGGTCGACAACTATCGCAAGGGGACGTCCTATTACCATGATAAAATCCTGTGTTAATCCAGATTATAAATTATGTTTGCACCAAATTTCATCAAAATCCGTTCAGCCATTTTTGCGTGATTGAGTATAAATATTCAACCCTACAAACTTTCACATTTAAAATATTATAGAAGGGTAATAGGATTTATATATAAGGTGTATCTATTCATACACGAAATATTTTAAGAGGTACACCTGTAGGTGGTAAAGAAGCTACAGCAACGAAAAAAAAAATTTTTAAATGTATTTTTCCAAAATTTAATATTTAAAAATTATTAGACGCACATAAGAAATACTGGCTCCTTCTTATTTTTTACGGCCCGAGACACCGCAGCCAAGCTCGTGCCGTCCGGTCGCCGCCCTCGCAGCGTCAGGCGGGCCATTCATAGAATTTGGAGTAAAGGTTTTATGCAAAACATCTCAAGCAGTTATAAAATTATAAATAACTAGCTTTTGCCAGCGGCTTCGCCCGCGTGGAGGTCGGAAATTATCCCGCGGGAACATACTACCGGGATAAAAAGTAGCCTATGTCCTTTCTCAAGCTCTAAACTATCTGCGTACCAAATTTCATTAAAATCGGTTCAGTAGTTTTAACAGGAAAGCGAGACAGACAGACAGACAGACAGACCGACAAACAGACAGAGTTACTTTTGCATTTATAATATTAGTGTAGATGTAGATTATGAAAATTCAAAAACGCTTAGATAAAAAAAATATTTTTGCTTCTACAGCTTCTTTACCACCTACAGGTGAGTACCTCTTAAAATATTTCGTGTATGAATAGATACACCTTATATATAGGTATTAAAATCCACTAACTACAAAAGCTCAAATCCACAACAAAACTTAGATTATCAATCCACAACAGAACCTAGATAAGTGAAGACTTCATACATGTTACTTTATATACTTATTCCAAATTCTATGCTCCATGTAGTAGTAGTAGAGTACATATTGTTTCACTAATACTTCTGTTCTAATTAACTTATATGATGAACGTTAACAAAACTTCAGGCAAGACGATGGTAGAAGCGCATGTGTGTCTAAAATAAGATAATCGTTTCTGCCAGACTGTTTGCTTACAACCGGCTGTCACGAAATGATAAGCAACGGATTTTCTGTCATTGCGTTCCATTTGATTACACCTACGTTCTACATTCAAATGTAAACGAATATGGCTGCACGTGTAGAATGAAAATGTAACTTTGAAACAAATCGTTAGGCATCGGGAGATACATTTCACATAGTACAAGTAATTAATTTTATTTTTGGACTAATTAATACTATAACTTAATTAAATATCTGTTCTATCACCTTCACTTGAAGCCAAGTTAAGAACGAAGTCATACCGCACTTTAGAACAGAGATTCCCAAACTTATTTTGTCACTTTGAGAATAAATAAATTTTTAGCGCGCCCATTTTTTCACCTACTTAAAAACTCGCCTCTACACGACGCCCCCATTTTTTTTCTCACCCCTTTAGGCCTGCAGCGCCCACAAGGGGGCGTTATCGCCCACTTTGGGAAAGGCTGCTTTAGAAGGAGCTATCATAATTGAATACGTTTTTCAAATATAGTGTCTATGTTGTTGTTTGCTTAGAAGTTCCCTCGTCTGGGACCATCCCTGGGTGCAGCACCTAGGTCATGGTGGAATTTAGAGCAGGCTATCTTAGTTTCCGTGTGGTGCCGAACATAAAGAATAGCACCATCCCATTTCTTCTCGTGACTGTTGTAAAATGCGACTAAGGGACTTACTAGAGAATGGGTAGCATTGTTCTTTAGGCATTTTACCACCATACTGCGATTGTTAACCCCAAGCGTAGTAAGTATGCCGAACACCCCATATTTCGGGAAGGCCTATGTCCAGCAGTGGAAATATTTCGGCATTGAATGCGTGTTCCAAAATTTAGTCTGTGCTGTTGACCGTTTAGGAGTTCCTTCGTTTGGAGCCATCCCTGGGTGTAGCATCTAGGTCATGATGGTCCATCTTAGTTGAATGCGTAATTAAATTTGCGTGTCTGGATTGTTGAATCAGGTTATGCATCATTAAAATGTGTTGTCTTTTCAACTGAACCAACATAAAAAATTTACTCGAAAAAAAGCTTATGTACCCTTATTGGTTAAATAAATGGTCACGAAACTTCTATAAGCTTTATTTACTGGTCATGTAGAGATTTCTGTTAAATTTAATAGATACACTCGATAGTAGTCTTCATTGGAACTGTGTATATACCTACACAATTATTGGTAATGGCTAATAAATTTAAAATACAGACCTGTATTAAAGATGAATAAGTCAACAAAAAAGTTCCTTTTAAAATAACCAGTTACACTTAACTGATTTTTTTTTACATAGTAGTAAGCTTAAAATCTATCAGCAATCAATACCCATGCTAAAAATAGCACTCTATCAGAACAACTTCAAGGTTTGAAAGCAAATTAATCTTGTGAGCCAACTGACAAACTTTTTCAATAGACGTCTAGTGACTACGTTTCGCCATGTTCCACCGACTCTACTCTCACATGCCATCCGATAAAAGAATCCGAGTAACATTTGTACTTAGTTTTACATTTAAGTGTAGTTTTAATTGATTTAGGTTCCACTTTCCGATGCAGGTAGATTACTTTACAAAGCGCGCTATGCAAAGGTTATGTTAAATAGAGATTTGTGTAATTAAAATTTTAAATAAAAAATATTACTTTTGCTAGATAGGTACTATGTGAAAAATTATGTAGGATTTAGTGCCAATTTCACCAATTAAACTGAACGCAATAATTACGTCTAAGCTGCGTTTAAGAGCTGTCAATATTCCAAAACAAACATGACACTGACAGCTCTTGAACGCGGCTTAGTTATGCGGTTCGCGTTCAGTTTAATTGCTGCAAAAATACGCCCTTAGTTTTTGGAAATAAAGTCGAAGTTTTCACAAATGATCATTTGGAAAGTCTATTGTAATAATTATAACTTGTGGCCGCCCAATGGTCTAAATTCGACAATAATTCATATTTTTTATAAAATTTATATTAAATATTATATTATTTATTTAAAAAATACATGTTTCTGCACTCCGTCTCCATAATTATGAACTTTAACTGCGTGAAAATTTTTAATCCTCCATCCGCGTAATTTTCAAGAAAAAGGGTTCAACGTTTTTGCTTTACGTATCAATATATAGAAGAGAATCAATCAGCAATAGAAAACTAGCGACTCGGCCCTGCTGTGTACGGTTTTACGACTTAGACGAAACATCAAGATTTTTTTGTCCTATGTAAGTTTAATATTAATGTATTATAAACCATAATAAACCGTCCGGAATAAATGCTCGAAATGATTGCGAAAAACACATCAAAATGCGTTGCATAGTTTAGAAAAACAGCGCGGTCCCACAGACAGATACTAAAAGCGACGTCGATGTTTAATACGTCTATAGATTTTCAGAGTTTTCCCCCAAAATATTGGAGACCGACCATTGAAATTTAACTTCGAATAAATAAATAAATCAAGAGTCATTATTATTCCCAAACGTCAAGTAACAAATACATTTCCAAACAACTCATCGGATTGCGCCGACCAACAATAATAACGAAATCAAATTGACGATTCTGATTCAATATTTGATATTAAAATAGAATTGATTGACGCTCGTCAACTCAAAGGTAAACTTGGGGCTGCAAAGATGAAAATTTAATTTGAAATTATAACATTGGTGGGCATTTGTATTTGATTCTAAAATCAAATCACAAAAATTTCGTCGACTGACAGGTAACACTCACAAATTACTTTTTCTGTATTTCCACAATTACATCGATAGCTAATAATAACATAAAAATTTAGCACCAAATAGTAATTAAAACCTCATTATATTTTCAATATTATTTCAAACGCCCTTACTTAATGAATTTTACTTGTCAACCGACGATTAACGTATCGACTTTAGAACCTCTTTCTTATTTTTTCATCAGGAAAATAGTAGTGATTTTCTTTTTTGTTAGTTTGACTTTAAAAGTTGCATAAGGATAAGCCTACATTGTAAACCTATTAAAAACGAAACAATTACTTATTTAACTGCGGCACTGTAAGTCCTACGCGTTATTAAAAACCGTACAATATCAACGAATATTTTGTTCATTCAGGATTGTATTTCCTTTACAACACACAATATAATACAATTATGTACGTGTTACAATAAAAAACAAATTGGCAACGAGAGAATCCAGCGAATATTGAAGTAGCTACGAGCACGAGCTACGAATTGCTACGAACACCTCAAGTGTTCAGCGATACTCAACCTTTTTTGTTACGTTTCATTCCATCCTCTTTTACCAGTGAAGCGGTTTTATCTACAAAGGAAGGAATCTAGCTAGGTATATAACTACTCTACATTCCAAATATAAGCACTCTATAGCGCTACTTTCTTTCTTTCTCTTGGCGCGTTGCCAAAATTAGAATGATCGACGCCATCTTGTTTTTTGAATGCTGTCAAGTGTCATTCTAGAAAACAATTGCACAAATGCTTACCAACAGCGCCCCCCCTCTGAACATCATTGCTACCTCGTGATGAATTAAGTTTCAGTACCAGTATTAATTACTTTATGTTTAGAGCGAGCGTACATAAAACTCGGTGGGGTTAACCCGACCCCAGGTTAACGACACCTGATTCGTCTCCATCAAATGACTCTTACAACCTGCGCCCCGTAACAGCTGGTATACTGTAAATTATGCATAAACATGGAACTACACTAAGACTTGTTTATTAATGTTTACGGTGTAAGACCGTAAACATGAATAATCAAGTCGAAGAACGTGTTTGTTTTGGGATGACTTGACTAGACCCTGATTCTAACGGTGTCCTTTTCTCAGTCCATTTCGATGATAGGTCACGACTTGAACTGCTATTAAAATCCGTGACCTCGCCGTTATCCAGAATTTCCGCCGTCTTATTACAAAACTATCTAACTTTAAACCGAACCTAAACCATCGACACAGTTTTGTAATTCGAACTTTATGCCGACTTCAGTAAAGTTCTTTGTACAAAATTGACAACCTAAGACCGGACTAAGATGTTAGTTTTGTAAAAGGAACTGTATTTCGATTTCTTATTTCAAAATCCGAGTCAATGGTTTAATACATGCTTCAAGGAAAACTTTGTTTTGTATTATGACCGCAAAAGTCCATCAGTACAATAATAGTCATGATTTCTTACGCAGATTACAATAAAAAATCCAATGGTTTACCACCTCTGGATGAGTTTTTATTAACTTATCTGTAGAAATTCAGTTTCGTTTCTTTTTCATATATTCGTAGGATACTTTGTATACGGAAAATTAGACGTGCAACCCTAATACTTGGTTTTCCACATGTAGGTGTGAAGATGACGCGAACATCGACGTCGCCACCACTGCGCCTGCTGGAGCGCTTCGCCAACAGTACGCCAGCGCCGGCCACGACCACCACCGCCAACAATGTTGGCCCCCCAGTGCCCAAGCCCAGCGCCAACAACAAGAGGCCCACGCCTATTATTATATACCCCACGGGTAAGATACCGTAACGTAAGCCTTATTGTAACTGCTCCGTCTATGGGGGGATTTTTTTTACTAAATTCTGTTTTTTATTTTTATGCATTTACAGGAAATAAGAACTAAACCAAAAAAAAATGGAGACAAACCAAAGATAAACTGCCTCGTAGGTCTAGTTCTCGGAAAGCTACTGTTCTGGGTTCGATTCCTAAGTCGGGTCAAGTGCTTTTGCGTTTTTCTTTTGGGAATTTCTCACAAGGAAACGTTCCCAGCTGTCCCTCTCCGATTTTGATGCCACTGAAATATGTTATTCTACGTTGAATTCTAAGAGACACGTATTTTTTTTTTATCGGCGCGATTTCAAATATTAATTTTTAATTATTTTAATTTTCATTAAAAAGAATAAAAGTTCAACCACCGAAATTAAAAGTTCCACCTGGAAATGTTTCCTTGTCAGTAGCAGCAGAATCTGGATTTGTGCCCGGTTGATGGCAATAGGGTCACCCCTGTACATCACATAAACATAATTGGCGCAATGTGGGTGTACTATAAGTATATACACCTCGCTCAACCCTTTGGGAAAACAAGGCGTGATATTATGTTTTGTATAAATAGCTAGCGGCCAGCATGGCTCCGCAAGGGTAGATATAGGCATTTAACAAAAAAGAAAATATGCTATACTAGCTTTTGCCCGCAGCTTCGCTCGCGTTAAATTCCACCCCCATTTTAGGGAAGTGGGGGGTTAGAAAGAGACAAAAAGTAGCCTATGTCATTCTCCATCCCTTCAATTATCTCCACTTAAAAAATCACGTCAATTCGTCGCTCCGTTTTGCCGTGAAAGACGGACAAACAGACACACACACTTTCCCATTTATAATATTAGTATGGATAATTAAGGATAATAGATGGATGGATGGATGGATTAGGGATAATTTAGGATTGTAATTGTGAATGAATATTTCACATCGGTTCAGTAGTTTCGGAACCTATTCAATTCAAACAAACAAATCTTTCCTCTTTATACTATTAAAGTGTAGATAAAGGTTCTTAAAGATCACTGTGTTCCGGTTTTCCTATACAAGCATAATATGTGATTGATGTGTATGAATATGCTATCATCCATCTTTGTGTCATTCTAAAATAATGTATGTATTCTTATATTTTTTTCCGAACACAACACTTCTTTATGCCGTTGATACGTGAACTAATTAAATAACCTATTTAACTTCCCCGATCCCTTTATGAAGCACAACATATTTATAAACGCGAGGGCAATTTTTCCGGACTAATATGTAAGTGGGACAGGTATTCACCTTTCTGTGGTGGATATCTGAAACGACAGAAATACATGATAACGGAGGGCCAAAGCCTGGTTTTCTCACAATAGAAGATATGTCTCAGTGTAAATTGCCTCGTTATATTTTCGCGACCTTTAAATTTTTCGGGCGCACCTTAGAGCTTCTGTATATTTTAACTTGACTATAATATTGTTACGTATGCCGAATTTGACAGCTTTACATATTTAGTTAGTTAAGTTTGAGAAGGGGTAAAATGTCAAGCCAACAGTCCCATCCGTCCCTTTCTGATATTATTTTGGAATACAAGTAGTTTTCAAACATACCGTAATGACTGTAATTTCCGTTGATACAGGCAGGGATTTAAGGGAGAGTGGGTCTGAATATGAAATAGTGAAGTACCTAATATTATCAAATGACTGCCTCATTGGTGTATGAGGTCCTGGGTTCGATTCTCAGGTCCAGCAAAGTGTTATTGAGTTTTTATACCTAAAATTTCTCTGTAGCAGCCCGGAGTCTTTGTGCCCGGTTGATGGCAATAAACTAATACTCACCCCTTATTACATAAGACTTAAACGTAACTAGCGAAATATCGGCTTACTATAGGTACACCTCTACCAATTCCCCTAAGGATAGGGCCTTAAGGGAAACACAGCGTGATGTTGTGGATGAATCTGATACCAAAATACAAGAAAAAACGTAAATTTTAATATCTTAATCCTAATACATATATCAAAAGAATTATACACCTAATTGTTCTTGTAGAAAAAAATTACACAGCAATTATTATTTCTATCTACATAAATAGAACAGTCTTAACTGTAGCCGATTCGAGCGTGTTGAAACTAAGAACATCTCTAGTCGAACTGTAGTAGTTAGTAGCGTGTCTAATGACTTACTACAAGACTGATTAAATGGGTAATTTGCAGCAGCTTAATCGTGCAAGTTCCATGGTAATCGGAATATGTTTCTACTTGACGTTCCAATGTGATAAACCAAGTTTACGACTCCTACATGCCACTGATTACACCGGGTGGGCCGATCGATACATTACGGACATTGTGAACTAATTCAAGTGTTAATAGCATTGCTTTTAAAGATAATAACTTAATTACACCACTATAAAACGGTGTTTTTATTTACAAATAATATCACGAAACAGCACAGTCAGAACCCCAATTGCATAACACGCTATTAATTAGAAATTGAATCATTTTAAAGCTTATTGCTAATCCATTCCTTCATATGTTCAAAAAAATTGTCTGCTTGGCAACGTAAAAAATGCCATGAATGTTGTACAACTGTCAAAATGAAAGCGATAGCGTATTACGCCTTATCCACTCGGATTAGGAAAGCCCAAAATTTATGTTTCAAATAGTTTGTTTTTCATTGGGTGCGAAGGTGTTATCGCGATATTTTGAATAACACCATTATTGCAAATTTGCCTGGGTGGAGGCTTAAAATTTGCCTGATTATTATCACGAACTGGGGCGGCAGTTTGGGTTGCCAACGTCGTCATTATGCCGACCGGCTCGTTTTAGATGGAAAGTGAAAAAAATGAAAAAGTAATTAGGATGGAAGGGGAAGCTAAGTTACGTTCTCACGAAATATTCCCCATTTTTCGGCTGAAAAAGGTTGATTTAATTACCGAGATCCAATGTCAGATTTATTTATGAAATGTAACGGAAGATGTTTTTGCCTTTTGCCACAAATTGGCCACCTTTTTTTATTATTTACGCTTTCTAGACGCAGCTATTTCTAATACTGTATAGCAGCAGAATCTCCTACACACAGCAACCATTAAATGTAATATGTCGTAACATCTTGTATAGTCTGTAGTGCTAGTACAAACAGCCGGTGTCTTGTTTAATATTGGTCTCATTTATCGTAGATAAGGCTGTGCACTTAGTTGCCTCTGCCTCGGGCTTCCAACGTCAGAAGTACCGCACACGTTGTAAAGCCGGCCATGTTGGCTTTAGATAATATGAAAGAGTATTTTTAGCTCAACCACGAACGAAGAGAAGATTAAAAATTCGCTCTCTATCTTTGAAAATGAAGTTTTAAAGTTCGTTACAAGATATTCCTAATCTTGTATATAGAATCTGAACAGTCATTGACCCCCGTCGTATTTTGTTCAACATTTTATTTTACTTGCACAATTTGAATCTTAAATTGTTCAAGTAAGTAAGCAAGACACATTTAATAGCAACCATTACCCCTTAAATGTGTAATAAAATTAGAAAATTACTTTAGTAAGTACGTACTTAGCTAACATTGCAATAAGTTCTGGCATGTTCAATTAAATATCTTTTAACTAAAATTTAATTAATTAAGTCCAACTTAACTTGTTTGAAACTTTGATTACTGTCTATCGTTCAGCTGTTTTTGACAAACGAAATAATGAGGAGAATTAAAACTGTTTGCTAAAATATAAAAGTTTAATTTGCAATGCTAGACGAATTTTTGAACCGTTTATTTATAAGTAATAAATATTTTTCGATTTAGATAGTTCACATCAGCAATTTCAAATTCAGAGCATACGTTAGATAGTTATGTTTTCAAAGCGATTATGCGAAATACCATAATTTCAAATCGGAATTTATGTGATGATCGACCTGGAAATAATTATTAAACCCACAAAAAAAGATTCAATACAGTAAGAAATAAAGAATATCTACCCAAAACATGACTCTATTAAGCAGAAATATAACGAAACGCTTCAACAAACTTTAAAATATGCAAAATATAAACTAGTTGGCAGTGGCTCAGTATCGCATCGTCAGCGAGTTTGCTCACTTATTTAGCTGCCACAAAGTGTTCGGAAAAATGCTTATCTCTAGGCTCCATTTCACTCTGCTCTCATTTCCACGAACTTTCAGCTATATTTCAAATAGTAGGTTTATCCAAATAGTATAAAAACACGACTAAACATTTATGTTTTACCAGCTTTTGCCAGCGCCTTCGCATGCGTGGAGGTTGAAATAATCCCAGAGGAAAGTATGGAATAAATGTGTCCTATGTTTTAATCCAGCTTATAAACCATAAATGTGCCAAATTTCATTTAAATCCGTTCGGCCGGTTTTCCGTGATTTAGTTACAAACATCCGAACGTCTAAACTTCCAAACATTCAAACTTTCACATTTTCCACATGTTCAAATACATCGTTGTGTCGTCAAATCATCTGAATGTTTAACGTACCCAAATGTGCAATTAAACAAAAAGTTTGGTTTTCAGCCAAGGTGCATGTTGACACACACCTGTGGATGAAACTCAAATATGTAGATGAAACATAAACACAAATAGCGAAACGAAAACGACACGCCTTGTTTTTATTGCCCTCAACTCCGAACATTGTTGAAACTCACCGAGTCTGTTGGTTTATACCTTACTTGGTACATATGTGGCCCCACTCTCCGCGCCCTTTGTTCAGGGGAAATAGCCGAAGGAATTAGACTATAAACATACTTTTTCTTGTTCCAGTGACGCCGGAATCGATAGTAGTGCCGATTGTTTCGTGCATATTCGGCTTCCCATTGTTAGCGCTCACCGTTATCTGCTGTTTGAGGAGGAGAGCAAAAATGGCGAGGTGAGTTACGAGCATAATGGTAATGACAAGGACGTAACGAAATCACAGGCCATTTACTGAACCACTATGGTCGTATATTTGGGCGGCTCGATAACGTAATGTCCTCCACGATAAACCCTTCAGGGACCGCTCGTTCACTTTTAGGTCAAATTTCGTTGATTTAGGACATCACGAGACGTTTCCACGTGCAATTTGATTCAGGGCCTGTTCTGCGACTACTTGATCGATCGAGTAGAAGATAAGTTGAGCAAATACGGCCAATTTACTAAGCGTATTTACATAATGTATAGGAAGCTATGGGCGCATGATTTTGGTAAATGATTTTCCCTTTCACGGTCGAGCTACGCTAATACCCCATATACGCGTTCCGCAAGGGAAGCAGTTACACGTAATGTGAGTGATAATGATGATTGATTTAACTGAGATCGTATACGGCTGTAGTTAAATTCAGCTTCAATGCTCCTACGGATTACATGAAGCAATTTTGCGCACTGCAGACTAATAAAGTGAATATTTTATCGCACTGTACTGGAAAACAGGGAGTTGTTGTGCCTAATAGACACATAGGTAGACGTAGGACATGAATGTGAGATAATATTTTAGATTTAAATGCACGAACATGATTTACAGGAATGTCGGTAAGATTATCTAAAGAACTATTCTAACACTTTTAGAAGAGTACTAATCTTAGCTTAACTGGGCACTCCACAACTTAAAGCCACTATTTGAAAATTCTGTCTCGATAGAAAACCAAGCCACTTTAAATCCAGATATCTTACTAGCGCCACTTTCGTCCAAGTGTTCAGTACACAAGATATTTTCAGAGAACGTGCGAGGCGAAGAAATTGCGAGTTGGACCGTGGGGAGCTGTCAGTAGTGAAGATGTCACCTGTGAGATCGAAGCCTCGAGCTGTCAGCTTGATCCGGTCGCCGCGACCACCGCCCACGCTAGAACTGGACACCGTGCTCGAAGAACGATCCGACCCAGAACAGACTACACTCTCACAAGTACGTAGTAGTTGTATTCATGAACTACGGAAGTGTCATTACTTCTACGAAATATGGGCGCTATCGGACACCTGTCAAAGTCAAATTGCGAACATAGTGTAAAGTCGCCAAAATATACAATGATACCAGGGTCGTCGAATATAGTGGAAGTCTGGAAATCTTCGAATAAAATTTAATTTAATAAATATAAACAAACAGATTTTTTATCAAATTAAATTTTACGAACCTGATGGGCTGTATTGAAAATTTAAAAAAACATGTACACACGACTACACATCAAGCTATACATTTCTAGTTTAAGCTGAGATCAGTTTAGGTATACTGGAAACTCATCATACATATTATGTACATAATAAATTTGACTATGTAGCAACTAGGTATACCGACGTACTTATTGTAGGTAAATGAAATATGGAAACAAAGAGATTACTAAAGCTCTGGGAAATAAAATATGTATTTCACTGCTGCGGTTTATCGTGATTTGGACAATGAAACGTGACTTTTATGTGATGCTTGATATTATTTATTTAACGCTTCGTATTGTTCTCACGGATGGACTTTATTATAACCTACCTTTTTTTGGGTGGGAAATCATCAAATGACGTCTCGGGTGGAGCAGGAGGGCGTGTCAGACTTTTACTGACTAAAATACACCGTGTTCCTTTATTTGCCTGTGCCAGGGCCACGGTAACTGTTTCGAACAAATTAAATTATTAAATTAAATTATTTATTGGTCCAATGTTACAATTGTTACCTTATTATTGTTAACTAAATGGTGGTCTGTAACTATTAACGTTAACATAGAACTTTACAGCGGACCCCAAACTAGGCGGCGCCTGTATCTTGGGGACCAGAGTTGTGACACATATTATAGTTATATTTTCCACTGGGGTTTAAGTCAGAATGAGTAGTGCAAATGACTATATAAAACTAAATTGAGATCAACGTGAAACTAAAGCTTAAATCGTAAATTATAAAAAAAAACCTTAATTTGTACTAAACAGCACATAAAACTAAAATATTAAACAATTTAAAACAATTTGTTAGACAATCAAAAAAAAAAAAGTAAGAGAATAAAATAAAATAAAATGTTAGAAAATCAAATAAAATGTGTAAGTGTGTTAGTGTGTGTGAGTGTGGTGTGGCTAAGTGTCAGTGTCTGTGGTGGGAGTAGGATTCCTAGTGTGGATTGAAGGAAGTGAGAATGTTTTCAGATTCATCGTATGAAAGTCCTAGTAGCCATAGTTTGATAACTTTTTTGCATGAGGAGAGGGAGAGTTCTTTTGGATTACAAGGCAAACTGCTGGTGACCTTGTTATACACAAAAGTATGTAGATAGGCGGGACAGCGTCTTGTTAAGAGAGATGTGGTTCGTTGTAGCGGGATGTGAAAGACACGTTTGGAAGTCAATGAGTGGTAGTCAGGTCGGATTTTTAATGTTTTGTGTATGCGCAGGTATGCATTGAGAATAAATAGTTGGCGGACACGTAGAACTTGGAACTCGTTGTACAGGGAGTCAGTGGAGTAGAAAAATGTTTTTTTTAAGAGAACTTTTATAACAGCTCTCTGGGCTCTTTCAAGTTCAATCATTATCGTTTTCCCAGCTCCACCCCAAATGGATACGCCATACTGTATGATGGATTGGCATATAGCGAAATATACCATGCGCAGGATGTCTTTTGGAGTACGGTCTCTTATACGCAACCCTGGCAGAAAACAAATGGAATTTACAGATTATATATAACGTACCTTAACTGCTGTTGTTCAAGTTAATTTAGTCAATAATAAGGTTCTGTTTTCTCGATATACAGCTGTATTACTAAACTAGTTTCAATCCCAAGCTACCCATTGCTGCAATATTCTTTATGTCTCTAGAAATCTTCATTTGTTTTCTCGTTGAATTGAATGTGTGATAAATTCTCAAATAATGTTTGTTCGGCTCCATTGTAATTTTGACAAAGGTCGTGGGTCCATCCCACGACCTTCCTTCCTTTCTGTTCTCATTGAGAATACACCACTAAATTTAATAAGTAGATAATGTACCCGTCATAAAGGGTAATTCATTTGAATCGAGCATAAAACCCGATAGATTAAAATCTGTTCCAAACCATCATAATCTAGATTAGTCTTAGAATCTCTATTCAATTACTATAGTACTAAATTAATAATTACAATATAAGTATCATTATTTGAGTAGGTACCTAATTGGGCATGCAAGCAAATTAAATTTTATGAAAATACAGAATCAATTTCATTTCATGTCAAAAATGTAAATTCAATTCAGAAGATTATAATGTGAAGTAAAATTTATGTCAGTATTATATTACAAAAACTCTTTAAGCTTACGACTCACCATCCCCTTCTCTTAAGATTTTTTTTACAAGAGTTTCCCTTTGAAGGTGGAGATCACACCAGACCGTGAGGTGGGCACGATACTGTTCGGGGCCGTGGGCGCGATGGGCACGGCAGCGGCCGCGGCGGTGTGCAACCGGGACAGCTAGCGGCGCGGCTCGGGGCTGCCCGGCGCGCGCTCGCCGCTGTGGGCCGCACTCACGAGCCAGCCACTCGACGAAGACGACCCCGATGACGACGAGACTGGCGGCGAGGACAGCTAGCAAATGGACGAGCGCTCCATTGTCGACATCGGCGAGCGCATGAAACTTTTCCTGGACATTCCACTCAGATTCTGAATCAGTGAATTGTGAAGTGTCTATCATCTTGAAATACTTGAACAATTAATCGACTGCTATCAAATTTCTAAACGATGTAAATAGATTCACTTAGGAAATCCGACTTTAATCAATTCCGTCTGGATCTACATGTTTCCGAATATTGAAATTCAGTGTTTCGTGAATCGATTTCTCTTACAATAGTACGTACCTAATGTGTGCACAGTATTGGGTATGTATAGCAAGCTAAAGTGGCAATGTGCCGGTCACATCTGCCCTAGAAAATAACTGAACATTGAACGAGTTTCAGTATAGGCCTCGGACAATGAAGCGTGGCGGTCTCGTTCCGGACTAAGGGCGAATTTCACTGTAAATGTTGAACCGCGTTAAAACCTATCGTTCTCCAATATTCTTTTGAACGCAGTTTTTTCTATTCTGTTGGCGTTCAGTTTCATTCGTGAGATTCTCCCGGAGAATGGCGACCAAATAGGTACAATTATTACCAAAGGTAAGGCACAATCGAAATCTTAGACTTGAAAAGGCCTACGTAGATTATGTATCTCAATTAATAAGCGCAAACTAATGAGAGGCTGAATAATAATTTTATCCAAGAAAGCTCTTTTGAGCTGAAATTCATCTATTACGTAGAATCTCTATTCTTAAAGTCATGCGAAAGATTTATTATATTCGAGTCAATTTTGAATGTTTAATTATCAATTCTCTCTCCTCTTTTCGTTTATAAAATAGGTACTGTGGCAATAATGGTACGTACAGTCACTAAAAGAGATAAGAATTCAGGTTCGTCAGATACAGTTGTACAGATAATTGGGTAAGAAACCGAGTAATGTTTTCGGATAAAATGTAATTTAATTAATAGATACCAACAGTTCATTTCTCAAATTTAATGAAATTATCATTCGAAAACATCCATCGGTTTCACTAAACTTCTACTTTATCGGAAGACCCTGGTTACTTATATTTTCTTTACTGTACATAGCACAACAGCTATGCTATGCCCTGTTAATGGTATTAGTTGAAAATGTAGTGATTACACAACGAAACTGCTGTAGAATTTCGAGTCATTTTAAATTACATATAGGTAGTTCTCAATTAACTTTTATAAAGAAGAGATCTTGTTGAATATTGTACAATTGTACATAGTATACCTAGAGATTCACTAATGTAAATATGATCGTGCACTAACTTTAACATTGCACGGAGCTATTAGGCTTGACCCTTGTGCATAGCACAATATCACATAAAACTATTAAGTAGGTAGTTACTTAAATCCTTGCATATTATGTACAGGATGATGAATTTATAGACACAAAATGTAAGATTACCTATGGTATAATTATGTAAGGTGGTATGACGTTATTTATTCGGAGAAGTTAACCCACGCTTGCACGGACGTACACACGGCTACACATCAACCTATACATTTCTATTTTAAGCTGACCTCACATTGTATAGGCTTTTCGTACAGTGAGAAGTCAGCTTATACTGAAAATGTATAGCTTGACCTGTGGCCGTGCGTACCTAAAGATATCGTGGCAGGATTTTATCAGGCAATGTACTTGGTGTTGAGCCAAGCATTGAGAATCCAATAGAGCGCATCCCAGCTCGTCAAAAACACACTTTTGGATTCTCATCTCTAGGCGCCAAGCAGTAAAATCCAATATTCAAAAACAACAACCGCTGGAAGAAATCGTCTGTGTCGACCTGGGCTCACCTCATTAGAGAAACATAGACAAAGAATACATAACATACGACTAAGAAGGAGAAGCACCTATAGTTGAGAAAATTATCAGAAGACAGTAGATATGTAAGTACGATGAAAAGAGACCAATTCAGCCAACAATAGTTAAATATAAAAGTTACATATTAAATATTAGGTACTAATACTTAGTACGCGAATATACACTTTGTGTAAAGTAATAAAAAACCGAATTTTGTATTCGTAGTTTCAGCTTTGTAGCCAATGTAAATAAACTCAGTAAAAAATACGATAAATTAACGGAACACGTACTCGTACACACGGCTACATATCAACCTATACATTTCCACTTTTGGCTGAGCCCGCATTGCATACATTTTTCGCACAATAAATAGTCAACTTATACTGGAATTGTGAAACTTGATTTGTGGCCGTGCGTACATTATCCATTGCGTTTCAGCGGAGTTTTAAAATAAATACTCTTTGTACACAGTCTTGTATAAAAATAATACGGATGAGTAACCATCTTACTATAAAACCCTTACATAATACCTGGATGGCACAGGTAGGATAGCGTCTCTGAAAAAAGCCATGGAAAAACAACCTCATCCATGGTTGACTGAACAATATCACTGTCTAATCAGGCTGATAAGGGTGTGTAATTTTGGCTTAATTGTTCAACTAGATGAATTAACCCTTTCCTCGCCGCTGTGCAGAACATGAAGGCCTTAATTGATGGATTCGACGTATCGTAAGAACCACACAATTAAGAGCTCGTTTACTTGCCTGTACCATGTACAGTCACCAAAAGTGATAAGTAACCAGGGTCGTCTGATATAGTTGAAGTTTTGTAAGAAACCGATGGATGTTTTCGAATGCAATTTAATTCTAGAAATGAACTGTTTGTTTTCTATTAATTTTTATTTTATACTTATTGATTTTGGTGACCATACATTGAAAGTATCAGGGCCAGTTTCTCCAACAAAAACTGTCGCCCATAAAGGGGGGAAATGCCAGGGTATCCCACGAAATTCATTTTTTTTTAAGTTTTTGCAATTTGCTGGTCAGGTTGTATGTTACACAAAATATAAATCACGACGGTAAAACGGATGTATTTATAGAATAATCCAATTGAAAGATTTTTTTCATGAAAAAGTCATGGAGTCCTCAATGGGAATTATTAAACTAAGAAGTTTATATTGATGATTTTAATGACTATATAATAATTCTGCAAAGCCATATTTTTACGGTCGCGTATCATATTTTAATACAAAATGACAAAAAACGTATAAAAAAACGAATTTCGTGGGCTAAGTTAGCGCATCCTCATTAAAGTGACAAATTGTCAAGCGTAAATTGTTACAGTTGGCCATTGATAAATGATTCAACCAATGGCAACAGTTTACGCGGGTCACGTTAATTTTGCGACAATTTATGCTCGACAAACTCGCCCTAAGTGGTCTACAGATACTAGCCAATCAAGAGCGTGTTGCTTGAAATAAAATTTTCAGCTCTATACAACTGTATTGATTACTCTGCCATTGTCAACGCACCATGAGATAATCATCATCACCATCACCATCTGCCCAGCCTTTTCCCAACTACGTTGAGGTTGACTTCCAGTTTAACCAGTTGCACCTGGATACCAGTATTTTACATGGTGCGACTTCCTATCTGTCCTTCAGAACCCAGTTATCGGGTACTACGATACCCCTTGGCAAGACTGGTTGTCGGGGCTTACGACTGCCAAAGATCCAGAAATGGCAGTCAGGACCAACGTCTTATCGTACCATGAGATAGCAACAGTTTTAAAATTTTGGTGTCGTTGAGAGGAGAAAAATTAAAAAATGTTGGTATTGTTAAATACCAACATTTTTTAATAAGAAGGTATTTTTTTAGAAGAAGGTATTTTTTTTTGTGGGTGGGAAATCATCTAATGACGTCTCCCGCTCTGGGTGGAGCAGAAGGGCGTGTCAGACTTTTACTGACAAAAACCCACCCGTGTTCCTTCAGTTGCCTATATGCCAGGGCCACGGTAACTCTTTCGAACAAATCTTGCGACCCTGGCAGTAGAGGTAGGTATGCATGTAGAATGTCTAAGGCATTTTTTTTTGTTGATCCATCAAAACTGTCTAGAATTACATATGAAAAAGTTACTGTATATAAAATATCATCCTGTGTTACGATAATTGTAAATGTACGAGTACGTAATGGAACAATTGAAACGAATGTATATCAATAGATAAATAAAATTATGTTTGTTTTCTTCTAATATTTTTCGTTTTATTTTCACCTACATCGCTGTCATGGTGTATAAAAGCCGTAGGGACCTTACGAAATCCCGACTGAAACAGACTCATTTTCAGCAGAAAATGTTCTAACTAATTAGCAATTCATGGATCGTTCAACTGAATCCCTGGACAAGCGCTTCAATTTCCTGTTCTTTCATAATTTGATTAGTTACGTGCAAACAGCAATGTGTTCCAATGACCCAGATAAAACGAAAACCGGCCTCATTGGCCTCTAATACTTATTAGTAAATTTGTCAAAACCAGCATTATTATAAACTATAAAGATATGCAACAGATGTAATTTATGTAACACGTGCTGCCTTGAATACACATCTTTATCATAGATGTTCTGCTATCAAGGTGAGGGCCGGGTTATGAAATCGTTTCGGGCGGTCATCTTGCTTGTAAATATGCCTTAGAGCATTTAATATACAGCTTAATTAAAAGATGACAATACAGGTTTCAATGTTAAGTTCCAATAATTAATTATAATGAACGGATCATATCGTGGCTATAAATTCCTCAGAAACGCATATTTGATTAGAAAACAATGCCATATTAATTTAATTAACTGTTCCGATGAAAGAACTATGAAGTACAGACTCGTACCATTAAACTACTAGCCAGCCTTTTAGGCATTTTTCGAAATAGAAAGCAAGGTTGTATCTATTACTTAAAGGGTACTACTTACTATTCTTAGGTTTAAAGATATTTTTATTCACAAAAATATTTTTTAAGTAAGTATAAACCATGATTCATTCACATGGAAACTGAAAAACAGAAACAAAAGGTACCGTTCGACTTAATTTTACCCGAATTTTAATCTGCCAACAACAATGCTAAGTGACCGCACTCAAAACATTGACTAAAGATTATCAACCTCCCAAAACAAATTATGGTTAACTAGCACTTCGCCTGCGACTTCGTCCGCGTAGGTTTTGTAGTCTTTTCTACAAACTTTAACACCTTCTGATCCCCATTTACGGATAGTAAAAAACTATAATTTACTAAGAAACGTATGCGTTCCAAGTTTATTATGTAACGCAAGGAATATGATTTTTCATACAAACTAAATCTCCCGTTTCTGCCGTTTCACCCCCTTTAAGATCCAAATTTCCAATCACCGTTTCTTAGTACTCCTCTACATTATACAAGGCAGCCGTTTGCAAAATTTCACGTTCTTAGTCCCAGTAGTTTCGGCTGTGCGTTGATATTTCAGTCAGTTAGTTTCTCCTCTTATAGATTTAGGCAAAATATTGCATAGCTCGATTCCCGAACGGCATCATGACGTGACTATCATTGACCAAATTAGTGCACAGCACACCCATGAATTCTATACATAATTTACAAATAAAAAAAATAGTCACAAAAATTGCCTTGATCAGTCCAGTTATTATTTCTCATAGAGATTCTAATATCCGAAGGTCTGTATTACTCAACATATTAGTGTATTTATTATAATTAAATGTTTTCCCGTATCAACATGACCATGCATTATTTTTCCGCGCCATATTGTTTAGCACTCTACATAAAACAGTGTGGAGGTCGGCTAACCCTTACGCGAACGTTATTTCAGCTCAAATTAGGTCAACACCGTATGATGGGTTGTAATCAGCATTTAATAAACGCCTGCTGACATTTTAAAAGGCTTGTTAGTAAACTGATTTGTTTATTGAGTAAGCGTGGGCTTATGTGTGAGACGTGTTTTTAAAACCTTTATAACCATGATTACTTTGTTCCAACTAGTTTGTTTTAAGTATGATCTCACTCGTTTACTTTTAAACCGATTGCATTGAGGTAAATCTCGAAAGTAGTCTTGAACAATGTACTTTGCAAAAACATGCATACTCATATGTGGAAAAATAAACAAAAAGCCTCGAGTTTTGCTCTAAAAATAACTATTGTAAGGTTGAATTCGTTGATTGAGACACGTAGGTACACACAAAATAAATAATAAATGGACGTGACGGTAGGTACAAACAATACAAAAGGCACTGCTGTTGGTGTTCAAATTATTCTAAATTGGGTCTTCAATTTCCCGTGCTCTGATTTTGGCGACATCGCGCGAACGTATATAAGATGTATCTATTCATACACGAAATATTTTAAGAGGTACACCTGTAGGTGGTAAAAAAGCTATAGCAACGAAAAAAAAATTTATCTAAGCGTTTTTTTTTAAAATTTAATATTTAAAAATTTTTTGACGCTCAAAAGAAATACTGGCTCCTTCTTGTTTTTTACGGACCGAGACACCGCGGCCATGCTCGTGCCGTCCGGTCGTCGCCCTCGCAGCGTCCGGCGGGCGGGCCATTCATAGAATTTGGAGTAAAGGTTTTATGCAAAACGTCTCAAGTAGTTTTAAAATTATAATAATTACGAAAATTCAAAAACGCTTAGATAAAAATTTTCTTTTTGTTTCTATAGTTTCTTTACCACCTACAGGTGTACCCTTTAAAATATTTCGTGTATGAATAGATACACCTTATATACAACAGCAAATCTTTAATGGGAAACACATAGAGAATTAATATCATCGTCATCTGCCTAACCTTTTCGCAACACTTTTGGGATCGGCTTCCAGTCTTACGAGTATTTAACATGCAGTGACTGAGTATCTGACCTACACAGCCCATTTCAGTTACTGGGTAAAACGTACCCCTAGACCGATTGCTAGACTTTTGGCCTTCAGACCCGTAACTGTCAAATATCCATGAATTACAGTCGGAAGCAACGTCTTAGCGTGCTTTCCGAAGCACGGAGAGGTCTTGCTATTTAAAGATGGTTATCTATCCATGGACCTACCGCACCACAGTAGCCAAACTTAATCGATCGATTCGTACGCCTATAATTACTTAGTCACAAGACCTTCGCAGAGAATTAATTAAGTAAACACATGATCATTGAGTAATTAAATGACAACGGAACAAGGCGTAAGTGAGGCGATATGTTTGTGGCGAGGCGACCCTAACTATACACTGATAAATGACATCGCATCTATTAGAAGTGTATAGAGGAAGTGGGAAACCACAGCAGTTGACCCGTCAACCCGTGCTTCCGATACAGGTTTAAATTACAGCTTTTTTTTCCACAAAAAATAAAAACTGCCGGGGCCGCAAGATCAGTTCGAATCTCCAGCTTAATATGAGTATATACTCATAATTCTGCAATAAGTAATGAGCTTTGGAAGGGTTACCGGTACCAGTATTACAGGTTGTCATTTCCTTGTTTTCATTTTTAGCCAGATAATCAATCGACAAGATACAAATAAAAAAGAGAACGTTATACAAATACCTTATGTCTTGTATTTACTTTTAGCGCGGTAGGCTCCTACATGACCGGTCTCTAGACGTGAAAGGTTTTGTATGTCCGTCGACCGTATAGCCCTCAGGGCAACTAAAAGGTTTGGCAGGTGCCTTCCTTATTCTGTCCTCTGTCTACCATTTCTAACCGGCCCAATATTTGTGATCTTATTTTTTTCGTTACGGTTATATTTTATTCCAAAAGAAATAACAATATTCAAGAGCCAATGATGTGGAAAAGAAATACTGACAGGTGGAAAACGGAGGATTTCTATTTTATGACCCGTTTACGATGAATAACCAAAGGTCCATTTTTATTGACATAGATCTTAGCTACAAACACCTTTCGCAAGATTTTCCAAAATTAAATTATTTGCAGCACCTGTTTATCAACAAGCGGCCATAACTGTCGTTAACGACTTGAGAATTATTTAAACCACGATTACTAAGTTCTGCACAAGATTAATTTTATGGCAGCGCCGGCGAACTTGGAAATCAATGATAGGTCGGAACTTCAAACTTAGCAGAGCGTTACTTGACCGACTTTTGTTCAACTTTTGCTAAAGTTTCTAACAGCGTTTAGCTGTTAAAGTGATAATTAAAGTAATTAAGTAGTATTTGCTGTTTTCTTCAATCACTAAATCTTTCGCTGCTTTAAAAGCGAAAGTTGGATCTGACAATAGTAAAGTCATTTGGTTTCCAATAAAAGTGTTCGAGGAATTGAGGAAAATGTGCTGAAACTGTTGCTAGCCGCATTTCAGACGCATGTTACTATTTTTCTTTGTTTTCACAAATCTGTTGCACATAAGTAGTAGTAGAACATCAAACAAAGCTTTTAACAAAACTAAGGTATTGCTACATTACCTAAGACTTAGGAACAGTTGTCTTTCTTTAGTGGTCAGCGCTGCTAGTCTAGTTGCAAATCAGTAGCGTGGTTGTAACAGATACTGGCTGTTCCTACATCTGTTCACTTCCTATACCTATTAACGCGTGATAAACTTGATTTTGACTCAATAAATTTCCAACAGTTTAGAATAGTGAAAAATATAAATATGTGGAACATCGTTCAATCGTCATGTGCTGTCGAAACAGGATGACCAACTCTGGTAGTATAGTTTCGTTGTATGTTGAGAAGTCAAATTACTACGTCTCACGTGCCATTTAGTTTGGGGGTGAGGCCGTAATTTGGCTTGTTAAACAAGGTCAATTACCGTTTTGTTCAAATTTCGATTCCTCTTGCTTTAAGGCACTCGATGACAAGTATACGTTTCATTAAACGTTGCCAGTTTACAACGGAATAATTAATAAATTCACTGGATAATCCGACTGATTAACCTTAATAAATCGACTTTATTATTACTACTAGTATTACTACTACTTGTTATTATTATTAGTGGTCGCCCAGCGATCAAAATTCGGCCTTATTTTATTAAAATTTCAATGCATTTCTAAAGGACTAATTTTAAAAAAAAATTACAAAAATAATAATTTAGCTTTCTGCACTTCTCCACATAAACTTTAACAGTGCCAAATTTCATACTTCACCGTCCGCGTAATTTTCGTAAAAGGGGGTTAAAAGTTTTTACTTCACTCGAAGAATTTTGGCATAAATCTGTAATCAAATCATGATTTACGCATTCAGTTTTAAAAAATCTGCCTTGACATCTCTTATGAGAAAATCTAGTATGTCAAGTACAAACGTTCTAAATTTAAAAAAAGGACAAAATTAATACCTGTGTTTTAAACAGAGGAGGAATATTACAAAAGGTCTATGCAGGTATGTCGGCAATGAGTAGAAAAAGCCGACTATTTACACACTAAGTCCAAGATACATACGAGTATATACAAACAGAACAAAGACATAAAAACGTAAAATAGAGAATTTATCGCAAGCAGCAATCTGTCTCAGATACTACTGTAGTACTGTCTAGCCCTTAGTGTAGGGAGGCTTTCAGTGGCGAGTTTTTACTTACGTCAAGTGTAGGTGTAAGTCCAGTCCCGTAAGCTGTTGCTTTACACTTAGTAATGCCTTAAAAAACACTATAAAGTGAGGAATAACTTTAATTTCAGATTTTATATTTTCTTTTTTTTGCACCGACTTCCAAAGCTGAAGTTATTTTTCACTTTGTAGTGTTTTTTTAATTCGGTCGTTTTTAGGGTTCCGTAGCCAAATGGCAAAAAACGGAACCCTTATGGATTCGTCATGTCTGTCTGTCTGTCTGTCTATCCGTCCGTATGTCACAGCCTCTTTTTTCCAAAACTATAAAAGCTATGCTGTTGAAACTTGGTAAATAGATGTATTCTGTGAAATTATTTTTCATCAAACCCATACGTGTGGGGTATCTATGGATAGGTCTTCAAAAATGATATTGAGGTTTCTAATATCATTTTTTTCTAAACTGAGCAGTTTGCGCGAGATACACTTCCAAAGTGGTAAAATGTGTGTGTGTCCCCCGTAACTTCTAAAACAAGAGAATGATAAAACTAAAAAAATATATGATGTACATTACCATGTAAACTTCCACCGAAAATTGGTTTGAACGAGATCTAGTAAGTAGTTTTTTTTAATACGTCATAAATCTTAAACCGCAATTTACCTTTCATTCAATCAACTCAAATATAAAAATAAAAACATAATGATAATGTCATAAACGTAAACCTTATGCATAAACCATGAATACTTACAGGTTTGTACGGAACCCTCGGTGCGTGAGTCCGACTCGCACTTGGCCGGTTTTTAATTCGGTTGCTTTTTTTAAGCAGTGGTGGCCCAGTGGTGGTAACGGCCGCGACATACGAGTTGTGGGTCGTAGGAAAATATCATGAGGAAACCACAATGTCCTAGAACCAAACATTCGAAGATAACGACGTAGGAGGACGGAGTCCTCAGGTGGGAACGTTACAGGCTGATAATGTGTGTGTTTTTTTTTTAAACAACAGTGAGCGGAAGTTATTATTTTTATTAGAACTTCATCAATACACACAAAGTGAAATAAATGCGTATTATTGAGGCTTATTCAAAAACCAGTCATCAAAACTTGAACAAAACGGAAATGAAGATTTTTCGGTCCGGTACCTATACCTATAACCTTTTTTTTTGGTTGGGAAATCATCAAATGACGGCTCCCGCTCTGGGCGGAACGAGAGGGGGTGTCACTTTTAGTGACTAAAACCCACCCGTGTTCCTTCCGTTGCCTGTGCCAGGGTCACGGTAACTCTTTCGAACAAAACCGCAACCGTGGCAGGCCGCGGTCATCGGTCTTCGCGGACCCCTTCAATATGTGCTGAAATCTCTGTTTATATACCTAAGACAAAGTTTTTGTAGGTAACAAACATTTTTTTTCTTTTGAACTGTGAACATCCTGCTTTATATTGCATTAGGTACAAAATGCAGAAAGATTCCTAATCGAAAATTAAAATACATCATAGCGTAAAGATTAGGCAGGTACGCAAATGCCAAATTCCGAGGGCTACAATTCGCACAAAATTCCACGGTTGAAAGATGTCGCAAGGTGAACTTGGACTCCAATGGCAGCATTTCTGTGACAAAATATATATCGATTGTTGTTACACGTTTACTGGTCCAGTGACAAGGCCGCGTATCTCCGGACAGTAGTTTAAATTGCGTGTCGTTGCGGGTGCGTCTGACCAATCCTCGCTTCGTAGTCGTCCTAGGCCGGTGCGCGCATGCGTGCTGCATCCGATACCATTCATCTATGAACATGCGAAGCCACTATTACACACAATTAACAGATGTGCTCGTTAAGTTACATAATGTGTATGTAGACCGGTGTCAGTGCAGTGATTTTTCATTCAGCTTTTCTTGAATGAAGTGCTGTGGTTGGACTTTTTGAATGTGGTGAGTTTTCGTTTTTTTTTTTTAAGTTTTTTTTTAAATTTTATGAATATTTTCTTGCGTTAGGTACTTTAGGAAAATAATCCTTAATATAAAAAGTACTTTACTGATTTTCGAAATAAAATATAGGTATCTATCTATGACTGCTAGGCGGCTTTAATTAATAATTTTACTAAAAGCATACAATATAATACAAACAAAACCTGCTAATTAAAAATGTTAATCCAGCTTCTTAATTTTAATTAATTAAAGGAATTAGCTAGGTAGAGCTAAATAAAATAACAAATTAACGTAATTATAAAGTACAACTAGGTACACATTTGATTAACACGCCTACATAATAAATTAATAGTAGTATGTACGTAGGTAGGTATTGCTTAACTTTCCTTTAAAGATCTATTAAGTATCGGATGTCTTACGACATTTGACACTAACTAATTAGAATAGTGACTTACGGTTTTCGTAGTTTTCGCGACACAAATATTGTACAAACATTTACAGTTACGCCTTAAGAAATGCTGTTGTTGCTTAAAAATAACGAAAGCATGAATTGGATTTGTAATAACTGTGTTAAAATTGTAAGTAGGTACAACATGATAGGCGTAATAATCATTATTTCAATCGATCCGCCGCTCCTTCAGTTAGCCAACATGGGTACAAGTAGGACCAAATTACATCTGTAATAAATATCGGTTTTAATTTTGGCACTTCTACATCTCACCGGAGTGTTCTGATGTCATCATCATTTCAGCCATGGGATGATGCTATTCTTTGCGTCCAATTTTTAAATATGGGAACGCTTTTTTCATTTTAAATTTGGAAAACTTGACTATAGGAGACACGCTTTGTAAGGTCAAGTAGGCCTAAGGATCGGAGTAGACTATGAGCGGAATGCTCAATTTAAACGGCAACCAGGGAAGTCAATGACAAAGATTAGGTTCGGTTAAAGGGTAGGTAGCTCATCTCATAGTCTCTTTTGACTTTTTCTTTATGAGTCCTCAAACAAAGAGGATCTATATCGATATCGAAAAAAAAAATATTTCATCATTCCAACTTAGTTCAGAAACTTTAACTAACACTGTGATATGTATATTAAGGCAACCAAACGGGTTTTCATGGTCCTCGGAACGCGCCGCCTGCGGGTTCCCAACTCACGGTAGGAGGGGTTCACATCGACGTCGAGTCGACGATGAAGTACCTGGGACTTGTCCTCGACAACCGGTGGAACTTCGTCGAGCACTTCCGACGTTTGGCTCCCAAACTGGAGCGGGCTGGGGCTGCCTTAAAGCGGCTTCTGCCCAATCTGGGGGGTCCAAACGCCTCCTGACGGAGGCTCTACACGGGGGTCGTGCGGTCCATGGCCCTTTACGGGGCACCGGTGTGGGCGCCCTCATTGAGGTTGCGCCCAGCGCACCGGTTGAGTGCAGCCCAGAGGGTCATGGCCATCCGGTTAATCCGAGGATACCGCACGATCTCGTGCGAGGCGGTGAGCCTCCTTGTCGGAGTGCCGCCATGGGATCTGGAGGCAAAGGTCCTCGCGCACATGCGGGAGTGGCGCGAGGAGGCGAAACGCCGGGTCGAAACTCCACTGCCGCGAAAAATCGCGGCACGGCGGACAGAGCTCCGGCAGGATCTCATGGCGACATGGCGGGTACGATTGTCGCAATCCAGCGCTGGGCACGCCACAATTGCGGCGATAAGTAGATCTTTGAGGAGTGGATAGAGAGGCGCCACGGCGTCCTCACCTTCCGCCTGACGCAGGTTCTCACCGGGCATGGGTACTTCGGTGGGTTCCTGTTTAGGATAAAGCGGAAGGATACGTTATTGTGAGGATCGTCTAGAGGACACGGTGGAGCATAAGGTGGAAGTGTGCCCTGCTTGGGCGGAGCACCGCCGTGTCTTCGTGGAGGCGATCGGCGGCGGCGACTGCTCGCGTCCGGCCCTGGTGCGAGCCATGGTACGGAGCGAGAGGGCATGGGAAGTCGTCACCTCCTTCTGCGAAGCAGTAATGCTCGCGAAGGAGGAGGCGGGGTGCGTGAGGGAGTGGCAGTCACTGCGCTCTCACGTCCCTAGCCGCCGCAGGAGGAGATGCCCCGGGCGTCGGGAGTCGATAGCGGACTCCCGGCCACCGTAGGCGCGAGCTTGCGCGTGGCGAGCAATGGGTAGCTCGCCGCCCGGTAAGGACCAGGCTCGGGTCGACGGCGCGTAATGTTCCACGCGCGCCTCAAAGATATGTTAGCAAAGCTGAAGGGGTCTGCTAGGACCGATGCCTGCCGGGGTCGCGTGATTGTTCGAAAGAGATACCGGCACATGGGCAACTGAAGGAACACGGGTGGGTTTTAGTCAGTAAAAGCGTGACACGCCCTCCCGCTCCGCCCAGAGTGGGAGAAGTCATTCGATGAATTCCCATCCTGAAAAAAAAAGCCAATCAAACGACTCTTATGTTATGGTTTTTGGAAATTCGTAAAATATATAAGGACCACAAAAAATTACTAAACTAGCTGACGAATTGACCTTCACCCATGGAATAAGGAATTGAAAAAAGATTTATAAAAAAAAACTACCTAATAATAATTTATTGCCACCTTATTTAATTTGACCTCAAAGATAAAGAACATGGACGTTTCGGTATGATTAGACTCTTCTTTGAAAACATATCGCTAACATCATTTAACATTGAAAAGGCAATATCATGCCTACATAAACATACTTAGATCACTCCGTGATTCAGAAACTAAATATGTAAACATTTATATCTTAGTAATGATCCCTCACGATACCATTAATAGCAAATAACGATGATACGTAAGCATGTTTAACGATTTACGTAGAAGCAATATTTATAAACGTATTGAAGTAAATACGGTTCGTGTTAATAAATTTCACAAAGTAGTAATGACCAGCTAATTGATTAGTGGCGCGTTTCCCGTACGAACCAACGATTTGCGCAATAGTTAATACGAGCACATGTGTCCTTATTGCACGGGTTGATCAATCCTTTACATTTTCTCGCATCTTTTTAATTAATTTTGTCATTTATTTTATTTTGAAAGAAGTTAAGAAATTATAGTGTAAATGAGTTCTTCTATAGAGTACAAGTCTACGAGAGCATTAAAATTAAAAACTCTTGAATAAAATAACTTTATTTAGCCTCTTTAGTTATACTATATAACCAAAGATATCCGTGGATGGGTGACCATCTTTACATACCAAGACCCCCCGTGCCTCAGAAAGCATGTAAACCCGTTGGCCCCGGCTGTCATTCGTAGATCTTAAACAGTCGTTACGGGTCGTCAGATGCCCGAAAGTCTGATAACCAGTCTTAGCAAGGGGTATCGCATTACCCAGTAAATGGGTTATAGAGGTTAGATAGGCAGTCGCTCCATGTAAAATAGGGTATTCAGCTGCAACCGGTTAGGCTGGAAGCCGACCCTAACATAGATAGGAAAAGACTAAGCTGATGATGAACCAAAGATATCTTAAGTAATTTCCTTTTTGAAGACATTTTTTTGATAGTGTTTAACTTATACACAACGAACTCTATCAAAAAATTTGAGCGTCCATTTCATTTTGATGTGACCTTATTAAACCAGTCGGATAAAAATTATATTATGAACACAGACTTTTGTGTTGAAGCTTTTCACGATTCGGCTTTTGGCACGATGCCATTCGAGCCCTGTAGCTGCTCGTTAACGATGCCAGCCTAAATTTCATCCAAATAAAGAGCAAACCCCAGATTAAGCTGTGTAGATATGCACGAATACCCTGCAGAGATAACAGCTGTAAGCAAAAACTTGTTGTTACATTGTTTTCTTGTTTACTAACCTTAGGTACCTATCTACCTCCCTAAGTAGGGTTACCTACATACTTTAACATTATATCAATTGGTTTAATTTTCAAAATGTCGCCGTTATCTTTCCATGTCAACAAAGAGATTTATTATAACTGTAAATGAATAAACATGTTTAAAATACATATTATATAAAACGATTAAAAACAAACCAGATATGTTAACAACATAAATATTGAGATGACCACTGCTGTAACAGCTGCCACGCTGATGCAGTTACGCACATTGTTTCCATATACATTTAGTTACGCGTTCTCTGCCCATGTACAAGGTTAACCTGTGAGTTTACAACGCTACAATTAAGTGGTGTGTTGTGTTTTCTCCTTAACTAGACCTTTGCAAAACAGGTGGGCCTTTGACTTCCAGTTTCTAAACTACCGGCCTCAGTTTTGCAACAAATAAACCCGTTTGACGAACATACATGTTCAATGTTCACTTTATTTTGTAACTCTATAAGTACAGTACATGTGTACAGAATGTACAATTTGATAGGAAGTTTTGCCCCACCTCCGTTTTTGAAAATATTTCGTTTTTGGTGTTGCAAAACAAAAGAAAAAATTTTAATAACTGCTCCCAACGTCCTCAAAGTTAGGAATCTGTTTGTGGAGTGGCGCGGCTTACAACCCCATCCCGTTAGCTCCGCGCCGCGATTTCCTTTTAGAACTCTCGAAGTCGACGCGTAAAACATTTGACTGACTTCCCAGACAATGATGTTGGACAAGTTGAAGAGCTTCGTCTCGTAACATCCTTTTATGTTATTTATCAGAAGGTACCTATAGTACGACAGAACTTTTTCCACTCCGCCGTCTTCAACAGCCATCGGCAAAATTCATCAAACATGACACGATTTTTGTGTGAATCGACAGGGCCAAAATCGTTCAATCTCGTGTAGCAAAAAATGTAATTCCTTTTACTAGTTTCAGTTGTACGATGAGGTACATCATTAGAACCTATAAGTTGAGTCGTCAAGATATTTTACAGAGTAAATTGTGACCAGGCTGTAAATGTACCATAAACGTGTACTCTTTATATCCGATTTCTACCATAACGAACTAGCCCATAATAAATTATAATCTTGCTTCAGCAAATCAGTTAAAACTAAATTCCAGAGTCTAGAAGTCTATTTTATGGACAAAGTTACTTGAGCGTTGTTATTTCGGTCACAACGATCCTATGACGTAACGGCAGTGTCTGAAGTCTAGACTAGTCTAGGTCTAGGGGCAGACAACTCGGTCATTTTTAGAAGGGATTTCAGGTTAAAATACTGAACTATGATAGCTTTGTATGTTAGATGGTCAAATCTTGAAATGACGGCGTATCGTGAAATGACCTGGCAGACCACAATATGGCCATTTCTAAAACCGGATAACGACATGTACAGGATATATAATAAATTTTAAAAATAAGTCTATCAAAACTTAATATTTAATTACACTGAAAGTTATTGTTGCCAGGCAAACAATATGAAATAGCAACATTCCTGACCTTGCAACAAATTACATGTCATACAAAAGATTCAAGATTAAAAATACACAACTAGTTGTTTCGTAAGTCGCGTACAAAAGACTGACAACTTTAGACTCGACTTTTTACTTTTCAACCGACGAAAAAAACGGAGGAGGTTCTCAATTCGACGCGTATATTTTTTTTTTTTTTTATGTATGATCACGCATAACTTTTTACATAGTGGTCCGATTGTGACAATTTTTCTTCTATTGGAAAGGGTATACTCCCAAGGTGGTCCCATATAAATTTGGAAAACAAAATCGAACCCTAAGGGTCGGAAAACAGGGGATGATTGAATGTTCACTCACTGATTGTAATGTATACACGCATAACTTTATACAGAGTAGTCCGATTTTGATAATTCTTTTTGTGTTGGATAGGGTATATCTTGACAAGTATTATTAGTACATTAAATCCACAAAAAAATATAAAATAAAAACTTTTTAACAAAAAATTAAACCGTCGAAAAACTGAAAAGCAAAAAATAATAAACCTTAAAATTATGAGTCGGCGCTTTGAGTGATCTTTGTTCATTGACTTTTCAGCGCCGACTCAACATTTTAAGGTTTATTATTTTTTGCTTTTCAGTTTTACGACGGTTTAATTTTTTGTTAAAAAGTTTTTATAAAAGTTGTAATCGCCGTGGTGCAGCAGTTGCTTGAGTAACCAGAACTCTTGCGGTCTCATTATAAAAAGCAGTTTAACTAAAAACCCAGGTTTAAACCTCATTAAACAATGGTTTAAGTTTAAGTTTTATTACAAAAAAAGGTTTTGCTATAAACCATAGACTAAACCCTTGTTTAACGTTAAACCTGGGCGACCCCTGGTTTATCGATGGGTCTAAGTCGCATCTGTCAAGTTTCCACTTTTAGATTATCATTTATATCGTTGTGTTGTGTTGTTTTTATCCAAAAATGGACATTAACATGGTATATTTAATTGATAATCAGGATATTGAAGCTATTCAGTCATTAGAAAGGTCACGCCGATTCAACAGAAATCGGGTTCGAGTCAATCCCTTCATTGAGTTATCCGATGAAGATTTCAGGCAAAAGTAGAAAACAAAATTTATACAAAAGTATCGCAAGTCGAAGAAACGCTTGTATAAATTTTGTTTTCTTAAAACGCCCGAAAATGTTACGTTTCGTTACACGAACTTAGATGTACTACTACCTAATATATTAGTAATGTGATTAAACCTAAACAAAACTGCAATCGATAAGTAATATTAATGTCCATGCAAAATAACAGTCTCAATATTTTGAATGTTCCTTACATAATTAAATCATTGATAATACTATCAAAACGTTTTCTTTTCTTGGGATACGGAACGTTGCAATAGAATGATATCATGACGAACGAGTGATATTTGTGTTAATCTGTGGTTGATATTAAGATAATGGTTTAAATGACGGTATCAAGAAGACCACGATCTAAAAATGTTTTGTAATACGAACAAGTTTAGACCATGGTTTTACAGATGAGCTTGGACTTGATAGTTTAGGTTTAAACCAAGGCTTATTTAGTTTTTTGTAATAAGACCGATTAAGTTTAAATTAAAATTTGGAAGGTAGATACGATACCGGTAATGCAGCCAAATGTTAAACTCTCAAATATCCTATTTTCGTATTAGTCGTTTCGTGAAATTACTCGTCCGAATCCGACTTTTTAAAATAATCTACATATTGTTTTCTATAGGCGAGTCGCACACAGTTAATTTATTTGTGGGCGAATCAACAACTCTAGAATTTCGTTTAAGGTAATTGGCACATTTCATAATTTATGCACTTTTTTCTATGTACTTGTTGTGATTTGATCGCGTAGGGAAACTTCAAGCATAGTTCTCTCTATTGCCCTTTGGGTGACGGTCACTTTCTTCCCGCGTACTGGAAGACGTAGTGTTGGAAGGCTTCCCACAAGATGGACCGATGACCTGGTGAAGGCCGCAGGAATCCGCTGGATGCGAGAAGCAGAGAACTGGTCGAAGTGAAGGTGCTTGGGGAGGCCTATGTCCAGCAGTGGACGTCTTTCGGCTGAAATGATGATGATTGTGATGACATGTTGTGACCTTCTTTCATAACTTTATTGCATAGAATTCCAAAGGTGTTGATTCGGCCACAGATAAATTAACTTAGTGCGAGTCGCCATCTGATTTCAGTGATATTTCAAAGCAAATTCCATGAGTTTAGAAAGCATTTATATCAAAAACATTGTATAGTACAGATTTACAGTCTTAGTTGTTAGATATCTACTATCAAAACCAGACGGTAAAAAAGATATATCCTGAGGCTTGTTTTATTCACAAAAGAAATGTCTACTTAATTGGAAATATCATTGAAAGCTCGTGTGAAATATGTAGCGTCGCGCCTTTTCGCGCTCAAGTTAAGCAAGATTCCGAATGTAATACATATATAAACATAAGGCCTGATAATATCGCCTGAAGGCATGAGCATCCATAACGACTACTCTTCAAGATCACAACCGTAGGCACATAAATTTTGATGTTGTAACACTCGTTACTCCAGTACCCAGGCACGTTCATCGCAATAGGAATAAGAATTCTTTCACAGATAATAAGCCGTATTTTTACTCGTATTTTATGAGATAAATCAATCATTTAAAACATTATTGGTTTATCTTCTAAAGTAAATGGGCTCTTACAGTAGGTTTACTATTTTTAACTGATGAAAAAGAGCAAGAGGTACCTACGTACGTATATTTTGTTTTTTACGCTGTAGTCGATAATTCTTTTTCACTGAAAAATAATACATTTTCAAACAACAAAAAAAAATCGAAGTGTAGAAAAGAAAAGCTTTGAAGTAAATTGGGAAATATTTCGTGAATAAGTCAGTAATATAATACCTACTAACTAAGTATAGGATATAAGTCAAAGTGTAGATAACATCGGAAATTGGTCACGAGAGCCATTACGAAGATATACGTTAAAATGGCTACTAAGTAAGTAAGCCTTTATATGGCTTTGTACAGGTAGGTACAGACGCCAGCACATCGAGCTACTACAATCTGTCAAATTTATTTAATAGATTTTCAACTTTATCGCTAAAGGATTAGGTTCAAAGTTGATTGAGAGAATTTGACAGTTTCGGGTACCTTGATGTGCTGGCGTCTGTACATTTATGTGAGGTGCAATTAGACTTTGTGCCGTAGGTACCTGCCTACCCGTTGCATTCTTACACAGTGCAAAGATTATATTAACAAAGCCATATGTCTAAATGGGTGCGCCTGAGACTCTGTCCTTTACATTATCTAACTCCGTACCTAAATATCTAACCCACTACTAAGCAGCTACTTAATTTTTCATATTTCGCCTTCGTTCTTCTTGGTTTTCTTTTTTCTTCTTCTTCTTGGTCCTTCGTTCTATCAGCAATAAAACCGACAGTAAAGTTAAGCTTTTATTTTAATAATTGATATTACGTTAATTGAGATGTTTTATTGTTTAGTAAAATAAAGGACGAAGATAAATTGTAAAACGTAGTAAAACAATAATGATATAGGATCAATCGTGGCCAGCCTTCTGATAGTTTCATCACCGGTGCGCCTGTGCCTATCAAGGACGATATGGCATTAAAGACAAGTATGCGACATTACGTGAGTGATTTTACAATAACGTCGTTTTAAATGATAATCTTGTTCCATTTAACTATTTATGGATTCCCGACTTCCTTTGGTTTTTATTTGTAGAGGTCACATACAGAATTAGTGATGATGATGACGTTTTTGACAATGTACGAAACGTCCTTAATACCTAATTCAAATAGTAGGTATAGTCATTTTCGTGCTATCTATCCCGTGTGTGGCCCTTGCCATGCTTTTCCCTGCATCATCGGTTCACCTCATCACCTGGTTGACTAAACGAAAATGCCTCAGGCATTAATTCCGCATTTGTACAGTATTTCTACTTGCGCATAAAATTTAAAAAAAATATTAAAAAATAACACAGGAAAAAGAATCGAACTTAATAAAAATAAAGAATTAGGTACGTAAGTAATAAGGAATAATGTTCCCGCAAAAAGGGCTTTGACATTCATAAATCACTTAGCACGAAAAGATAAGGAATATGGATTGTCGTTAACACCAGATATACATTTTCTCTCTGAAGAAATGTTCCTTTATTTTTACGTTACAAAACTTCAAGAAAATATAATGTACTTTTTTTGTTGGAAAATCATCAAATGATGTCTCCCGCTCTGGGCGGAGAAAAAGGGCGTGTCAGACTTTTACTGACTTAACCCACCCGTGTTCCTTCAGTTGCCTGTGCCAAGGTCACAGTAATACTTTCGAACAAATCCTCAACCCTGGTAGGATGTATGCACCTACCTAAAGGTGTCTTCACACAGCGGGCGGGCCGCGGCGTGACGTGACGGCGACGCGACGCTGAGTAGTTGTAATGTACTAGATATTACGGACGCCTTCACACAGAGCGCTCAGCGCGACGCGGCGTGGCGCGACGGTTTTGTATGAAGGCGGCGCGTCGCCGTCACGTCCCGCCGCGCCCCGCCCGCTGTGTGAAGACACCTTAAGCTACAATACCTATCGATGGACTAAGTAATAGAATTTATTGATATACATAAAATTTACTTATCTAATTTAAATGCAAGTATCAAGTATATAAAAACGGAGGTGAATATTATTATTTCACGTTCGTTATTTTTAAAACATGCCATTTCTATTTTTATTACATTTATTTACTCCATTAAACACGTCTTTTTCTATTTAAAACTCGCTGAACTGGAAACTATTTCATTCCAAGACATAAGCTTTAGTGTTATTTCTTTCTAAACGATCGAAGTTCTTGAATAAAAGTTTATAACGTTTCGCGTTAGTAAATAAATATTCTATTATCTGAAAAAAAAATAAGCCTAAAGTGTTGTTAGGTTTTCCATGAGGAATTTCTCAGTAGCAGCCCGGAGTCTGGATTCGTGCCCGGTTAGAGCTCTTACACACGAGCGGCATGTTGCCAATGGCAGGTAACTGCAGCCACGCGATGATGACGCGTTTCTTTGAAGATGGCGTGTCGCCGGCTGCCGCCGGCTGCCGTCGAGACGCGTCGACATCTGCCGTCAGTTGCCGTCGGCTGCCGTCAGCTACCGTCGAGACGCGTCGACGGCTGCCGCCGACACGTATCGACAGTAGCAATTACCTTTGCCGTTGGCAACATGCCGCTCGTGTGTAAGAGCTCTTAATGGCGATAGGCTCGCACTATTACAGGGGACATACACATAACTCAGCGAATGTAGGTGTACTATAGGCTCACCTCTGCCTCATACTTCGAGATTCCAAGCGTATCTAATATTACTAGTGATCGCCCATTTGTCAAAATTCGACCGTACTTCATTTGAGTAGAAATACATTATTAAATGAAAAAATATATATAATAATAAATATAAAAAGATAATATGGTTATATTTGACATTCAGTAACACTATAGACAAATAATATTAAAGACAAATATTCTCGATATGATCATAGATTTTAAAAACGAAATAGGTTATATAAAGTGTATATATTCATACACGAAATATTTTAAGAGGTACACCTGTAGGTGGTAAAGAAGCTATAGAAGCAAAAAGAATTTTTTTATCAAAGCATTTTTGAATTTTCGTAATTATTATAATTTTAAAACTACTTGAGACGTTTTGCATAAAACCATTACTCCAAATTCTATGAATGGCCCTCCTGACGCTGCGAGGGCGGCGACCGGGCGGCACGAGAATGGCCGCGGTGTCTCGGGCCGTAAAAAATAAGAAAGAGCCAGTATTTCTTATGTGCGTCAAATAATTTATAAATATTAAATTTTGAAAAGAATCATTTAGAATTTTTTTTTTTCGTTGCTGTAGTTTCTTTACCACCTACAGGTGCACCTCTTAAAATATTTCGTGTATGAATAGATACACCTTATATATCTATAAAATAAATTTTATATTACCTATGGTTATACTTGACATTTAGTAAGACTATAGACACAAAATATTAAAGACAGATGTTCTCGATTGGACCACAGATTTGGATCATAAACAAAAGCATATCTATGCGCGTCCACCCTTTATGGCAGATTTTTTTCGTCATAATATTATTTTGCATAACAGCGGATAGCATAAACTTCATTTCGCAGAAAATCGTTTGGCATACACTCATTTATCATACATTCACAACGCATAATTTTATAAGTCAGAATCATCTTTAAGCATAAATTTTATATCCATAATAATCAAAAGGGAGAGGGATGCCTTTTTTTCGCATAATGTTCTTTCTCCTAATGTACTTTGCCATACCTGATTTGGCATAATTTGTTTTGCCATAATAATACTTTGCCATATATTTTTGTAGCATACAGTTTATGTTGGGATAATGATCTTTAAGGCTAATTTGTTTTGGCATAATTTTAATTCGCTTAATGTTACTAGGTATAATAACTATTATCATAATGGTATTTAGGCATACTTTTTAAAATTTTATTTTTAACCCTAAATTAAAGTATTGTCTTATAAATTAAATATGTTTTGCTACAAAATTTAGTGACAGAAACTAATCGCTGCAAAACCGACTGCACGTAGTCTTGTCTGCCCTTCCCCTAGAGTGTAATTTAAAACCGCGTAGCCCCGCAGCGCCGGAGCCGTGACAGAAACCATACCTGCTGCATGCTTGCTGCATGCTTATTGCATGATGCATGCTTGCTGCATGCTTATTGCATGCTGCATGCCTGCTGGATGCATGCTTGCATGCTGTATGCCTGCTGGATGTATGCTGGCATGCTGCATGCCTGCTGCATGCTTGCTTGCATGCTGCATGTTTGCTGTATGCGTGGTGTATGCATATTTACATGTTTATTAGTGTCTAACATTTTAGGAGTTAATTATTGTGCTTCTTTATTATGCCTTTAAAAAATATGTTTTGATATCATCATGCGTAAATATTTTATGCTTTAGAATGTTATGCTTAATCATTATTATGATTAAAGAAATTATGCTTAAAAATATTATGCGTAAGCTGTTATGCGTAAATAGTATTATGCGAAAATACAATTAGGAAAAAAAAGTATGCCAAGTTATATTAGGTCTTAAAATTTTATGCAAATGGATAGGGAACCAAAGGGAGAACCATCATATCGCAGAAAGTTCGCATTCAGAATCGTCTCTTGGCATAATTTCATATCGATACTCATTAAAAGGCAGAACTATCATATCTCAGAAATTTTACAGTTAGTATCATCTTTTGGCATACATTTCATATCCATAATAATTGAAACACTCATATATTACATTACAGAAAAATCATAGTTAGCACGCTGCATTTAGACATGCAAACAAGCATACTCCATGCGTGCAGCATGCAAGCAAGCATGCAGCATGCAAGTAAGCATGCAGCATGCAAGTAAGCATGCAGCATGCTGCATGCTTACTCCGGCGGTCCCACGCGAGCTCATCGTCGCAGATGGTTTCACGCTCACCACCGCAGCTTCGGCTTGCTGGCCGACTTTGCCGGCCAGCCTCAGCTGCGGCGGCGCGCGTCAAAATCACCTGCTCCTCAGCTCACGGGCCGCCTCGCCCCTCCGCGCCTACGCGGGTTTAAACTACACTAGGGGTAGGGCAGAGAAGACTACGTGGAGTCGGTTCTGCAGCGATTCGTTTCTGTCAATAACTTTTGTAGCACAACATATATTGACTTTTTGAGACTATTTTAATTTAAGGTCAAAATGCAATATTATACAAATGACAATATGCCTAACAAAATTATTCAAAAAGAAATTCTGCCATATTCATAGTATGCCAAGTGAAATTATGCCAAATAATCGTCGCTCTAAATAAATGTCATGCTAAACGAAATTATGCGAAATTTTAAGTCTGCCAAAGGTTATTATGCTTAATAAAATTCTGCCATCTTCAAAGTATGCCAGCGTAAAGTCCGACATATAAACATTCGGCCAAACAATGATTATGCTTAACATTTTTTATGCCTTACAAATATTCGTTTAAAGAAGATTATGCCAAGTGTGTTATGCCAAATAAAATTCGGATCATCAAGTTTCTGCCAGATAGAGGGAACCCTATCTATGCATGTGTGTATTAAATACACGGTAATTAATAGTAGTGTGTGTAACGTGTTATTTATTGAAAATTATGTATTTGTACGCATAATTTTTAAAAAATATTAGCATTCGTCACGTCTTCTCTGTATAAACTAAGTGTGCGAAATTTCATACTCCTCCGTCCGCCCAATTTTCGTAAAAAGGGAGCCAAAGTTTTAGCTTCACGTATTAATATATAGATGTTATGTTAAAAAATTGCGTCAGAATAATCATGTTTCCATGTTAGTAGAAGTACCTAGGTAGAGTATTTGCATAGCAACGGTGGCATGCAATGCACAGTGCACAGGTGCACACTGCAGGGTCGGATGACACCTACCTACAATACAACAAACACGTATCTGTATGGTTTGTGTGCACTTACTATTAACACCGCCTCACTAACAGTTCTCGAAGTAAGAACAAAATTCCCTTTTAGTAAAACGTGACTATTTGAAGAGGACATAAAAACCTTTTTACAAAATGAACAAACTCACTTCGTAGGAAGTCTGTATTCTGTATCTTTGGGTATGTATTTTAGTTTTTGCTACCGACGCGGCGACGTTCGAAATTAAAGTAATAATATTTTCATTTTGTAGTGTTTATTCGGGCAGTCTGTTTGTTGTTTTAATTATGTTAAAAGTTTAAATTTTCCGCTTTTTAGTTTTGATACCCACACCAATTGGTGTATCACTATTTGTTATGTTAACAACAATGACAGGAAGTATTAGAACATCTTCAAGATACACAAAGTGGATTAAATACGAAATATCAAAGCTAATGCAATAACTACCCAAGTAGAATTTCTATGGAATCACCCCTGAGGCATGTGTAGGGTATATATGTAGGGGTGGTTTCGTATAAATTTTCTATACCCAGAACGTGGGTGAAGTATTACTATGTAAAAAGAAATAAATATCCAGGCTTGTCGGATATAGTTGGAGTTTTGTAAGAAAACGATGGGTGTCATTGAAAAAAAATAATAATAGAAATCAAACATATAATTTATTCAATTAAATTTTACTCTTCCGTACTGTGACTGTGCCTATAATAATATGACGGGTAAATGCATGAGTTTGGTGTCTGACAACACAAAAATTACGTCCTATCGTTTTCGATTTTCTCTACATAACAAACGTATATTTTTCCCACAGCTGGGACACAGGCCTCCTCTCCGTGAGTGGGAGTGGGCCGTAATCTATGTCATCCAATACATGATTCCTAGGTACCTAATAGTTGAGCTTTTTAATGAATTAGTAAAAGAGCACTTAGGGCACATTACTAATTACAATAATTAACGAGTACGTTCGCACGTTGTGGTGGTCGGCAGACACTCCATGTAAAATACTGGTATCAGCATCGAGTTTGACTAGAAGAAAACGCTAGGCAGATAATGATGAATCTTATAATAATGTAGTTTTCGTTAAAAAATAGTGGTTAGCATTAGATTCGTATTTAATTGAAACCTTGTTCGTCCAAATTTTATAAAACTTGTATCTCTGGTTCGACGCACTACGATGCTACCCAACCTTGCTTATTGGCAATTTATCATACCTAAATAGCTGTGATCACAAGTGTGATTGATCCTAATTCCGTTCACGTAGGTAATCGCGGTTTATACGTGACTCGCTGAGCTAAATAGTATAGCACCGGGCATTACTTGACTTGACTGTGTTACTGGGGAATTTATACCGACCTAGCACCTACCTACATCCCACACGGTAAGATTATGCGTAGGTACTTATATGGAACAGAAATAAGGTTCTTTAAGATAGTCCCTACCCCATCATCATCATGATTTCAGCCGAAAGACGTCCACTGCTGGACATAGGCCTCCACTACTAAGACGGGTTTTGTGCTTCCCGCCTCAAGCGGATTCCTGCGGCCTTCACAAGGTCATCAGTCCACCTTGTGGGAGGCCTTCCAGCTCTACGTCTTCAGAGACTTACTACAGAACCTTTCAGCCCCATCGGCCGTCTGTTCTGCGAGCTATGTGCCCTGCCCACTGCCACTTAATTTTGGAAATTCTTCGGGCTATATCGATTACCTTGGTTCTCCTACGGATCTCTTCATTTCTAATTCGATCTCTCTCTCTCCATCGCCCTTGGGGTGAATTTCAGTCTTTTCAGTTTCAGGACCAATGTGGTCCTACCCCATGACATGCCTCATTGACAACAAAATGCACAGAAAGTTCAACGAACTTATAATGACTTAAAACGTCAAACGTCGTGCATGTACAAGTGTTCAGCTACTTCGTGTGGTACCCTGCTCTTCTACATATCATTTAACATGACAAACAGTTTGCCTACATAAATAAACATTTCGTTGCGAAATCAATTTGCACAAATGCTTGGCTTTTCAAAGGAGTTCAGTCGTTTTGTCAGAATCAGGCTATGGCAACAAAAACACTGACAAGTGGACCAAAGTATCAGCTTAGTAGTACACTACGCGTGTTACGAAATAATAATATTCATGTTGCCAAACGAATTGGGTCACAAATAGTCACAAAATAAAAATAGTTAACTAAATCAATAACCATGAAATAAAATGACAACTAACAAGGCATTATTCTGTCGCTCTACGCATTTTTATTCATCAGAATTATGTTGATTGATGAATAAACATTTCACACACAATTTTCATCAAAAGTTGTATGCCTTCGGATGTCGCCCATTACGCTGGTCTGATGTGCTAGCGTGACTGACAATGATTCAATCCTTCGAGTACTAGGTGATGGTCAATCCACATCATTTGCAATTTGGGTTATGGCATACTTGATAAATATGTCTGATTTATCGTCAAGTTCGTTAGCCAAAAATCCCCAGACAAACTACCAAGGTCATGGTTGTTAATGAATTTGAATTGGAAATTCGTTTAAATTCAAGTAGCAAGGATTATAGTGTAGCCTATAGTGCCTGATGATGTAGCTAGACTAGGAGTGTTTGTATCAATTAACAAAAAGTTATATAGTTACCTAGTAAATAATTCTTACTTAAAAGAAATCTTTTCCAAGTTAAGTACACCTACTCGGTATCCTATATTTTACATTTAAAAAGTAGAACAAAATACTTCTTCTGCCACTTGTACGTATGGAAATTTAAGATCGCGAAAAGTAATTGGATTTCGGAAGAATGTTCTGGCAACGGCGCCGAAGAAAAAACTAATTTCAGAAGGCAGGCGTAGGTAATTTGTACAATATAAAACAGATTTCAGCAGCATTTGCGAAATTTACAAGCAATTTTACGCCCATTCTGAGAGTTAAGAGGAGCAGGGTGTAAGTAGTTTTTCTTACTTATCAATCATAAAGATTCCAATTACGGAACATCCAGGACACCCAAACAATTCTTTAGTTTATTGTGATCTGCCGTATCCCAATTAAAATGATTGATGAAAATCGGTGATGTAACTTGTACTGTACGTCTCCTTAAATGGTTATTTGTATTCTACAAAAAAAACTCTAGACTTACTGAATGATCATCGTTAACCTTCAAATATCTGGACGTGGTGGGTCGTTATGTGCCTCCTGACTGTCAAAAGAATTTAGATTGTTAATTTAAAAACTGACCGCCTGAAAATCATTCACAAGTATTCCTCAGATACAATTACGAGGCTACGATCAACAAAGAAGACTTGTGCCTAGCAATGGCGTTTGGCCCTCTACATATAAATACAAGGCGTATTACTAATTAGTTACTTGTTTCAGGTATGCTGAATAAAAAAACACATCATGCGATGGTTCTTTTACTTCCTGTGCATCAGCGTGGTCAAAGCAGCAGACAGACGGACATTTATGGACGGCTGGACCGACTTATTGCGACCTTTACCTCGAAGCCCAAGAGAAGGTTTTATACCTGACTATACACCAAAAGACCAGGAAGAATTTGATTTCATTGTCATAGGAGCTGGATCAGCGGGTTCGGTACTTGCTAACCGCTTAACTGAAGTTCCACAATGGAAAGTGTTACTCATAGAATCTGGAGGGAACGAAAACTTCTTTTCCGACATTCCAATATTTGCTCCATTTCTTTCCCTCACCCCTATGAACTGGGGTTACACTTCAATGCCAGAGCCGAGAGCATGCAGGGACTTAAGAGGCAAAGTGTGCTTCCTGCCCCGAGGCAGAGTGCTCGGCGGTAGTAGTGTGCTCAACTTTTTAATCTATCAACGAGGACATCCTGAAGATTATAATGACTGGGCTAGAATGGGTAATGAGGGCTGGAGCTACGACGAAATATTACCGTACTTCAAGAAATCAGAAAACATAGGTATCAAAGAGTTAAAGAACTCGTCATATCATGGCGTTGGCGGATATTTAGATATTGAATATTCGCCGTACCACTCACCCCTTGAGAAACCATTCAAGCAGGCAGGTGAGGAACTCGGATATAAATGGAGAGACCCAAATGGAGAAAAAGTGATTGGATTTTCTAAGCCACAGGCAACCATGAGAAAGGGAAGAAGATGCAGTTCTTCGAAAGCGTTTTTGGAACCAATACGCTTCAGGCCTAACTTAAAAGTTACGAAATTCTCAACAGTCTCAAAAATTTTAATAGATCCGTACACCAAGATAGCTACTGGCGTACAATTTATGAAATGGAATATAAGGTAGGTAACTTGTTAATTTCGGCAGAAACCCTAATATTATGTTATATTTTCTTATTAATGAAACACAGATATTTTAATTATAATGAACGTTCACTATAATTAAAATATCCGTGTGTATCATATGTGGTCATGTTTTTTTTTTCATTCAGTTTAAATGTTGGTCCTTTCCTTAGTTTTGATCGTCGAATGAGCACCTTAAGTTCTGTGTTCAGCTGCACGATTACTGACTTGACAAATTCGATCAATCATCGTGGCTCTTTCCTCAAAAGACCAATGTAGGTATATGCTTTGAACAAGTTTATGAGAAACCTCTGAATCAGTTTCAGCGTTTCCTATCTGACTAGGATCTCCGACTAAGATCTAGCGTTTCCTACGCACACCTACATAGCTATATAAACTACTTTTATGTTACAGTATGCAAGTGCGCGCTCGTCGTGAAGTCATTTCCTCTGCAGGCTCTATAGGGTCCGCTCAACTGCTGATGGTGTCAGGAGTAGGACCAAAGGAACATCTGCACGAGTTTGGGATCGCTGCCGTCGCTGACCTACCCGTTGGATACAATCTTCAAGACCACGTCACGTTTGCTGGCAACGCTTTGATTATCAACCAAACTGGAATGACCGTGAATGACGTAAGTGAAAATAAAAACACCCTACTACTGAAAAATCACGCTCGAAAACATATAAAACCAGAAAATATTTTCATCTGAAAGCTTTCGACATATGCCACCTATCCTAACAAAACAATACATCCTAACAGAGTTCATAAGCTTAGGGGCAAAGTTCTCTTAAGGGGGCCATATTATATTCGCCTATAACCAGATCAAAACGCTTCCAACGATACCTCATTTGTCAAATTATGAAAAGGAGTTTAGAAGTTATGAGAGAACAAATGAACACACATAAATAAACACCCTAATAAATACATACATATATATATAGTTAACTGTTCATATCATAGCCCTATTTTTTTTTTCTGGATGGGAAATCATCAAATGACTTCCCGCTCTAGGCGGAGCGGGAGGGCGTGTCAGACTTTTACTGACTAAAACTCACCCGTGTTCCTTCAGTTGCCCATGTGCCGGGGCCACGGTATCTCTTTCGAACAATCACGCGACCCCGGCAGGCATCGGTCCTAGCGGAAACCTTCAGCGTTGCTGACATCTCTTTGAGGCGTGCGTGGAACACTACGCGCCGTCGACCCGAGCCTGATGGCCCTTACCGGGCGGCAAGCTACCCATTGCTTGCCACCCGCAAGCTCGCGCCTACGGTGGCCAGGAGTCCGCTATCGACTCCCGACGCCCGGGGCGTCTCCTCCTGCGGCGGCTAGGGACGTGAGGGCGCAGTGACTGCCACTCCCTCACGCGCCCCGCCTCCTCTTTCGCGAGCATTACTGCTTCGCAGAAGGAGGTGACGGCTTCCCATGCCCTCTCGCTCCGTACCATGGCTCGCACCAAGGCCGGGCGCGAGAGGTCGCCGCCGCCGATCGCCTCCACGAGGACACGGCGGAGCTCCACCCAGGCGGGGCACACTTCCACCGTATGCTCCACTGTGTCCTCTAGACGATCCTCACAATGGAAACACCCGGGCGTATCCTCCCGCTTTATTCTGAACAGGAACCCACCGAAACACCCATGCCCGGTGAGAACCTGCGTCAGGCGAAAGATAAGGACGCCGTGGCGCCTCTCTATCCACTCCTCAAAGAGGGGACTTACCGCCGCAATTGTGGCGTGCCCAATATCATAACCCTCCTTTTTACTTCACCGTATTCGAGTAATTCGGGACAAAAATAAAATAGAAGAACAAAAGTCGATGAGTGCGAACCCAGTCCCCTTTCCAAAAGCATCCTGTACTTGACCTACGAAGTACACTCAACTGGCCGCATTCGAATGTGCAAAGTATATTTAGTAGGTTACAAGGGGGGTTCCCTTTCCTCCATAAATGAGAAAGGTTAGTAGGTAAGTACCTCGGTACTCGTGGGTATTTATGGCTACACTAGGGTAGGTAGGTACAGTTGGTGTATTTAACACGTTACTTTTGATATTCATTTGATTATTATTTTCCCGTTAAAGGATTTCGTCGACTTTGTCCATTGAACTTTCAAATTGATAAGACTCTAAAGTCGAAACATACACAACAGCAAAAAGTTTAGATAGCCTCGATATACACCGGCGGCCTTCAAATGTTAGTGCCACATTTTTAAAATTGCAGTTTCTCATAAACAGTTCATAGCAAATGAGCATTCTCCTTTCATCAACTTTCTTTGACCTTATAGTTTAATAGATATAGTAAAGTTTAAAAAAAAAAGATAACAACCAAAATATAGCATTTTTTAAATACTGGTAAAAACTCAACTTTTTATGTGTGTTTTACGCCTTATTTTCCTTCTAATAACTAATATTGTTTTCTCGGGCTCTTATTACAGCTTCGAGTCAGTTCGACATTCTGAAGGGGAGATTTCGTAGGCAATGCTGGGGAATATTCTCGCATTCTTCCATCAGGGCCTGTTTTAGGGCCCTGACGGTCTACGGCTTTCGGCCAGTCTCCCATACTCATCCTAGGCGTGCTATATCGGATTGAAATCAAGACTTTTTGATGGCCAAACCATCAAATTGATACTAAGTTCCTGAATGTAGGTACCTACTCTTGAACGACCCGAGCGTTCTGTGGCCAAGCGTTATTTTGCATGAGTATCTATCCATTAACCCATATTCACTAAATATGGCATTGGTTACTCATGAAGGATCTCTTGAGCATATCTTTCCATAGTCTTTCTATGGCAATTAGGTCTGTGCTACCGTCTAAAGAGATGCCAGCCAGCGATTATGCATATTCGCCACTAGTAGGTATTTTCCTATTAACTCCAGCGATTTTTTCATTTGTTTGTTTTTTCATTGTGGTTTATTAACAAATGAACACGTGTTACGTAAATTATTTAGGTAAATTACTTTTACGTGCTACCATAACTGAACAAGTGGAAGTTAAACGCTGACCCGATTTGTGCGGTACTGACCATTGTTTTCCACTTTCGCACCAGTTTTTCTGCATAATACGTACAAAGCTAGTGTAGTGTAGTTGCTAAACTCTGACAACACTAACTTTAATGTTACAGTAAAACCTACAAAGCGTACTTATTACCTAACTCATTTAAAATTATTTTTGAGTAGTTTTATGACGAATATTTCACTGACGAAAGCAATCATGCTGGACTGGGAAAAAAATTGAGATCTTCAAAGCTTGCTACCGCTTGCTACACACTACACAGTTAACTTTTAAACTCTCTGAAGAACGTAGCCATGTTAGATCAGCCACTATGGTTATTAGTAAGAGTCGGCGAAGTACCTACGGGATTACCTACTATTCAACATCTCTGTACCCAATTCATCACTAAATTAATTGGAACGTTTTTTCTATCTTCCGTGCAGCTATCGGCTGCATCCCCGTTCATGGCAGCAGCATACATGTCCGGACGAGGGCCGCTGACCCTGCCTGGTGGAGCTACTGGACTTGCCTTCGTACACACTAAGTTCTCCAATGATCTCGACGAGACCAGACCAGACATGGAGCTCGTCATGGGTGCCGGCTCCTTGGCCGGTGATACTGTTGGAATATTACGGTCTTTACTTGGTAAGGTTACCATTCAAAAACCAGCCAAAGAGCACAAACAAAGTCAAAACATTTATTTCAAATAGGCACAGATAACGCGTTAAAAAAATTATAATAAAATAAAATAAATTCGAATCACCCCTGCCAACAGTTTCTCCGTCCGTCTTGATCCGTGTGGTGCCGTAGGACGTAAAGAATAGCAACACCCCATTTCTTCCCTTGGGTGTCGTAAGAGAGACGAGACTTACATTCTCTAGAATCGAATACTAGAAACAGCAGCTTTCTCTATGCATGTCACCATCACTCTGCGATCGCCAGCCCGCCTGCCAAGCGAGGCGATTATAGAAATGCCTCCCAATTTGGTACATACCTCCCAAGTAGAGCTGCCACCTCTCCGGGTTTGACCCGGAGTATACGGGTTTGTATGGTGCATGTCCGGGGAACGGGTTTAACATCAGTATCTCCGGGTCAGATGGAACGGCCGAAAATTAAACCAAGTATTTCCGCAGTTCGAACAATCTATTGATTCAACATTATATTTGTTAATTTACGATAGGCCCAGTTATTCAAAGTCACCTCAACCTTCACCGAACTGCCAAAAATAATTGGTAAAATCTTTTCAATCCCTATAAGCAATGATTTCGTAGAACACGTCTTTTCTTTAATTGGAAATTTGTGGACAGACGAGCGAAACTGCTTATCAGTGGACATGGTGAAGGCCGAGTTAATTGTAAAGATTAATTACAATATGAATTGCCAATAATTTTTGAAGTTTTTGAAGAAACCTGAGCAAGAAGAAATGCTGAAATAATCCCTGCAGAATAAAAAAATATAGTTTTAAGTGTCAAGCTAGTTCAAGTCAGCCTAGCACTAGGTAATTTATATTTAAAAAAGAAAACATTACCAATACTTTGTAGGTACTTAGCTTAATTAATTAAATACTTAAAACTTTAAAAAAATGTTTTATGTTAATAAAAAAAAACTAAGTTCTAAAATCTCCGGGTCTACTGTTTTTGAAAGGTGGAAGCCCTACTCCCAAGTAGCACAGAACTGCATTATAAATGGTCACTTAAGGCCCACAGCGGTAATCTAAGCATTTATAAAGACTTATTAGTATTCACCTGTGCTGCAACAGCTGTTTCGAAAAAAAACGTGGCCAACTATAATGCTTTTTTCTGTACAGTAATTCTATTAAGCACCACAAACACGCCACAAAGTCACTGTTATTGAGCGCTTAGTACTGCAGTACCTTATTAGCTGTAAGTTTTCTGAATAATAGCCCACACGTGTACTATACAACCGTTGCATTTTAAGAGAGAACATAATTATCACCCACTATAACATAATCAGTTACTTTGTGAAGTTATTTAATGCTTTATGCTGCATACAGATTCACTTTTCCCCTATTAGTCAGGTGTTTGCCATACACTCGAATAACAGCATGTATCCAAGTGTCGGCATGCGCGAATGGAATATTGGACGCGACGGGTTCCGTATGTTATATTTATTAATAAATAAATAAATAAAATGAAATTAATTTATTTCAGACATAACCCATATTACAAAAATTAAGATAAAGTAACAATGCTGCAGCAGAAAAGAATAAAATGTCATCAACAAAATAAAAATATACGTCACATAGTTGAAATAAAATAAAATTTCAAATTTACGTCGGATTTAAATTAAAGTAACAATAAATAATAATTGCACATATGAACAAAACAATACAAAAAAGCCTTTATAAATAGAGGTCAGTGTGTTTGATGACATTAGGCTGAGTAGGTACAAAAATGCCCTGCTACAAAAATCTTCTTATAACGTACCCATTTTCGGGACTAATATGGTTGCGACAAAATTAATATTGTTGTTTTATATGTTTCTGGTACTTACCTAAAAATGAAGAAAATTTATTAAGAGTAATCCAAGATTTTTTTAAAGTAATAAATTAATACCTTTCGAGACTTTTTAAGATTCCAGATTTCGACAATTTTTCTCAGAGGTAGTCAGTTAGGAAATACCGGTACAGCTAGCATCTAAAAAAAACAACGTAATTTTCTTTATGTTTATTTAATGTTTCCTTTTTAAAGTACAATTTAGGGTGTACCACCCTGGTCCAGGCCTTGAATTTTCATCTTTTTATAATTTCAAGGAGTACAAAAGTACTTCTCGGTGGCCACCATAGAATTTCCTTAGTTTTCCACTGTGCAGGAACGAATGTTAGATCGACAACACCTCTCTCTATAGTCTGAACTATTTTGAAAGTCTCGTTCTGTAAAAACAAGAAAAATATACTTATTATAATAGAAGTATCAGTTTCTTAATGACAACATTATCTATACAGTTTTTGAGGAAAAAAACAAAAGATACAATAACATATTAAATACCTAAACTTAACGTAACATAATGCTATTTCATGTGGAAGTAATTAAATTATTAGGCCAAAAAAATACATTATCTTTAGATAGGTACCGACTAATTTATAGGTATTTTGTCGCATATTGAATAAATCAATAACTTATATATTATACATATAATTAAATTATAATCTCAGCTACTTAAATTACAATTTTAATTAAATACTTATCGTTGAATAACAACTAAAAAGGGAACAAAATGGCTTTAAAAGAACACAGCGGAACCCTAAAAGCTTGGATCCATAAAGGTACTTATCTAGGTAACTGACGCAAATGTGAACCAATACTACTCTCCTAATCGATCCATGTCTGATTTGTATTTCACAAGTGCTAAACTATTTTACTCTTGGCTGAATTACAGGCCACATGTGAACACCCGCGTACAGACCTTAGCATTAAATTGAGATTAAAACTGTTCACTTGCCATCCGCCATATTCACTGCGTTACTTTGTATTATTATAAAATTTTATCTTTTAATTTTTGTTTATTTTAGAGGATATCAATTGTAAATATGGATTAAAAAATAATTACACGAAAACAGTTTTTTTTTTGGTTACTTTGTAAAAAAACGAACATATTAATTTTATTTTCATTCTAATTTTGTTGCTTTTCTTTTAGTATTTAGTGGTATTCCGAGGGCGCGTGAAAATTTTGAACTAAATATGTATGGTATTTGACAGTAAAGTTACCTTCCCAATAAGATTTCAAATATAATAGGAGGAAATCGATGTTTTACTTACCTTAAATTTTATGTATGTATATTCTCACAAATGGCACCTGAGATCTTGCACACAACGATACACTTCATGTTTTACAATTTGACAGTTCATATCAAAGAAAAATAAATAATTTAAGTTATTGCATTCCACAATTTCGCTCAGTGTGTAATTTCAACTGTATAAAAGTACACACAATGTACACATTCGTCTTCCTTGCTGTATAATAAGTAACACGTGCCTCATTAATCAGGCAATATGCAGCTCTTTAGGTGACTGTTACACACATAAATGCTACTATAATGTTGTTATAATGCAATTATTTGTCAATTGGATTTCTTATACAGCTATGTGCTGAATAATTTGTGCCCAAATTAGAGTTATATCCTCTGAGGATGCGCTGTCTACGCTATTATTCAGCAACTAATGCATTCACTGTGCACTGTTAAAATGCTGTTATACAGCACTTTTGTGCTACTTGGGCTATGTCTAGCAGTGGACGTCTTACGGCTGAAATGATAATGATGATAATGACCTCTTCCAAAGGATATAGTTTCGTATGACAAAGAACGGGCAAAAAATACGACCGTTAAGAACTCTTTTAAAATGCTTCACAATATTCCACAACTGCACCATATTTTTCAAGCAGAAAAGCTTTATATTCTAAGCAGCTTTGTTTATTCCATTAAAACTTTAATTAAAAGAGATTATTAAAGTTGACGACTATCAGTGAACCGGAAAATAACCTCTTCCGAGAACATGACAACCACTTCAACTTTTAATGAATAACTTGAGTTTGTTGTTTTTGCAGGAGTAACAGATCAGTGGTACTGGAAGGTATATAGTTCTCTCCCATTCATGGCGAGGCAGCGCACCTTTTCTATAAACCCGGTGCTAATTCGACCGAAAAGCGTTGGCCGACTGATGCTCCGAAGCCCAAACTTTGTCGACCATCCCAAAATCCATTTAAACTATTTCGCTGATCGTAACGATTTGCGAACTATGATCGAAGGAGTTCGTATGGTAAGTATATATAGAACCCAGTTGATCTAATGAATAATTTCCTCTACAGCCTTACAGTTTAAAATATTACCGTTTAATCATATCCAGGTAGAGAAAGTAGTTGGTACCAAAGCGTTCCAGCGTTATGATACTAAATTACACACAACGCCGTTCCCCGGCTGCGAGTCTTTGTTGTTCGACTCGGATGAATACTGGGAGTGCGCTATTATGCAGACTTCCATCACATTAGACCATCAAGTAAGTGAATACGTACCCTTTCTATTGTGAAGAAAATCATTGAATTCAGTTTTTCCCAACTCTAAAGAAATCGCTCAAGGAATTTAGAAGTTGTGGTTTATTTAAAAAACACCCTCACGCATATAATGTACCTACTTGAAACCTAAAACCCTAACACTCTTTCTTTGGACAATCGTGTTGGTGTCTGCCACCTAGGCACCCATCACCACCATTCCTACTTAATGATCCAATATCTGGTTGACCGAGCTTTGCTCGGTATTTTTTGGTAAATTGTGTTTAAAATAATAAGTTTATGTTCAAGTTGATTATTGATAAAGTTAGTCATTAAAAACACGAATAAAACGACATTTTATAAAAATGAATCCTAGCTAGATCGATTTATCGCCCCCGAAACCCCCTGTATACTAAATTTCATGAAAATCGTTGGAGCCGTTTCCGAGATTCAGATTATATATATATATACAAGAATTGCTCGTTTAAAGGTATAAGATATCAACGGACGGATGACCCTATATTCCATGGCCACCTGACAGTTAAACTCCTTGTGGTTGCAGGTGGGCACGTGCAAAATGGCTCCAGCGGGCGACCCCACAGGCGTCGTATCACCGAGGCTGCAGGTCCACGGAATCAGAGGACTGCGCATCGCTGACGCTTCCATAATGCCTCGGATCCCCGCTGCGCACACGCACGCTGCCGTCCTCATGATCGCAGAAAAGGCCGCAGACCTAATCAAAGAAGATTGGGGAATACCTATTTAATCAAATTTTAAAGGCCGAAATTTTAGATACAAAACAGTCATTTATATTGATCAAGCCACATAGCAAGAAGTGGCATATCGTCGTTGCGACTTTAAGACCTCTTAAGTGTTAAATTCAACTTCATGTGAAAAACGATATAAACCACTGAAAAAAAATATGTATAATAAAACCAACTACAACAAAAAATATAGGTATCAGCCATATGATTTCCGGCTTTTTATTTTGCTATTGTTAGTTGAAATTAAAAGTAGTAAGATAGTAAAAAAAAGAAAAACAAACGCGTAAAAAAGTGATTTTGCCAAGTGACACATAAGAGGTCTTAAAGTCGCAACGACGATATTTAGAATTGAGTAGGTACCTCCTAGTAGATACCTATACAAAATAAGTGTTTGTGAATATGGTCAGTCTAGTCAAGTCAATGTACCAAATAAAACACACTTCTAGTTATTAATTAATAATGTAGAATGAGCTGTAAATTAATATAGATGGTAAGTTTTAGTTATGGATTTTTTATAGTAAGTTGCTGCTTGGTACGATTTGGTAGGGAAAACGTTGACTTCCACTGAGACGTGTCGACTTTTTGGAAACCAATAAATGATCTACCAGTCCTGACCATTGGTAAACTCTTTAGTCTTGGTGCTCCGAGCTCGTTGTTGAAATTGTAATGTTCATGTAAAAAGTTAAATTTCAAAAACCCCGCCCAATACAAAAGCTCTAAAAATAAAAATAAACATTCGTTTTCTCCATTTAAGTTTAATATGAAGTTTTAAGTAATATTTTGATCAAAGGATCGATTTTGATAAAACATGTCTAAGAACCACCGTTAGAAAACTTACTTTGAAAAAACAGCACCCAAATCAGTTCACCCGTTTAAAAGCTGTTGGGCCACAGACACGCAGCGGTCAAACTTATAACACCCCTCTTTTTGAGTCGGGGGTTAAAAATACTACCCGACAGTCTTGTGCCCTGCATCGGATCCGAATCCGAGAATGTTCTCAATTCAGACGGACGGAATTCGTACCTAGTCCTTTCAGTTATTTTGACTATATAAGCGCGGGCTACCTTATAGTAATGCCCTCTAGCTGAGCACGTGTCCGACATTTGCCAACCTTAGCATGTAATATTTGCATGTGCAATACATAATATATAAGTATTTAGTAAATAAAATTTACAGAAGATAGTTACAGTAACAAGCCTACGAAATGTATCTACACAAAGATAAGTGATTAAAATGTGACTGAATTATTTCATTGATATTCTGATGGACTTTATTGTAATAACTACTATCAGCATCTTAAATTACCGATTGTACTAAAATATTATGTGGGACTTGTTTATGAGATAATATCAATTCAAAGAAAAATCCAGTCTAAGAAATAATGACCTACGAAAATTCAAAAATTACTTTTTTGGCTCACAAACTTAGTAAGCTACCGTACTTCAGTAATATGTCTGTCATAATCTATACATATATACAAATAAATAAAGTTGAATTTTGTTTGTTATTTCAAATTAACAGCTTTTCACTAAATGCATATGAAAGTATTTAATAAACCCTACTTACATCCAAAACCATTTTCTTAAATTGTTGTCTGCCTGTACTGGCTAATCTCTGAAAATGGCTAGATCGATTTTGACGGGACTTTCACTGGCAGATAGCTGATGTTATAAGAAGTAACATAGGCTACTATTTGTCTAGGTAGCACGTCCCTGTGTGATAATTTCCGAATACCATGCGGGCGAAGCCGCGGGCACAGCTTGTAATTCTAATAAATTTAAAAATCAATTCCTGCCAAGTAATATTTAATATGTGGTTATTCTAAGGAAAACATATTCTTAAATCTTTTTTTTAATAGGACCTTTATCCCACTTTTATCTGACTGCTGATGGTTGTAACATAATTAAGAAAGAAAATTAAGAATCCAGTTTTTAAACACTTTATTCCTAAAATTATTACAATATTACCAACAACTACTACTAACAATACACCTAGCAAATAATACAAACAATTTAATCAGGAGATGGTCCTGTCTTTGTTTTTCTGTTGAGCTTTCGGTACAAAAAGGAAATTCTCTTTTCCATTTCCTTCCATTTAGTAGGTCTGCATTGACGAGAGCCAGTATGAGCCCACATCTTTCTCTTTCTCAGCAACATCTGTAACATTAATAGGTAAAATATATGAAGATTATTTTGTGATGGATATTTAAATACTGAGTACACACGGCTACATATCAAGCTATAAATTTCCAATTTAAACTGACCTCTCATTATACGGAAATCCCATACAATGTGAGATCAGTTTATACTAGAAATGCATAGCTTGATTTGTAGCTGTGAGTACATTAATAAAATGAGTGCAATAAATGTTTTGACTGTATAGATTGTTTCATTTAACACATAAAAGGTGTTCCCTGAACCATTTCCCAATATTTTTGAAGGTCTTGTATTTAGAGCAGTAGTGGTGGTATCAGCACCAACTTATGCATTGTTTATGAGTTCGAAGCCAGGCAGGCACTTTAGTGTATTTAATTTCATCACTACTGCTCTCAAACGGTGCTGGAAAACATCAGGAGGAAACTGGCTTAGAACCAAAAATTCAAAGACATGTGACATTCACCAACCGGCACTGGACCCGTATGGTGGATTATGGATTACTCCCTCTCACAGTAAGGGGGCTAACGTCCCAGCAGTGCGAACATGGCTGGTCATGTTGTATTTGAGCCGTATTTACTTACTTGATATTCATTGCCGCTTACTCCTCTTATCCATGATGGCACGGTGTACAGAGTCTTTACTGGATGCAACTCTCCAGATCCAAGTATATCAATATAATCGTTTTGACCAAATAAAGCTTTACGCTCTGTCCAAGCATTTGCTGGTCTGAAACAAAATTATTAATATTAAAGCTAGAAAACAGAAATCATTTTATTTTATCTATCTATCAGTAGTCAAGACAATAAGGTAAAAATATTGCATTAAATGATAAAAATGTAATCATTAGTAACGCATTAAAGAATGCTGCTGCCCTGTAACATAATTTATTTCACATTCCTTTTACAACAACCCCAGAAATATAATTACCACCCAAGAAGAGATTGGCCACAAAATAGAGATTAAGTCACACTTAAACCTGGAAATGTTGTAGTCGTTTTATATCACACTGTGAAAGTCACTTTGGTCTTTCACAGCAAGATTACACAGTTACCACAAGTAAAACACAGTCATATCGCTTTGTGATATAAAAATCCTGTAATTTAATTAATTACATATTTAAAATGAATAGGTTACCTGTACTCAGGCATAGGTAGAGGTTTCCCTACTGCCCGAGGTAGTACACCACCACTCCAAATCTTTTCTTCAAATCCATATCTTTTAATCAGGCGCGACTTATCAGCATGATACCGTGTTCTACAATGAAATAAATGTGAGTATTCATTAACTTAGCAATTGATGTTGTAATGAAAACAAACTTTCTGTTATTCCTAACCTCACAATGTTTACAGTAGGTTTCCAAAAAATATTCAGTACAGTAGATCCCAACCACGCCATTTTATTAAAATTGTATCATCGGTTGTTTTTTCAATTATTCAAAGTTATTAGATAAGTGTACAGTACCCCAATTGAAATGTACTAAAATAATTAATCGCTATGATTTTTATACCCAGCTGATTTGCAAGCCCAACTTCGATTGACAGCATTGACAGTGTTGCCAATGCCAACCTTTAGTCATATTGCAATTTATAATTTGATATAGGATGGGATGTACTAGCTTGGCAAAAAAGAGTCTGGAAAAAATGAGGACGCCTGTTTAGCAGGTGTGGCCACCCTGTATACTAGGACTAAAAGTGATAAGATACTTGTTGTTTTAATCAACATACACGAGATCCCGAAAATTCTCAACAGTCAAGATTTCAAGAATTGATAGGCACACAGGCTTTTACTTTCATTGTATTTAGTAGATTGCGCATTATTTCCCTGGAATAACCTTTTATCTAAGAAATGCGAGTGCCATCATAATAACACAATGAAAACTTATTCAGAATAAAAAATATATTAAATCACAATTTTAGGTATTATCAATTGAACCTGACATCCAAGAAATAATGTTCAGCAATCGCATTTGCGGCCACCATCTAGGGTATTCACAAGCATACCATATAGCCTGTATCGAATTTAGCATGAATGATAATGAACGAATCCTGTTAATGCTGACAGTTTATAGTCGACAAGAAGGCGACTAACAGCTGCTGACTGTCAGAAATAAATCTTTTTTTTTGTAGGACATCTCGTAGTTAACCTAAAAAGATTTGTACTACTTAAACGGTTGGTAGCCCGGCGGTGTACTAAAAAGTTACCTTTTAGGCCTCCAGCTGAGGCTTATTATACTTAAGGTTCCGGCGACGGACAATCTGTCCATACAAACGTAATACCAAAATCATTTGCAATTTGAGCATATTTCCACCATTTTAAGATGATATTCGGCTTTAGACAGTATTTATCTAGGTTATGGTGACGTTTTTTTTAAAAAAAATTCAGCTAAAATGAAGTTTGAGCGAATTGCATTTCGCACATTTTTACAACATAAATGACATGTTTTCTTTTTGTTTTTTCTCCATTAAAAACAACAATATCTGTAATAATGTTTTATCCATAACACAGCTTATATTATCAAGATACAAAATAATGAAAACCGATTTAAAAATCATTAAGTTTTTATTCATCATTTTTGGTATTACGGAACACAGCCAAATTATCATAAATTTTCACTAGCGAGTAGTGCTATCGCGTCTCACAAAAATGTCAATGTGTGCACGGTCGTACGGCTGGCAGTAGTGTGTTGTGTAGGTACCACTCGGACATGCATTCACACTAGCGCAACATGCATTTTGGCCGTACTTTTATTTGTTTATTCAATTGTATTGTGATATTTCTGACATTATTATTGACCTATGCTATGGAACTTGGATTTTGATTTTTCTTCTGATTTGGTATCGAGTACAGAGATGAAAGACTGATCAGAATGTAGAGCATTCTGACGATTCTTTTTTTTGTTGGATGGGAAATCATCAAATGACTTCTCCCGTTCTGGGCAGAGCGGGAGGGCGTGTCAGACTTTTACTGACTAAAACCCACCCATATTCCATCAGTTGCCCATATGCCAGGGCCACGGTAACTCTTTCGAACGAATCTCGCGACCCTGGCAGGAACTTTGCTTTGTATACGGACCTGGATTTATTGTTTACGATTCGGTTTGCTCCGAACGTTGGGATGTGTCTCACAGTAAGTACCTATTAGCCAATGATATATTATAATAAGTTACCTGTCTAATATTTTCTTGGCTACTAATTGTTTACTTACATATTTTTAAACTCAGCTCAATGAAATAAAGATATATTTTTTTCGTGGTTCGAGTTTAATAGTAGTAAGTACCTAACTAAGTATATTTTGTATAAGTTAGTATTTACCTACCTATCTAGGTATAGGTTAATTATGTTATGACTACGTTAATTATGTTATGACTTAACACACGTCCCCATGGACGTAATAAAATCGCGGTTGGTTATTTTCGTGCACTGGGTCTTCAAGATACTGCTCAGCGCCAAGAGGTGAAAATCCAACTGTGCTCCGACGTGCTGAGAGCTGAGACTCACGACTGTGTTGTATTCTCAATGCTCGGTTCAACACCGACAGTTGAAAATGCGATCTTATTACGTACGTGGGAACGTGAGTTGTACCATAATTAACGTAGTTTTAATTTTTGGGATAAATAATTGCCAGTATAGAAAATAACAGAAATAGATTCTGTAAACGATTCTGAACAATTTATTATCGTAATGTTCATTTATTGTGTTACACACACTATTTAAACCTACTTCTACTATCCTTCACCAGTTTTTATTTATTTGTTGGTATATTGGCATAGCTAGCTGACATATGGCAAATACATAATCAGTCTATAACGTTCCCACTGCTGGGATCCAAGCCTCCTTTCTGAGAGGGAATGGGCCGTAATCTACCACGCGGGCCCAGTGCGGATAGGTAGATGTCTGATGTCTTCGATTTTTTAATTCTAAGACATGCCGGTTTCCTCACGATGTTTTTCTATACCGGTGCGAGAGCAATGTTGATAAAATTATTTATACAAAGTAAAGCGCGTCCCTGGGTTCGAACCCGCTACCTATAACTCGTATTGAGGGGGCCATTACCACTGGGCCACCACTGCTCTTGCAGATATGGTAAATAATGTATTGTAATATTCTGTGCCTCGTAATTACTTTGCCTACCTACTATTGTATAGAATCAAGTTTATGTAACTAAACAGAAAGCTGTGCTGCTGGGGAGTTTGTTGCGCCGCTTCTTCTCAGATAAAGCACTAGGAGTTGGTGACGGGCGGGCGGTTTGTAGGAATATTTTATGTAATTTTCACGTTCGAAAAGTGCTGATTCTAAACCTAGCTTAGCTTAGGAGAGTAACGTGTACATTAAAAATAAAATGTTAATTAAGAGTCTTTGTGTTTTTATTTATCCTCTTTTATATCTGCACAGCACGTATAAATTATGGGAATATTTGTCTGTTACTAATATTTTGCGTAACACTTTTAGTGACTTGTATTCATTATTTGTAAGTAGGTAGCTTTTGCCGGCGACTTCGCCCGCATGGAGGTTAGAAAATGCATTTAAACTTTCCTCATAAATCACTCTATCTATTGGTGAAAACCGCATGAAAATCCGTTGAACATTTTTCGAGTTCTTCGGAAGTAGGCAGACGCGGCGGGGACTTTGTTTTATAATATGTAGTGATAACAATTTTTAAAATGAGTAAAAAGAATAGTTACATAAATATAAGTTGGACTCACAACGTTCATGTATCAATTTATAGAAGACCACAAACAACATAATTATACATTGGTTTACAAGTACCAAGTTAGGAAAGGTATTTAAGACTGTACAAAAGGCCTAGATCTCGAAATATTGTAACAATTTGAGATACCGACCAATTAAAGAAATTTCCACAAAACGCATTACTAGTCTGTACATTTACTAACGATTCCCCAGAGTAGTCAACAAAAATAAAGCAAATAACGAACATACCTAATTACTAGTAAATAAAAATGCGTCGAGTCGTTATGAATAAAGGGTAGGTACAACTACTCACTCACACACGGCTGCATACCGCGTCATCGTTGGCCTTCTATTGTCAAACAGAGATAGCAATATTCCGACCGAATTTTGCCTTAGCGTCGGCTCGTGGTTAGCGAGTTTAGGCGCCACGTTCTTAAAACTAAAGCGAAAGCTCTAAGGGTTACCCTGAAGGGGATACGAACCTCGGCTTAGGCAATCACTGATGGGGGGACAGCAAGGGACTGGCTGGATCTGGGTTAAATTATTTAGGGGCTAATTTAAAGCTAATGCCGCAGCATCGCGGGCTGGCTCTTGCAAGGGGCGGGCGACCCCGACTATCAAGTCGGGGTCGCGACGACGGACCTCGGCGGCGATGTCGGTATGGTTTGTGTTTGTGTGGTTTGCTCACTGTACTGGTCTCTTTTCGACTCTCCTGGAGGAGAGTAGTGGGATCGTCAGGATCGGATAGAAGAGATAAATCGGAATTCGGAGACTACTTATAACATATCGCGTTCGAAAGGTACTCGGGACATATCGAATAAATTTGAACAGTTGACTAATGAAGCCGTCAGGTATGTCTATGTGGGGTACATACCATTATCACTATCTACATGAAAATTAAAGAACGCGCTAAAATTTTGGATTTATCTAAACAAAAAAGCGTGACATAACATCATTCGTGAATTTCTTTTCGCCGCTATAATAGATGTTTCCATGAACACTGATCTTTTAGTTTTACATTTCTTATTTATGAATCCTAAAGAGCTTGAAATCTTTCTTAGACGTTCACGGCTCCCACTATTACCCAAGTCTTCTTAGACTATAGGTAATAAATTACGCAGAGTAGGAACCTGAAAAATAAAAGTGTGAATTATACTTTTTTCCACTGTGGTATTTGGTATGCGATATCAGCATTAATCAGAAAATACTTGCCTGTTTCTGTACAGTGTAGAAAAAGTGAACTTTTTGTCTCATTGCACACAAATGATTCAAGACTTCCTTCGCCTGGTGACCTTTTTGGTGTTTTCCAGGTGTAGAAAAATTTCCATTTTTTTTTTTCACCGTCATCTAAAAATTTTCTAATTGTATTGACAGATTTACCTTAGTGAAACTATAAAAACAATCGTATTGATTCTATTACATTTTTTCAATTTCAAGTATCAACCATAAAGAGTCAACGTACACGTGATTTGTTAAACTAAAAAACATAACCTCAATAATCTATTAGTAAATGAAACAATAAAATGGCTTGAAACATAATAGTACCGATAAAACTAATTAGTAGAATGGAAAAGCAATGACTGGCATTGACTAAAAGATAAATATCTTGGATAAATACCTGTCATGTCGGGAGTTTTTTTGAAAACATTGTCAATCGAAGACAAAATTTGTTCAGCCTATGATTCCGCCAAATATCTTACGAAAACTTGGTATATCACAGGTCATGCCACTACTCCTTATTGTTTTATTCATTTTTATATTTACAAAAGCAATAATAATTGATAGTTAATTAGAAGTAAGTGAAATACAACTGGGAACAGAGAAGCTACTTGTAGTTGATAAACAAAGCAGTGTTGCCGCAAAAAAAAATATTTTAGTTCCAATTGTCACCACGACAGACTCTTTTTTGCTAAGCTGTACAAAAGCGATAATAATTGATAGTCAATTAGAAATAAGTAAAATACAACTGGGAACACAACACAATGACAGAGAAGCTACAGTCCATTCACAATTATTTTACCTCTGCCAGTAGCAACCCAATAACAACCTTATTCTCACTGCTTTAAAGATCACTGTCAATTTGATAGGCTTATCAATGGCAGTAACCCAACAGCAACCTTAGCCAATGTTAATAAAGATCACTGTGGTTTTTGCAATGATACAAACACAGAGGTAAATTAATTGTGGCCAGACTGTACCTGTAGTTAATAAACACAACAGTGCTGCCACAAAAATATATTTTAATTCCAACTATCACTGCGTCAGACTCTTTTTTGTGTCTGCACAACAGTCTGGGCAAATAAAAATCCTACTTAAAAGCCTATGTTTCCAAACTTTCAGGCAAATGGATAAAAAAACAAAGAAACTAATCAAACAAAATGGCCGATGTTCTATAAAAATAGTTTAATGAGAATATTGAGAATTTTATGGAAAGGCCTAACATAGTACGTATCACATTTATCAAGTTGTTACTTATTAATTTCAATTAATACAGCGGTGTAAAAATGTCCCTGTTCTGTTTGAGAAAACCGTTCACACTAATCATTTACGCCAATAACAAGAGAAGCTGTGTTTCTTGTTTATTTATTCTTTGATAAATACAGACTAATAAAGTCTGTTTCATTTGTATTCTAAAGAATTTGAAGCTAATTTCGTTTTGTTCTCAAGCGTAATATTCATTCGATATCCATGCAATGGATAAAATATAAGTTGTGCTTGTGTTTACTTGGGCGCGTAATTGCGTTGTTTGTTTACGTTTCATGGTGTAGCAGTTAAACAATACATCCCCCCAAAATGAAATTGTAATGTATATACGAATTTCGTTTCCAGATATTGTTCTAAAATAATGTCTAAAAGAGATCAAGGCGACCGAAATGAAAGAAAGTTGGATTCGAGTGACTACGAAAATTTAATATCTCAACACAATTTATTTGAATCGTCTCGATCAAAACATCAAGAACTGCCCAGTTTCCCCGGATTTTCAAATGCTGAAACACAAACAAAAACAAGTGACATAAAAGAACCGGCGGTACACTCTGGTCTAGGTGCTTGGCATTACAACCCTTGGTGGATGCTAGCCAGCACATCGCGGAACCTGCCGTCTCAGGATGACTACTCAGAACACAGTGATCAAACTAAAGTGAAACAGGAGCCTCCTGGCGCTGGCACTCCAGACAGGGATCCATTACACACTGAATTGGAACAGTTTCAAGCAGAAACAGTTACACCTCCAGTTGGATTAGATTCGTTTTGTGATGACTGTTCCGACCCGTTTTGTGACTCAAGTGGAGCAATATGTCGCAAACTTTTCCACTGCCCTCATTGCAGAAAGAGCTATCCCACAATTTTAGAGTTTAACACACACTTGACAGGAGTACATCCAGCACAAAAGCCCTTCAGATGTCAGATATGTTTGGAACCATTTCATAAGAAATCACATTTACGAAGACATTTAGATGCCAATCATACGCGAAAAGATGTCAACAAGTGTTCTGTTTGTTCCAAATATATAAAAGATAAGAGCAACTTACGTAAACACATGCAAGTACACACTGGTCGTGTACCGCAGAAACAATTCAAGTGTGATCTGTGCAATAACAAGCGTTACATGTCATTAGACAGACTTAACAATCATAAGGTGGTGTGCACAGGTGAAAAAGTATTGAAATACTGTGACATGTGCACTAAAGTGTTTGATAATTCAAGATCACTCAACAGTCACAAAAAAGTGCATGCAAGGGAATTGAAGTGTGACAATTGTGGGGAACAGCTACGTTCATTAGAACAGTTTACAAATCATAGAATGATTTGTCAAGGAACAACATCGGAAGCAAGTGGCAGTCACGGCCATGCTGGCCAAGGGCATGTCGGTGGTCCCTCTATGGGCCGCTGCTGCACTCAGCCAGGGATATGTGAACATGACAAACCGGCCTATCTGAACATACCTGGATATGCGGCTGGAAGAGTGCTTGATGCCACTCTTTCCACTTTGAAATCAGAGCTGAACTGATGACACATGCCGCGATGGCTTACAAAGTAACTAATTAATACATATAAACTAAACAGTTTCTTTTTTTTTACAAGATTACCAAATAGATAAATAAATGACAGTAATAATTTTCACGATTGAGAATTTCACAAGACTGATGCAAATATCCCGCCTCACGACTTGCTTTATTATTACCATTTAAATTTAGGCTTTAGTTAGTAGGTTAATACAGTTAGAGTAAGTAATACAGCCGTTTGAACATGTTCTCATATATTTAAAGACAAGAGGTTGAATATATTTGAATATGCTGAAATTGTTATAACCACCTTTAATTTTTAACTGAAATTAATTCATAGCTGTTCAATGGACTGTGTTATAGAACCAGATCATACATGCAACAATTATTGTACGTTTATCAGATTTTTTTTATTATTTGATATCTTTTCTATAACAATGCTTTTGACTGATTTAGAGTAAATGTGAATGTGCAGTATTACAAACATAAAAACAATTTTTATTTTTCTATTGGAAGTTATAAGAGTATGTTATTTTTATAATTTTTAGAATTTAATATTTTAGTTTTACATTATGTACCTAAGGTTTATGTTGTAAACAGTCAGTGGAGACGTATGCAGAGCATGATATATTTTCCAGTGCTCTGATGTACTTTTTTCTCCAAAGACATAATTATTATGTAGATGTGTGTAGTTTCGTATACATTACGTAAACATGTATTTCGAATATTTTCTAAAGACAACTTTTATACACATAGCTATGGGACATTAAATTTGTTTCATAATGTTACACCTGTAGGGTAAGTTAAACTTGGTCAAGTGCAATGTATTGTTGGCGAAGCCTTGTGCATGTTATGGTTATTGGAAGTATTTGTTGTGTTCTCCCTACCCATAATATTTATTCTTGAAGTGTTATACACTGAAAAAATTATTGCTGCAATTTATAAAAATTATATAAGTGTAATGTTTTATTAAATATTTAAACACATTATGTGTACACATACACCTTAATTTTAAGATTCGAGGCTATAATATCTAAAGCGAATAAGCCTTTATTATGCTAATATGTCATAGGAGTTTATTTCTATACTCTCAAATTTTATCTTGTATACTTATATTTTTTTAAACCTTATTATTTCTAATTTTATTTATTTTGTTCATGTTATGTGGAAGGAAGAGTACTTCTATTTGGAGGCTTTTTATTCATAATCAGTTGTTGCTATTTACAATTGTTTTTAATACTAATAGCTTAGTTCATTTTTAATATCTTTATCGCATAGTTACGTAGTTTATATTTTGAGAATTTTAATATGTAAGTTCCAAACTGGAATCTTGCTTTTACAAGCCACCGAAAAATTTATTGGGTTTATTATACCAAATTGGTTTTTTTAAAGATAATACATAATATTATATTGTAGTTACTTAACTGGTGACTTGGCGTCTTGGTTGATTATGATGTAGTTTTATTATTTGTATTTAATTTTTTCTTTTATAACCATATCACGGTTCGAGAAGCAAGGCAACACATATTTTAAAAAGAGAAAACCTAGCAAAACGCCGTAATTCTTACTGATTCTAGCAATATATACTAACCGTGACGCTATCGGGGATGAATAAGCCAAAAATTTTACAATTTCAATACAAGTAGACAAGACTAGAGATACTTAATTTAAAAGTTTTAAAAGTTGTTTTCAGTCAAAACTTTTAAATTCAATTAAATTTAAAAGTTTTGACTGAAAACAGAATTCTGTTATCAGTCAAATCTTTTAAATTGTCAGCCTTACTTAAGCAGTTTTCATTAAAAATATTATGTCTTCCCTGTGTAGTAAGTTAGTTGCCCTGCTTGTCGGAATACGCCACTGGTACCCATTGCAAGCGTATAAGATGGTCACTTTGAAAGTTAGAAGTCGGTGAATACCGAAAATGTGTTCTTTAGTTCAGTAAAGTAAAATTAAAGAAGCTATTTCGAGCTACACTGATTTAAATAAAAAGTGTGAATTTTATCCGCAAGCCGAGGCTTCTGTACCTACCTAATTATGAATGTCAGCGCGACGAACATTTGTGGTACCATCGGTGTTTAAAAATACATAAGTCTTGATATACGAACAACGTGTGCTTTAATATTCACAGACTCTTTCAGAATAGTACATTATGGTACAAGTGTGTAATGTTGGTGATTACCGCTGAGGCGCCATTGAGACCCGAGCCGTCAGGTGAGGGTCTTAAGAGAGCCGAGGACGGTAATCATCAATACACACGTGTATCATACGACGTTTTTCAACACACTTGCGAGGAAAAAACAAATATGTATTGCATAAATCGTTTTACCACACAGCAACAAATGCGATACAAACAAAATATGAAAATTAGGGGAAAATTGGGAAAGGGCGCGCAATTTTTTTTTTTTGCACGCGCCAAATGTAAGTTGATTGATTACAGCCATACAGCCTACTTCAAAATGATAATTTTTGTGATAAAATGCAAATATTTTATAAGAAATTATTGTGAATTATAAATAATTTGATAATAATAAATGTTTTTTCGTCTTAATTAGGGACACATTTATTTATTTCAAAAATGTAAATAGATTTTCGGTGGCATAAAACCTCTTTGTTGTTACAAAAAAAAAAAAAAACTGTATTACCCGGTTAAATTGAAAATGCTCTGTTTACTCGCATATAATTTGCAGTTAGGTACTAACTTAACTTTGTAGGGATCATTCTATTATGCACTAGTGTGTAATATTATTATGCACGTGTATGTTATAGTTCGGTTTATGGCCCTAAGAACGATATAATAAGGCTCACTTTACGAGCAAGTGTGTTGAAAATATTTTTACCGCACATCTCCAAATTACTATCGAAACACCACAATGTTGTCAGTCGTCTTGTTATTGGCACTAAATTGTAAGAAAATGTAATGTAAAGAATATATTTTATTATGAAATATTCATAAGTATAGTGTAGATATCACTTAACATCGGGTACTCAATTTAAATCTGAGGGCGGCGGAAAATGACAATAATATTGTGTAATCTATTACAGAAACCGTCATATTCTCTTTTGTATCGCCGCCACGTCGTCGTATGTTTGAAAAATCATAATTACTTACAAATTGTTTAAAAAATATACACACCTGTAAATTATTGTACTTATCTATGAATCGCAATGATCATGGCTATCAATACTTTTTTATAATTCTTTCCGCTTCTGCCTGTTGCAGTTAACTCAGACAAATACAATGTTAACACTACGATTTTATGATGAACTTAAATAATGCACTTTAAAAATTAATGACATAAAGTGCATAATTGTACAAGAATCAAGCCAATTGTGAAATTGATCCGCAGGCGTTTAAAAGCGGACGCACACTTGTTTGCACCTTAAGTCACTAAAGATAAGATGTGTTATTTAAAGTCGTAAAACAACTGGTCTGCTCTATAACGTCAGTTCAGACGGAATAGAAAAAAAGTGTCCGAGCAATTTACTGGCTTGATTGAAAATAGGACCGTATTACTATAGCCTAAAGTAGAAAATTGTATGAATATCGAACCAGTCAGCTCGCGCATGCTCGAAAACTCGGCTGCTTTAGGTTTAAATTGTAGCAAAGGAGTTCGAGCTAGCACCGAAATTTTTCCGTTCTGTCTGAATTCACCCATAGAAGGTTCAAGATGAGAATGTCGAAACCAAACCTACAACTTTTCCAATCAAGTAATTATAATAATCATCGCTACAACGCGCTTCTGGATTTTTACTACCAGGGCCCTATACCACAAAACTTTACAAGTATGCAAGTCGATCAACAAAATTGTTAAAAAAAAATGCGCAGCACAGTTATTACAAAAATCATTGTATGAGTTACAATTGTTTCGCATTTTTAAAAGCGTAACAGAAAGCAGGAGAGCTATGTACACTTTGTGAGTTGTAAAGTTGTGATATAGGATCCCGGTTTTGAATGTATTTTATTGATAAAAGAACAAATATGTTTATTCGAACTTGAGCTAGACGGCATTATTGAAAATGTATGTACCTACCAGTAATATAGTGTCGGCTTAATGTACTCAATGTTAAACTTCATTTTTATAGTGAGTTGGTAAAAGTTGCGTTCGGTGTTCATAAATGAAAGTTTTAGAACCATGTCGTCCAGTATGGGAAAGCCGCTTCAATTGCCAAACTTCTGTTAGACGCCTTTCAAAATATGATTAACAAGATAATGTTATTTCTATTAAAACCGTTGATTTGATTTATGTAGATCCTAAATCAATTAATTAATTCATACATTTAATTGAAGAAGCACACTTACGTTTATGTTAAGAAACACGTTGATGTTTCTAAACTAAAATTATCATTTATACCGCCGACTTTGTGACTGATTCTGCCATTTAATTGGATTGATATTATACAGAAAATATATACCATTAGGTACCTAAATATTTTGTCTTTGTAGTTTTTTAGCATGGTGTGTGACTTTTAATGCACCTAGATTTAAGAAAAAATGTGTTCATATGAATTTAGTTAGGTACATAGAATATAGTTCATCTATTTGATTAGTGACGTAGACTGTAAAACAGTGGTATGTGAATTACTGTTCGAACGCATTCTTTTCCGACTAAGCCTTCCATTGCGTATTACCTAAAGTAAGCCAAATTCGATTTTTTACAGTTAGGTCATGTTATCATAAGGCTGTTGTGAAAACAATGCTGCCCTCGTTAACATTGTCCCCTTTATTTATTATGTGCGTATTACCCGAATGTAGAACTTAGTTTTTCAACGAAAATTAAAAAATAACCGTACCTACCGTTACTAAATATCACGAATAAATGACATTTCCTTTCTGTTAAAATGTTTGTATTATTTTCCGTCTGCACTGTAAATTAAAATATTATAAAGTTGTTGTTTGTGTGAAGAAATCTTTCAGATTTGATAGCCCTTGAGGTGTTGGGGCTAAGTAATAACAGCCCGTGCGGGTTGATCGTTCAGGTTAAGCTACGCTTGCCGCGGTTGGTCCGTGGATGGATGACCATCTTTACATACCAAGACCCTTCCGTGCCTCGGAAAGCACGTTAAGCCGTTGGCCTCGGCTCTCTTTCGTAGATCTGAGACAGTCGTTACGGGTCGTCAGAAGCCCGAAAGTCTGACAACCAGTCTTACCAAGGGGTATCGTATTATCCAGTAACTGGGTTGTGGAGGTCAGATAGGCAGTTGCTCCATATAAAATACTGGTACTCAGCTGCATCCGGTTACACTGGAAGCCGACCCCAACATAGTTGGGAAAAGGCTAGGCAGATGATGAAGAGCCCTTGAGAAGGGTTACATCTATTTAACATCTAAAAACTAGGAGAAAATGCTAAGGGTCAGTTCAGCCGGAACGGAAAAATGCCAGAGTTATTTACTGGCTCCATTGGAAATAGGACCGTATTCGCATAACCTATAGTAGAAAATTGAATATCGACATTGTCGGCGGTCGAGAGCAGTGGTGGCCCAGTGGTGACAGCCAAAACCAACCAGTTGTAGGTCGTGGGTTCAAACCCAAGCAGGCACTGTACTATGTGTAAATTATTTCATAACCACTGCTCTCAAAACGGCGAAGGAGATCGTGCCTTAGAACCAAAAATCCAAAGATAAGTGACATATACCAACCCACACTAGGTCCGCGTGGTGGATTATGGCCTTCTCCCTCTGACCGAGAGGAGACATGTGTCCCAGCAGTGGAAACATTATAGACTGATGATGACTGTCGGCTCGCGACTCGGTTGCTCTCGGTTTGAAGCCACGTACATAATTCAAAACTCTGTCATTAATGAAACATACATTGCATTCAAGTCACACACAACAGAATACAACAATCCGCTCCATTACTAAAATAATTGATTTCACTCGGAGAGCTGCCACGCTTAAATGGAATTGGGCTAGACACATCTGCCTGCCGTATGTCAGACGATCAGTGGGCCAAAGTTACGACCCAATTGGTCCCGCTTAATGGCAAGAGACATTGCGGCAGGCAGGAGATGGCGGGATGAGCTGGACTCTTTTAATAAAGAATGGTCCTTGGCAGCTCTGGAAAGAGAGTAGGGACGCCTTTGCCCAGCAGTGGGACACAACATCAGCCTATAACGTTCCCACTGCTGGGACACAGGCCTCCTCTCTGTAAGAGGGATAATCCAACACGCGGGCCCAGTGCGGGTTGGTAGATGTCACACGTGTCATGTATGTGTAGCAGTGGGACATCAACGGCTAATAAAAAAAATCCTAGTCAAGAAATAAATAACTAACTATATTTTTAATGCATTACTTATGCTACGTTTTTCCGGTAGAACGGAACGCAATCTCGAAACTGCCGGAGGTGACCTCAAAAAGCACAAATTACATACATATTCCCTATAGCGGCCAGCATGCGTAGCATGACCATCGTAGAAAGGGGTTTTGTCGACGGACGATTAGACAAAGTAACGTTTCGGGTACACAGTATGACAGCAGCAAAGTAGAAAAAGTCAACTCCTATTTTGACGTGAAATATCTCCATTCAACTGTCCAAGCCGCACGGCGAATAGGCGAGGGTAAACCTAAATTTTGGCGTGGTGAGCGTGGCCACGCACAGTGGCCCATACTGAAAATTAATGGTAAGTCCACTAATTTAGGTATATATAGGTTCGCAAGGTTAAGCTGTACTTCGCAAGGTCAGCTTTTGGATGGGTGACCATGTAGTTTTTGTTTTGCCTTGTGTCGCAGGTTCGCTAGGTTAAGCTATACTTCTCAAGATCAGTGACCATTTAGTTTGTGTGGCAAAATCTGTTCACCCAGTCGAAAGTTATGAGGTAACAAACATAAAAAAACCGGCCAAGTGCGAGTCGGACTCGCGCACCGAGGGTTCCGTACAAACCTGTAGGTATCCTCGGTTTATGTTTATGACATATTTATTTTTTTTTATATTTGAGTTGATTGAATTAAAGGTAAATTGCGGTTTACGATTAATGACGTATTAAAAAAAAACTACTTACTGGATTTCGTTCAAACCAATTTTCGGTGGAAGTTTATATGGTTATGTACATCATATATTTTTTTTAGTTTTATCATTCTCATATTTTAGACGCTACGGGGGGGGGACACACATTTTACCACTTTGGAAGTGCCTCTCGCACAAACTATTCAGTTTAGAAAAAAATGATATTAGAAACCTCAATACCATTTTTGAAGACCTATTCATAAATACCCCACACGTATGGGTTTGATGAAAAAAAAAATTGAGTTTCAGTTCTAAGTATGGGGAACCCCAAAATTTATTGTTTTTTTTCTATTTTAGTGTGAAAATCTTAATGCGGTTCACAGAATACATCTACTTACCAAGTTTCAACAACATAGCTCTTATAGTTTCAGAGAAAAGTGGCTGTGACATACACGGACAGACAGACAGACGTTTTTTGCCATTTGGCAACGGAACCCTAAAAATACAGTCGATTGAGAACCTCCTCCTTTTTTTGAAGTCGGTTAAATATAATTCTGAGTCGAATCATGTCGAAGAGTAAGTGCAGTTGACTCTTTCTACTTTGCTGCCGTCGTACTGTGTACCCGAAACGTTACTTTATCTATTCTTCCGTCGATAAAACCCTTTTCAACGGTGGTCATGCTACGCGTGCTGATGAGACTAGGATTACGGATCAGATTACCCGCCGATTTTTTCGTTCTATCTGAACGGACCATAAGAGAAAACAAACTAGAAACGCGGGCGGGTGATGGGATATGACGCGGAGCCTCAAAAAGTAGAAAAAAAATACAAACATACTTAAAAGTTATGTGTAATTATAATTATGCGTATTCTTCAAACATAAAGATTTAGAACTGTTCTCGTTGTTGATATTATATCACAACGCGCCCTCTTTTGACTGATGTTTTAATAATTTTAGACTTCTTCTCTTTCTTTTTCTTGGCAATATTTTCTGTCCTCTTCTTTTGCCTCTCGTCTTTCTTCTGTTCAACATTCTGTACTCTGGTGTCCCACTGTTTCTTACTTTGTTTCTTCTTTTGATCCTATAAAACAAAAGATGATATCAATTAAAAATTACATACTCTTTTTCTTTCTTAAAAATTACAATCATATAATTAATTAATTATGTAAAGTTTTCCTAAATAAAATATTTTGAATCAAGAAAATGAAACAATAAAAGATAAACTTAAAATAGAAAAAAGGGTTCATATGTACCATTTTCTTTATTGACTTCTTCAGTAATATGGGGTCATCTTTAACTTTCTGTCCTTCAGCTTTTTGCAGCACATTTTTCCATGCTAGTTTTTCTTTTATTTCTTTTACTTTACCCGTGTCTTCTTTTTCTTCTAACTGTTTGAACCTGTCTTCTTGTTGTTTTAGATTTTCTAAAATCTTTTTAGGGTCTCTCTCTGCTTTGTTTACTCTTTCTGTAAAAATAAAACTTGTTTCAGTAGGTTTCAATACTATTAGAACTTTTCTATATGTTGTTTGACATTATTTTTACAAAATATTGTTCCAGAAATAAGATTCAATCAGTCAATAAACACTATCAAAGAAACATTGTCTAATATCTTACCTTTCTTGCCGACATTAGCAAAGTCAAACTTGGAGAACACGAGTTTGCCTTCATTGTTGAACACTGGTTTGGCAATATTTACTTTTGGCTTCTCTTCTGTACTGGACTTTAACATTTCTGCAAATGGTGCATCTACTACAGGTTTAACATTCGGTTTATTTACTCTCTCTGTTTTCTTTATTTTCTTTTTCATTTTACTACTCAAGCTTTTCTTTTGTAGTTTATTTTTGAAGCTGAACTTGTTCTGTGATTTGATCTTCTCCAATTTCTCTTCAAGTTCTGCTATACTGCGAGCTCGCTTCGGCATTTCAACATCTTCATTACTTTTCTGACTCTCATTTACTATTTCAATATCCATATTATCATCATTTTCACCTGTAATTAATAAGACAATTGTTGTAAATTATATAACTATATACTATTCTAAAATTTACTTTTTTCATAGCCATTATCTCTGAAGAGACCTGAAATGAGAGGTGATTAAAAACCATTGTACATATTGACAAAAATCCACATAAACTCACACCATCTTCCCATTGGTAATGAAATAGGTACTACAGAAGGCCTGCTACGTATATATCTACTATCCTTACATTCTTCCTTTCCCTCGTTTATGTTCATACATCATGTCCGTAAGGATTGAGGAGCCACATCAGATTTTTTAAATCTGATCTCACCATTATTTAGCAGCAATGTAGCCGATTTTGCAGCACGAATTCTAGATTTAGCAGCAAAATATATCACTAGTTATATTTAATGCAAAAGTGGCTCCTCAATCTAAACGTCTGAATTGAGGAGCCATCTGGAACTCGTTAAGTAATAGATGAATATTTTTGAAAATTTTGTATCATTTAGCAGCAATTCTGCATATTACTGTCTAAAAATTTAGCTTCTGTAGCGCTAACATGAAAGAAAATACAATACTTTTAGTATGGCTCCTCAATCTACACTCAAGAGGTGAATTTCTATTGGATGTGAGCGATCATTTAATATATTCGTCATAATGATCATTTAGCAGGTGTTTTGTTTGTTTTTGCAGTAAAGGAATAAAATAGTAAAACTGAGTAAATTTTGTAGATGAACGCATTTTCTTTGGCTCCTCAATCCTGACGTTCTAATTATATATGTTTGACTGTAACCACCTGAGATCTCAACGGAATCTAAAGCCAGAGATACTAACATTTAGCAGAAATGTCTGCTATATATATCTGCACAGTTCATCAATGTATATATTTTGGATTCTGAAAAAACAATACTTAACTATTTTCTTGTAAATTCAATGTGAAGGGTGAACTACTGAACATATTGTACTCGTATTAATGAAAGCAGGATAAGTAATTTATTAAATTTATATTTTCGTAACAGGCTATGTCTATCTTAACTACGAATTGGTTATTTAGCAATCAATTTTGCTATAAGTTATAGAATGAATGGATATTGGCTGATCAGTGCATATACGAATTTTAGAATCTTAATCAATCTAAACGTCTGAATTGAGGAGCCACTTTTGCATGAAATATAACTAGTGATATATTTTGCTGCTAAATCTAGAATTCGTGCTGCAAAATCAGCTACATTGCTGCTAAATAATGGTGAGATCAGATTTTAAAAATCTGATGTGGCTCCTCAATCCTTACGGACATCATACATCCACTCACATCTGCTTTGTTACCTTTGGTAAGTCATGTTTCATTCATCCTCTCAACATTACCAAACCATCCAAGTATAGGATAAGGATAATCCACATATACTGTTCCCACTGCTGGGGCACAAACCTCCTGTCTGTTGGAAGGAGTAGGCCATAATCCACCATGTGGATGTATGAACTTCTACTTCATCTAGTGTGGGAGATTTATTCGATTTTTGGTTCTAGGACATGCCGTTCCTCACAATGTCCTGTTTCACCATTTTGAGAGCAGTGGTGATGAAATTATTTACACAAAGTAAATCGCCAGTCTCTCTCAATTTGTCTCACTACATCTTCTTAACCAAACTATTGTAGTTGGGTGAAAATTTAACACAAAAAGTTATTTACCTTTCATCTGCAGTGGTAAAGACATAACTGAAAATACATTTTTCAGAAATGTGAATTCTTTGCTCAGATCAGCTTTGATTTTTTTAAACATTGTTTTCTTCTGTTGCGTCATTGTAAATATGCTCAAACTGAAATTTTAATAATGTTACCACCAGTTGGTATGATACTTCATAATTAAGTTTCCACATGCAATTCGCTTTCTACTCCTTTGTTCTTATATAAATGAATTTGTGTAGCTGATAGAATTCATTTTTGATCTGATTAAAATAAATTCTATTACCCATATAAATAAATAACAGTGTGTGAACAACATTGTATACAGGTTACCTCTAAAGGATTTAAACAGGTATAGAAATGAAATGTACAAAGTGCCCTCCATTGAATTAGTTAGCCATTTATTTATTCAAATCAATATCTACAAAAGAAGTAGGAACAGCAATCGGAACTCCGGTAGGAAGCCCAACAAAATTTAGCAAAATAAATCGTTACTACGCTATACACAACAACCATTGAAACTTTTGTATCACTTAATATAAACTTAAACGAATAGGTACCTTACCTTAGAGTTATTGACGATTTTAATTCTAGCTAATCAAAATATTACCGTATATTAATTCTAAAGACCACACGAGTAAACATAACCTCTTTCCAGTCTTGCCTTACAAAATTACGAAATATTTCTACACAGATAACTATCATAAATATTTCTATCCAGATAACCACCCACAGTTTCTCTCTTGGTGACACTGAAGCAGTGTTGCCAGAGAAATGTCTTGCATATCGCCAAACCATCCCCTAAATCCCCCCAAAAATCATCTTTTGATGAAAAACCTCTTGCAAAGTTTCAAAATTTATGAAATAGGGCTGATTAGGGCGTTGTGGTGGAACAGGGGAGAGCCCTGTGTCCAACAATGGACTGCGATAAGCTGAGTTCATTGATTGATTGAATGAAATACAATTTTATACGACAGTTCTCATCAACAAATTCGAAACAGAGAGATTTTCACACATCAAAGAATGTCTGAAGCCTCACGGTTAATTTTTAGTGCATTTTGGTGATGTTCTTCAGAACAGTCAGGTGCATAGTAGGTACTGGTAACCGGCGTGCACGTATGAGAGGTAATATGAACTTAAACAAGGCAAAGGGAATATTTAAGAATCGTAGCAAGTGGCGTTCGGTAGTTTCTGCCTATCCCCATGGGAAAAAAGCGTGAGTTTATGTATGCATGTAGTTCATTTTTATGCGCGAAAATGCCAGAGCTCATTCTTGGGCCTTGTGTATGAATTCCGTCTCGTCTTCTACGGTGTCCTTCTCACCGATCTGGCTTCATTAATTCTTCTTTCTTTGTCCAAGCGGGTTTTCTTTGGAATGCGCTCCCTCTGAACATCAGGACGGCAACCAGCCGCTTATCTTTTAAAATGAAAGCTCGTGAACATATCCGTCAGAAGGTGGCAGAAACATACCAGCGCTGATTTGCTGGTTTCGTTTTCTCTTTTACCGATCGTTAGTTCTCTTGACACAGTTTTTTTTAATTTATATGTACAGCTTGGCAAAAAAGAGTCTGGAAAAAATGAGGGCGCCTGCTTAGCAGGTATAAAAGTGTTATGATACTTGTTGTTTTTAACCGACTTCAAAAAAAGGAGGTTATCAATACGACTGTATTTTTTTTTTTATGTTTGTTACTTCATAACTTTTGACTGGGTGAACCGATTTTGATCATTCTTTTTTTATTTGAAAGCTGGTGCTTTTCGAATGGTCTCATTTGGTTCTATTTGGACAATGGGGTCCATGTGAAAACCATATAAGTCTTAAATTTTCATTACGTATTTACGCGACAAATGAACGAATAACGCGGTTAGGTTAGTGCGGAGTATCTACCACAACTAAAACGTTAAAAAATAAAAACTTTTTACAAAAAAAAACAACCGACTGCCTTAAAAAAAACACTACAAAGTCAAAAATAACTTTAATTTCGGAAGTCGGTGGCAAAAACCTTAAATACAGAGCCTAAGACACCGACTTTCGAAATTAAAGTTATTTTTGACTTTGTAGTGTTTTTTTTAAGGAAGTCGGTTGTTTTTTTTTAATCCACAAATACGAGATCCCGGAAATTCTTATCAATCAAGATTTCAAGACTTGATAGGCACACAGGCTTTTACTTTCATTGTATTTAGTAGATTGCGCATTATTTCGCTGGAATAACCTTTTATCTAAGAGTGCCATCATCATCATCATTTCAGCCGTAAGACGTCCACTGCTGGACTTAGGCCTCCCCCAATTTGGGGGGCTTTGCCATAATCGCCACGCTTGGCAGGCGGGTTGTTCGAGTGCCATCATAAAAACATAATGAAACCTCATTCAGTTTAAAAATTAATTAAATTACACTCAGTGATTGCCGATTGAACCCGATACACAAGACATAATGTTCAGCAATCGCATTTGCGGCCACCATGTAGGGTATTCACAACCATTCGATGTTTGGTATGCCTGTATCAAATTTGACATGAATGATACTGAACGAATCCTGTACATGCTGACAGTTTATAGTCGACAAGAAGGCAACTTACAGCTGCTTACTGTCGGAAACTAATCGGACGTCAGAGGGTACCTGTAACATATCGCACTCGAAAGGTACGGGCAATATCGAAAAAACTTGAACAGTTGACTAATGAAGGCGTCAGGTATGTCTATGTGGGGTACAGACACCAGCACATCAAGGTACTCGAAACTGTCAAATTCTCCCAATTAACACTGAACCTAATGCTTTAGCGACAAAGTTAAAAATCTAATATAGAAATTTGACAGATTGTAGTAGCGCGATGTGCTGACGTCTGTACATAACATTATCACTATCCACATGACAATGAAAATGAAAGAATACGCTAGAATTTAGATTTTAATTAAAAAGAAAAACGTGACATAACATCATTCGTGTATTCCTTTTCGGTGCTATGATAGATTTCGTTTCTTATTTATGAAATTTAAATAGTGTAAAAATCTTTCTTAGACCTTTACGGCTTCCATTACAACCCGTCTCGTCAAACTATAGGTAATATATTACGTAGAATAGGCACCTGAAAAATAATAAATATAAATTATACTTTTTTTACTGTGGTATGCGATGATAGCATTAATAAAAAAAACTTGCCTGTTTCTTTATAGTGTTGAACTTTTTGTCTAATTGCACACAGATCAAAATCGTCTAATTCTTTCTTCCGCCAACTGTTTTGGTGTTTCTACAGGTGTAGAAAAAATCCCTAATTTTTTTCATCTTCATTAACAATTTCTCAAATTGTACTGTGAGATTTACCTTGAACAAAATATAGAGACAATCATATTAATTCCATGTAGGTACATTTTTCAATTTCAAGTATCAAACATCAAGAGTCAACGTACACGCGATTTGTCAAACTAGAAAACATAACCTCAATAATCTATTGGTAAATAAAACAATAAAATGGCTTGAAACTTATAATACCGATAAAACTTAGTATTAGAAACGAAAAACAATGACTGGCATTGACTAAAAGATAAATTTCTTCGATAAATACCTGTCGTGTCGGCAGTTCTTTCGAAAACATTGTCAATCGGAGACAAAATTTGTTCCGCTTCAGATTCCGCCAAATTTCTTACGAAAACTTGGTATATCACAGCTCTACTCCTTATTGTTTTATTCATTTTTTCTAAGTATAAAAGCATTAATAATTGATAGTTAATTAGAATGATCACCCTAAGGTTGACTGGTAGAAAATGCCTCAGGCATTAAGTCCGCCTTTGTACAGTATTTTTTATTTGTGCATAAAGTTTAAATAAATAAATACCTGAGCTAAGTCAGTATTACGGTTATGGGCTGGCCAGCAAGAAGCTCGGATATGAATACCATAGATAGAACACGTATGGGATGAGTTGCAGAGACGAGTCAGAGCGAGAGATCCTACTCCGGAGACGTAAGGACAGCTATACAAGAGTGGAATAACTAATAACATCCTCCGACACAGTGAGTCTCACCCGTTCCATGAGGTACCGCATGGAAATAGTCATTACAGCCCGGAGAGGAAATACGAAATATTTTAATTTTTAAACATTTTTTTTATGTTATTGTTTCTCACATTTTACAGATTCTTTTTAAAGGGTAACAAAAACCTGTTGAACAAAACTTGATAGCTAAAGAAACGCAATTTTAATGTGAAGCATTTATGTTCGTTAATAAAAACGATACCAAATAAAAGTAATTTTAATTGTCTACCCATTCAGATAATTATCCTCTGATTTAGCGTCACTGTCAAAATAGGTCACGCAGCAAGGAACCTAACAGCACTGACGTATAAATCATCATTATATAAAAATGTACTCTGTGATCATCATTATCCGCTCAGTAAAGTGTAGGTATACACGTTTTTCTTGTAGGTATGCCAAGTCCATATGATTTATACGTCAGTGCCTAACAGCCACTAACCTGTCAATATCGTAGTGATCTAAGTACAGTCAGTTCAAAGTTATTTTACCTCTGACAGTAGTGACAATAGCAACCCAACAGCAACCTTATTGTAACATAAAAGATCACTTTGATTTTGACTGTGACGCAAAATCAGAGGTAAAATAAGTGTGAATGGACTGTAGTTGTTTTATGGTTGCTGTTGCTGCTGTCAGAGAAGTCGGAGTCGGAGGTAAAATAACCGCATGAACTGTACCTTAGAATAATAACTAAAGCAAATGGAAATGTACGCATTATGAGCGATGAAATCATAGAGCCAACAAGTGCGGTTTTAAGTATCGTCGATTTAGACCATGATTATTTATTATCGTCTCAACTTACTGAATACTCAGTAGATGTGGTTCACTACATTGCAGGCTTTGTGGTTAGAAAGCTGAAAAAAGTTTTAAAGTGCGAAATATGCATGGAAAGTTTATGTGGTGATATAGATTCCAGACCGTCACTTATAAGAGTTAAAGATAGAGGAGGTCTAGTCAAACCATCAAAATGTGTAATAAACATCTGTAAAACTACTGAGAAGATTATACGGGAGCAAATTTCAAAGGCCGGTGGAAAGTTTTTGGGTCGTAAAGAAATAATAATGATGATGATGAATAAAGTGTTTTCAACATATGCAGTATCAAGCGTTTTCCACAATCTTGTTCAGCATTGTTTAGAGCAAGATTTTGCTGAAAATCATCGAAATCTTCTGGTCAAATCTATATGTCAGATATATATAACAATAAGAATTCACTATTCAACAAAACAGGCGAATCAGCCTCATGAGAAGGTGCGTAGTTTTCTCACAAAAACTATTTTATTTAAAGGGCCGTAATATAAAAAAAAAATTACCGCCACCAACTTCCGAAATTTAATTTTTCAAGTAATTTTTCACAATGCAGTGTTTTTTTGGAAGTCGGTTGTTTTTTTTTTTGTAAAAACGTTTTTATTTTTCAGTGTTTAGTGGGTCGGTTTGTATTTTATGGTGTGCAAACAATAAAGTATCCATCCATCTATTTGTCTTTTATTAAAGATTATTATCAATTTCCACTTTGTAGGATACAAAGTGGAAATTGATAATAATCTTTTAAATGTCTAAAATCCAAATAAATATGAGAAGTAATTTGAAGCAAGAGTTGCTAAAAACATTCGTAAAACCGAAGTCTCCCACGTTGGTTTAACGTTGTTGCAATTAATACATTCGGGGGTAGCCGGGTCAGGTTTAATACTTGGATACAATAAAAATTTGTAGGGAACCAAGGAGGACTTTAGTGATGATGATGACGAACTATTTAGTTCATACCTAAGTACGAACTAGATAGTTCGTCATCAATCATCGTTCGTTTTTGAAGTTCGTCCAAAATGAAACTACTTACTTACTTTTATTAATAAAGTAGTTTCATTTTGAACGAACTTCAAAAAAACGATTTAGATGTTAAATGTATAAATTGTAATTATAACCGAGGCACCTAGAAATTACTATGATATGCATAAAAAAAATACATTCACACATGCATTGTACATTCTATCGATGTTGAAATTTTGTAGGTCACGTCACTAGTCTGAACATAATGAGTGACAAAAAGGTGACAACCAACGAAATTTCGAAACGTTTTCTGTATAGATGTCCTTCTCTAACATCGAAGCGGCTCCATGGGTCAAAATGAAGCAAGTATATTGAGTTCAGTTGCTATTTTAGCCCTCCTTCTATGCTTTAGTTATTATTCTAAGAACTGTACAGTACAGTGACCTCTTCTGACTGACTGACAGTGACATATTCATTGAATTCATTCACAACTTTTGATATTTGTCAACAAGGATTCCGGCATACTCGTTGAGTAACAAGATTATTTATTTGTTCACTTTAGAGGAGAATTACCGTATTGTATCAAAAATGCGTCTTCCTTTCGTATTCATTAGAAAACATTGTACTACAGCGCCTAAAATCAGTAATTTTCAAGAAGAAATGAAGAAAAACTTTATTGCTACAAATTCTTTTCAAAAAACGTTATTAACATGTGGTTCAGCAGCTATCGCTCTACTAAATCCTCATCGCGGTGACATGATTGCTTGTTTAGGCGAAGTTACTGGAGAGAGTGCTATAAAGCACATGCGACAAAAGATGAATGAAACTGAGGAGGGTACTGAAATATTGAAAGAAATGCCGCGCATAAATTCTGGAACAGTTTCCTTTGAACAACTCTCCCAAATGCCGGAAAACACCCTGGGTAGAGTTTACGCAGATTTTATGACTGATAACAATATTACAGCTGATTCACGTCTGCCGGTTCAATTTATTGAAGATCCAGAACTGGCTTATGTAATGCAACGCTACAGGGAAGTGCATGATTTAGTGCACGCCACTCTATTCATGAGAACAACCATGTTAGGAGAGGTGAATATTCTACCAGTCGCATGGGGAGTTCTATGATCTCTCAAACTAATTGTATATTCCTCTTTTTAAAGGTTACAGTCAAATGGATTGAAGGCATTCAAACAAGACTCCCCATGTGCATCAGTGGTGGCATCTGGGGAGCAAGCAGACTTAAGCCAAAGCACCGCCAGATGTATTTAAAGTATTATTTACCCTGGGCAATTAGAACTGGAAATGATGCTAAGTTTTTACAAGGTAATTTAAATGATGAACTAAAATTGTCAGTCAGTTATGAAAGTGATTGATTGTGAGATTTAAATGTTATTTGTTTCTAAAAACAAATTCATAATTTTTATATTTATTACAGGAATTTACTTTGAAAAAAGATGGGATCAAGATATAGATGACTTTCACAAAGAAATGAATATTGTGAGATTAGTTAAGAAGTAGATCTTACCACATTTTCTTTGTAAATAATTGTATGTTCTGGTATTAGTTAATGTGTATTATACTCATAAAGCATATTATGTTGTGAATTTGCTGTAGATAAATATGTATTTGTTTGTTGAAGTTTGAAATAAAAAACAAAAAAAAACTTAGCAATTTTATTGCCAAAGTAGAAAATTTCTTATCAAGTACAACATTTTGTAAATAAATATATTTACAACAACATTTCTGAACTTCTTCCATTAGCATTATGAAGAGCCGTTGTGCGATTACCCACTTCCACTATCCATTCATACCAAACCCTGCGTGAATCGTTGCAACGCCAAAATCTTGCAGTTATAATTTCACCTTTATGCACTCGAAGAGGAGTCTGCAAATCAGAAATACGAAGTCATTAGTAAGTATAACTATCTGTCAACATTTGTAAATTTCTTGGATTTGAATTATGTTTGCTGGATGCGGGAAGCACAAAACCGGTTGAAACGGAGCTTGGGGGTGTATGTCCAGCAGTGGACGTCTTTCGGCTGAAATGATGATGAATTATGTTTTATATCATTATTGTGTTCTAAATTAAAATACCTTAATTGGAATGAAAACTGGGAACCATGATATCATTCCTGGGCTGTGTGTTGAAGGAACGATGCTGATCATTTCTTTCCCATATAAAGTACAATCAAAATATCCTCCAAATCCATGCATGACATTATCTTGCTGGACCTCCCAAGTTAATATTTCTGATCTTCTATTGTCTGTCAAAGGCAATCGCCTGTAATCAGTCATTTCTTGACCCTCATGATCCTTTGAGCCTTTTGCTGGATGTTCAAATGTGAAAACAAGCTGAAAAAAAAATATAATCAACATTAATTTTTAACCAGGTGGTTCATTAAATTGTGGTGGTAATTATAATATTTTGTTATACATCATCTCTTTTATATTACCTTTGTTTCAGCTATGTCATGTTTATTTTGCATGTAAACAACCCACAATGTCTCTAGATTTTTATCCTTTTGATTAGATTGTGTAACAGAGGAGGCTGCCTTTGCTGCTGCCCACAATCGGGCTGAAGAAATTGGTGCTACATAAGATTTATATTGACATGGTATTGATATACCACCTGGCTTCAAGAGACCAGCAGCCCCATCTAAACATTCTGGGGACAATTCATTGTCACCCCATGACCCTGTAAACAACAATAATTTATATAGTCACTATTCCAATGCACTTGCAGTATTTAGAGATTAGAAATAGCAATGTTGTTGGACTTCTGGTGGAACACAGTTTAAAGGCATACCTGGTTACATAACATTATTTAATATTTAGTTTACCTAGTAATTCGGAGACAATAATATCTGCTCTGGGAGATAGATTTATCTGGCGCATGTCGCCGTTTATGACGACCACATCGCGGTCACGCCATACTTCACGAACTTGAGCTGCCAGGACAACCACAGCACAAGGATTCTTTTCTACTGCCACCACCTATTCCAACATAACTTTCCAATTAATAAATAGTTGATGCACCTTGTTCAATGATTATAGTTAATCTTTATAGTCAAACAAGATTATGCTTAGAAAGATTATTTAATGTTCACCTTGACTTTACTGTCAGTTATATCAGCAGCATTTAGTGTAGCCCTGACAAGTGGTCCCCTGCCAGCTCCTAGCACCATTACTGTAATAGTTTCCTTTTTCTTGTCTACACTATCTCCCTGTCCGAGCTCTTGTGCATTTGCTGTAGAAATATCAGTATTAATCTGAAAATGAAGCACAATGTAGCTAATAAAGATTCTTGGCAACAATATGTATATTTATGATTTAAAGTTTGCTTGATAACAATACTGCTGTTTTAGCAAGAAATTAGAGCAATGGAGTTTATTAAACTTTTTGGAAATTACCACTTGAGAGGGTCGTTTTTGCAGGTCAGTCAAGGCTTGAGCAATGGCTTTTTGGTACTGGTCATATTTAATTGGGTCTTTTTCAAACACGTTATAAGTATGTGTGTCCAAGTTATCTGCCAAAGGTTGCAGAGGTGTCTGTAGGTAATCTTCCCACCTAAAAAACACATCATCAGATCTTTATTAGCAATCACTATACCTTTTCATAATGCATAGTTAAAGTTTTTAACTATTCCTTTGTGACTAGCATTCACAATTACTCAAAGCATGTAAGATAGCATGAAATATGTAATTTTCTCAATAGTATTATAATGTAAAAAAAGAAGAACATACCCTCTAGCATAACATAGCATTGGATCATCACCTAGATAGGGTCGTCTCTTCCAAATCCTGTACAGGTACTGCAGATAGAACTCCACATTAGACCTCCTGGCTCCACTCACAATGACTTGTGCTTCATGCTCCACCAAGCTCACCACTAAATGTTGATGAGCACGAGATAGCACTGGGTATCTACAATGTTTACAACACGTGAGTAACAATTAACTATGTGAGGCAAACTATTAAGTGTTTTGAAGCAAAATATTAAATAAAGTATGGACATAATGTGACAGTAAAATCAAGCATTTAAGTAACTAGAAAGCATACCCTTTTTTATTGTTATGGAAAATAGATGTGGGCACAACAATAGCTTTCACAGGCTCTCCCAACCATCTTTGTATCACTTCTTCTGTTGGTAAATCTGCAGACAGTTCCAGAACTACACCAACTCGTTTATCCCACTCCATGCGCTCATGGAACTTCGACCACCACAACCAAGTCTCATTCCAAGCAGCATCATCTTCTGTTTCGCTATCACAGTTTCTCATTGTTTTAGTGCATGTCATTGGCACATGAACCCATATCTGAGATGGATGGTGGCTGAAATATATAAAACAGAATATTAGAAGCAGGTTTTAAGTGTCATATCCTAATCTTCATGGAAATATAAATTTACTTACCTGGTTTCAAAATATGAATTCAGAATTCTTGCCAAATTATTGGACTCTCTACCATACACAGATATCATGATAGCAGGAAGACCAAGGCCTCGGCAGTAAATTAGTTCTTCATTCAAGCAATCCTCATGACGCTGCCGGACGCCGGGAGACGGAGAATCAACATTAAGATAAGGAGACAACCTTCCTACAACTCTATTCGTCCAGTCTTGAGGTGATAATATCATATCAGATCTTGTGAATCCTCCAACCTTGCCGGCACTTGAGCATGGTCTCCGAAAACGTGGATGAACTATCGGTGAAACAATGAAGGAGTAATTACAACGCAGAGCCTCTGTTAAACATGCTTGTAAATCTGGGATGGATGTATATTCCAAGCCGCAAGAAATTTCTTGCTGCGACATAGCGCAAATATTCGTTTTCACTAGATAATCTCGCGAAAAACCAAGAAATCAATCAAACAAATCAAATCAAATAAATTGTTGCACGCACAGATTCACAGATTGCACAGACCAGAATAAAAACTTTATAATCTGCTAATCAGTGTTGCCAACTTTATTTTACCGAAACCACAAATTGTGGTATCGTAACCCACCAGAAAACCACTAAATTTGGCGATCCCTCAAACCACCAGAAAACCACTAATATATTATGCCAAACAGATAAATTTTAAATTTATTATAAAATTATAGTTTATTTTTGATAAGTACAAAAAAAAATCTTCGGAAGAATCGCTTCTTCTATGATTTCTGTTTTTTCAGAATAAATTTCCTTGCTCCCAATTTTTTGTACTACGCTATTGGGCAATATATAGTTGTTGCAGCATTTTCCTTCGCGTTTTAAACCAGCACGAACTGTGAAAATTGAAGATAGCAAATCTAACTTCATTCGGTTTCTGTGCTTTGTCTTGATAACGTTCATCATACTAAATAATCGCTCTACGTCAGCGTTAGAATGAGGTACAACTTGAATTGAACTACACAATTTGCACTTAGTAACTGGACCCAGTAGTACTTTCCACCACTTCTAACCAGTCCTTTAAATCTGAGTCACGTAACCAACTTTCACGGAACTTTTGGGTGTATTCTGGTTTAGGCATATTCGTTTTACAAGATAAACCAAAACAAGTAAAACATCCAACACCAACTGCGAACTGTATTGTACTGTCCGTTGTATTTAAATTTTTGTGCATGCATAGGAAACAAACATTTTTGATTCAAATCAAACTTGACCCAGTCTTCATAAAAATAAAGTCTATAATCAAAATTATTCAAGAAATTGACAAACTTTTTTTGGGGAATCCCGAAAACAACCACCTTAGTTCTCAGTGTTGCCTACACATAAAAAATATACACTTATAACGTAAACGTTCGTGTTATTTCCCGTGTGCCAGGGTCACGGTATCTCTTTCGAACAATCACGCGACCCCGGCAGAACATTTTCAGGCTTCAAACTATTTTCCAAACAGTAAGTATAATTATGTTTTAATGATTTTATAGTACTTATATTATATTCACATGTATTTTATAAGTTATTTATTTAGTATAAGCTAAGGCGAGCTTCTCGTCAGATACTTACTAGAGAATGGGCAGCAGCGAGCGTTCTCTATGCATTTTACCACCATACTGCGATCGCCAACCCGCCTGCCAAGCGTGGTGATTATGGCAAAGCCCCCCAAATTAGGGGAGGCCTAAGTCCAGCAGTGGACGTCTTACGGCTGAAATGATGAAGGCGAGCTTCTCGTCAGATAACGAGATTATGTTTATTGTTCCAGACTCTAAAAGACAGAATTTGTTTCCTAATGTCGTACCGTCTTAGAATATTTCTAAAAGAAGCTCTCATAAACAAGTACCTACCATTAGCCCAAAAAATAAAATCAATTGCTCGAGAAAATAGGGCTGATATCAGACGCAGGAAAATAGTTGTATCAAAGAAAGATCTTGGACTTGAATGAAAAAATTGACGTTGAGGATGGATTTATAAATAATTCTTCTCCAGAACGCATTGGTTTTTTGTATCCTGCAGACGCATTAATTACATCCACTGTTGACAACATAATTATTGTTTCGTCTAGCAAGAAAACACATAAATCTGATATAGATTGGGTTAATAATTTTTTCCGTGACGTAAATTGTATCGAAAACTGTCAAAGTGTCGTTCTTAGACAGCTTCACAATTTTGACACTAGGGGCGCTAGTTAGAATCTTTGCATCGCCAATACACGCTTACTAAACCATCCCAAATTCTTCTTCGACCAGCACCCTAATTGCGAAACGCACAATTTAACAAAATCTGAATGGGATTGAAGTTTATTTCTAAGCCATTGCGTCATTTGTTTGAAGAAATTGTAGCTCAGCAACGTAAATAACGCAATGAATGTTGTATAACTATGAATATTAAACCAATTCCTACCGATAAAAAGTTCCGCAATTACCCCTCTGCACCCTAATTGCGAAACCCACAATTTAACAAAATCTGAATGGGATTGAAGTTTATTTCTAAGCCATTGCGTCATTTGTTTGAATAAATTGTAGCTCAGCAACGTAAATAACGCAATGAATGTTGTATAACTATGAATATTAAACCAATTCCTACCGATAAAAAGTTCCGCAATTACCCCTCTGTTTTCTCTAATTTTTAGACAGACGGTTGGACAGTTGAGTGGTAGCTTCGTGTAAGGTCCCCTGATAGTAATCTAAGTATTTTTGTATCATGTATCACACATTTTTGCCTCGGACCATAATCTACGAGTTTGTTTGAATGAATTGAACTGTTTGATCGCTTAATTAATGATTAACGTCTGAGAAAGTAACGAATAGCAAAAGTAATAAAATAAGTAACAAATATATCGATTAATTCGATGTATCGTAAGTAATTTGTATTTATCTAGTATATAATACAAAATATTAGAAAGGGAACAGAAATAAGTGAACAAACAGCAAGGGTTAAGAAACAAACCAACTTTTTTTTACTTGAATCCCAAAATGTTTTCTCTAAACCTCGCAAAAGCAAAATTTTAGTAACGAAGAAAAATACGACGTTGTCTTGTCAGCTTGATAATCATCAAGGTTCTGATATTGGGAATTTAATATGAATATTAGTCTGTGTCCTCCGCCTTCCGCATCCAGTCTACCCCAGCCACTTTCCTAAGGTCGTCGGTCCATCTAGCTGGGGGGCGTTGTGGCGCAACATGGGAGAGGCCTATGTCCAGCGGTGGACTGCGATAGGCTGAGTTGATTGATTAGTCTGTGTATTAGATTCCAAATATCTTCTTTAGCTATTCCATTATTCTTTTCTATTATTAAAATAGTAATCTTTGATATCGTGTTTAAAATCACATGATACTTACTGTATGAATCATATTCTGTATCAAACAAAGCAGATAACTGTTGCTACAGCTTGCTTCTTCTTTACAAATAAATAGTAAGCAGCCTTTCATATCGTTTTTATCTATTATCTATATTATATATTATTATTATTATATTATATATTATATATATTATAATATTATAAAGCTGAAGAGTTTGTTTGTTTGTTTGTTTGATTGAACGCGCTAATCTCAGGAACTACTGGTCCGAATTGAAAAATTCTTTCTGTTTTGGGTAGCCTATTTATTGAGGGAGGCTATAGGCTATAAAACATCACGCTACAACTAAGAGGAGCGGAGCAGTAATGAAAAATGTTGCAAAAACGGGGAAAATTTATTCCTTTTGAGAGTTTCCGTTGCGTGCGCTGCGTAAACGGTTAAAGTAACGCAAAAATCATGTATGACGGAATTGTTTCTTTTAAAAAGTTCTAAAAAAAAGTCCGCGAGAGCATATGTCTATCTTTTAAGGTTGACTCACTATAACTCAAAAGGAGCGAGCAGCAACGAAAAGTGGACGAAAACTAGCAGGCAAGTCGATGCGACGGGAAGGGTCACGGGAGCAAAAATTTGACGCGGACGAAGTCGCGGGCAGAAGCTAGTCTAACAATATACAGACTTTTTTATTATGTGTGTCGTACTGCATCAAACAAAACAGACAACCTAAGTGTAATCAATCTATATTATTGTAATTTTATAAGTTTTACTATAGGTATGTGCATACGCTTACAAAGAAGCTAGCGACTACAGACTACATATTAATTTGACTACTACACTATATAAAAATATTACTCACGCAGAGTAATAATGCGAGTCAGTGCGTTTCGTTTTTGGATTCATGTTTTTCTTAAGCTATTGCATAGCTTCTATCGAGGGCCTTGAGCGCGGGGACCGAATCCAGAAATTCCGTAACGAAAAAAACCTCACGCTCCCCACTCCGACGGGCACGGAGGTGTGGCTTGAAGGCCGTGCATTGTCTAACGTCGTTTCTTTTCGGCAGTCTTCGACACGGTGTTTGTGTGCGTGCAACTAGCCGTATTGTACGACTCTACGAAGTTCGCACGAATCGAGACGAGCTGCTCCGAAATCGGACGAATACATAAGCAGCTGTTTATGAGAAAGTATATAGGTGTATAGGTATTTATGTACAACGGTGTATAGCTGTACTTGTAAAATTTGTGTATAAAGTGTTTGTATTATTTGTCATCGGTTGCTAGGTAAAAACGCAAAATATTTATCGTCTTGTTATTTGTCATCGGTTACTAGGTAACAAACTAGGCAATAGAGTATTATGGGCATGGAGTACTAGTCCTTTTGTGCGGTGGCAAAACTAAAATTTACTTATCAAATTTTGCGGTGGCAATCATATGTACTAACCTTTATGATTTAGTTCCAAATTTTACCACCAAAAATAAGTTTTACTTAGTGTACGTTTTTTTTTAATATCAAAGAAAAAGAAATACTGCATAAATAAAATAAATAAATAATTATAATTGCATAAGTTGATACAAATGCTATGCAATAGCTTTACCGCGGCAGTCCCCGAGTGCCACACGTCTTTTTTATCCTTTCTACCAACCGTAAAAATAAAATAAATAAAAATTATTAGACATGCAATTTGATTTTAATTTATCACGATATATTATTATTATTAGCCGTTGCTGTCCCACTGCTGGGCGAAGGCCTTCCTACTCTCCTTCCACGTCTCTCTGTCCAGAGCTGCCAAGGACCAGTCTTTATTAAAAGAGTCCAGCTCATCCCGCCATGTCACTCTCTCTCTCGCTCATCATGATATATCGAATAAAATATATCGATAGTTTAAATCGATATCAAATGATTCGATGATATCGAGTTGATCTGATATATATTTTATGATGTATCGAGTACCCCTAATCTGAGCCAAAAAAATTAGATACGTACGTTGATCCATAATCGCACTCATACATTTGCACAACTGTTATAATAAAGAGAGATGTGCGTGTGGATTGAGAGATCTTTTTGAAAAACTCTTCCAATCCCAACCAAATTATAAAAGGATTTAGGAAATAATTGTGAAAACTTCGTGGTAAGGTATAAAATTTGTGAAACCTAAACAAAGAAAGTTAGAACTCATTAACTGGATCTCTCAATCTGGACAACTGAAGAAAAAGCCATAACGCGTATCCAAGAATATACTGCCTATGTGTTTATAATTTGCATTTTAATTAATTGTGAAGGATTTGTGAAAGCTGCTAAACAAAATTTCTATTCGTTTCAAAGCCACGTTTAAGATTTATAACGGTTTATATGGATCACTCAGAGTGGACAATTTTCAATTGAGTGATCTTGTAAAACACGACCTAATACTGAAAAAGTATGAATTATTATCATGTTTATTGCAAGTTATACTTTTGGAAAAACTTGTGAAACAAAAATCGTAATTGAAATCTTACTGGTTCAAGAGAAAATGAAAATCTTGTTTTTTATCGATCGTCCCAACTGAGAGATCTTTATTTTGAACTATCTAAACTAATATTATAAATGCAAAAGTAACTCTGTCTGTCTGTCGGTCTGTCTGTCTGTCTGTCTGTCTGTCTGTCTCGCTTTCCTGCTAAAACTACTGAACCGATTTAAATGAAATTTGGTACACAGATAGTTTAGAGCCTGAGAAAGGACATAGGCTACTTTTTATCCCGGCAGTATGTTCCCGCGGGATAATTTCCGACCTCCACGCGGGCGAAGCCGCTGGCAAAAGCTAGTATTAAATAAACCAAAACTCATAGGTAGATACATCAGAAATTGTGAAAAATGTTGTACTAAAATTTGACGAATCCGTCGTCCCTGTAAGTGTTATACTTAAAAAGATAAATCATTTTTTACAATCCTTGAGGAAAACGTTGAGTAGGGTGACCATATCGCCGGTCGGAATCATTACCGGTACAATTCAAATTATGATGCACTTTAAACGTACAAGTAATTTGTGTCTGGTTTCACTACATAATTTAAATAATATGACACAAAAAGTTCAGAAATTTTAAGCTAACCAAAAAAATAACTTTTTTAATTTAAACTTTTTAATTTCTATCGTAATTACATAATAGGATGTAACCTAATCAATAAGTTCGCAAATCACAATGAATATACACAGTGACATAAAAAAAAAATCGGACAAAATAAAAAAGTATGTCATGCTTTTTTTTTTTTTTTTCAGGATGGGAAATCATCAAATGACTTCTCCCGCTCTGGGCGGAGCGGGAGGGCGTGTCAGACTTTTACTGACTAAAACCCACCCGTGTTCCATCAGTTGCCCATGTGCCAGGGTCACGGTATCTCTTTCGAACAATCACGCGACCCCGGCAGGCATCGGTCCTAGTAGACCCCTACACCGCTGCTGACATCTCTTTGAGGCGCGCGTGAAACACTGCGCGCCGTCGACCCGAGCCTGGTCCTTACCGGGCGGCGAGCTACCCATTGCTCGCCACCCGCAAGCTCGCGCCTACGGTGGCCGGGAGTCCGCTATTGACTCCCGACGCCCGGGGCGTCTCCTCCTGCGGCGGCTAGGGACGTGAGGGCGCAGAGACTGCCACTCCCTCACGCGCCCCGCCTCCTCCTTCGCGAGCATTACTGCTTCGCAGAAGGAGGTGACGGCTTCCCATTCCCTCTCGCTCCGTACCATAGCTCGCACCAGGGCCGGACGCGAGAGGTCGCCGCCGCCGATCGCCTCCACGAGGACACGGCGGTGCTCCGCCCAGGCAGGGCACACCTCCACCGTATGCTCCACCGTGTCCTCCAGACGATCCTCGCAATGGAAACACCCGGACGTATCCTCCCGCTTTATCCTGAACAGGAACCCACCGAAGCACCCATGCCCGGTGAGAACCTGCGTCAGGCGGAAGGTGAGGACGCCGTGACGCCTCTCTATCCACTCCTCAAAGAGGGGACTTACCGCCGCAATTGTGGCGTGCCCAAAGTATGTCAACCTTACTCAACGTTTTCCTTAGGGATTGTAAAAAATGATTTATCTTTTTAAGTATACCACTTACAGGGACGACTGATTCATCAAATTTTAGTACAGACGCCAACACATCAAGCTACTACAATCTGTCAGATTTCTTTGATAGATTTTCGACTTTATTTCTAGAGCATTAGGTTCAAGGTTCATTGGGAAAAATTGTCAGTTTCGGGTAGCTTGACCTGGTGGCGTCTGTACTTACAACATTTTTCACAATTTCTGATGTATCTACCTTCTACCTATAAGTTTTGGTTTATTAAATATAGTTCAAAATAATGATCTCTCAGTTGGGACGATCGACAAAAAACAAGATTTTCATTTTCTCTTGAACCAGTAAGATTTCAATCACGATTTTTGTTTCACAAATTTTTCCAGAAGTATAACTTGCAATAAACATGATAATAATTCCTACTTTTTCAGTATTAGGTCGTGTTTTACAAGATCACTCAATTGAAAATTGTCCACTCTGAGTGATCCATATAAACCGTTATAAATCTTAAACGTGGCTTTGAAACGAATCGAAATTTTGTTTAGCAGCTTTCACAAATCCTTCACAATTAATTAAAATGCAAATTATAAACACATAGGCAGTATATTCTTGGATACGCGTTATGGCTTTTTCTTCAGCTGTCCAGATTGAGAGATCCAGTTAATGAGTTCTAACTTTCTTTGTTTAGGTTTCACAAATTTTATACCTTACCATGAAGTTTTCACAATTATTTCCTAAATCCTTTTATAATTTGGTTGGGATTGGAAGAGTTTTTCAAAAAGATCTCTCAATCCACACGCACATTAAAGAGAGAACTCATGTTTCATTTGTTATTTTACTACATAAATATACACCTTATGTATAATACATATTAAAGCTGTTGTTTGTATTGTTTTATCTCGGAGGGCATGCTTTGCGATCATGTCACGCTTTTAAACCTTGTAGCGGGCTAGCGGTTGAGCTAGTTGATACTGTCATACTGAGCAACCGCTAATAAATAATCTGAAAGTTCAACCTGTTGACCATTTCGGCAGTTTGAACTTTGATTGCATAGGGATACTACGCATGTTCATTTTCTCCCATCCAAACTGCAGAATTCCATATTACTTGGAAATGCGTCCTATGTGGTCACGATCTCAGCATGGAAAGAACGAAGAAAAACGTCCTCCTTAAGTTAGCCGGTTATTATTTTACTTGCCTAATATCTTTGTCAAAATGACACACGCTGCGAGTGTGATATCGTCATTAAGTGCACCGTCTTGCGATAACGCCGACCATGCCTTAAACGAATACCACCGTGAACGCTGTCAAAAATGACAGTTGTACAGTTTAGTTTTGATCACATCTTAATTTAAAATAACTTTGATTTATTAGAAATTGTGCTTCTGGCTACAGATGCCACCCAACCAAAGAAGAAGAAGAAAATTGTGGTACCTATATACAAGTTTTATGTGATGTTTAAAGGTTTTGACGTCGAGCGAGCACCATTGCGTGTTCACGTAGGTACAGCTTGGCAAAAAAGAGTCTGGAAAAAATGAGGGCACCTGCTTAGCAGGTATGGCCACCCTGAATACTAGGACTAAAAGTGATAAGATACTTGTTGTTTTAATCCACAAACACGAGATCCCAGAAATTCTCATCAATCAAGATTTCAAGACCTGATAGGCACACAGTCTTTTACTTTCATTGTATTTAGTAAATTGCGCATTATTTCGCTGGAATAACCTTTTATCTAAGAGTGCCATCATAATAACATAGTGAAAACTTATTCAGTTTAAAAATAAATTAAATTACACTCAGGGATTGCCGATTAAACCCGATACTCAAGACATAATGTTCAGCAATCGCATTTGCGGCCACCATCTAGGGTATTCACAACCATTCGATGGGTGGTATGCCTGTATCAAATTTGACATGAATGATACTGAACGAATCCCGTTAATGCTGACAGTTTATAGTCCACAAGAAGGCGACTTACAGCTGCTTACTGTCGGAAACTAATTGGAAGTCAGAGAGTACCTATAACATGTCGCATTCGAAAGGTACGGGCAATATTGAATAAAATGGAACAGTTGACTAATGAAGGCGTTAGGTATGTCTATGTGGGGTACATAACATTATCACTATTCACATGACAATGAAAATGAAATAATACGCTGAAATTTAGATTTTTATTTAAAAAGAAAAACGTGACATAACATCATTCGTGTATTCCTTTTCGGTGCTATGATAGATTTTTTCCATTAACACTGATGTGTCAGTTTTACGTTTCTTATTTATGAAATCTAAATAGTGTGAAAATCTTTCTTAGACGTTTACGGCTCCCATTACAACCCGTCTCCTCAAACTATAGGTAATATATTACGTAGAATAGGCACCTGAAAAATAATAAATGTAAATTATACTTTTTTTTTACTGTGGTGTGGTATGCGATAATAGCATTAACAAAAAATACTTGCCTGTTTCTTTACACTGCCGTGATATCTCTAAAATGCCGCTATCTACCAAAACCGTTGTTTTGAATAACATGCAAAAACCGCGATAGAACTTTAAACCGATGTCACTTTTTAATGACAACACCTATTGTTATTTCCAAAACTATTCAAGGTATTGAAAATTCGGAAACACAGATCGATAGACATTTTTTTTTTCTCATTAAAATAGCATTAAAAGTTAAAAATCGACCATGCCGGATAACGGCATTTTAGTTATGCCACGGCAGTACACTGTTGAACATTTTGTCTAATTGCACACAGTTCAAAATTGCCTAATTCTTTCTTCCGCCAACTGTTTTGGTGTTTCTCCAGGTGTAGAAAAAAATCCTTAATTTTTTTCACCTTCATTAACAATTTCTCTAATTGTACTGTGAGATTTACCTTGAAAAAAATATAAAGACAATCATATTAATTCCATGTAGGTACATTTTTCAATTTCAAGTATCAAACATCAGAGTCAACGTACACGCGATTTGTCAAACTATAAAACATAACCATAATAATCTATTAGTAAATAAAACAATAAAATGGCTTGAAACTTATAATACCGATAAAACTTAGTATTAGAAAGGAAAAACAATGACTGGCGTTGACTAAAAGATACATTTCTTAGATAAATACCTGACGTGTCGGCAGTTCTTTCGAAAATATGTATTTTCAATCGGAGACAAAATTTGTTCCGCTTCAGATTCCGCCAAATTTCTTAGGAAAATTTGGTATATCACAGCTCACACCACTACTCCTTATTGTTTTATTCATTTTTTATATGTACAAAAGCATTAATAATTGATAGTTAATTAGAAATAAGTAAAATACAACTGGGAACATAACACAATGACAGATTAGCTACTTGTTGATGATAAACAAAGCAGTGTTGCAACCAAAAATATAGTTTAGTTCCAATGGTTACCACGACAGACTCTTTTTTGCCAAGCTATACGTTCCGTATTGTTGACATAAATGTCACCACTCAACTGTCATATTTATGCTTTCCAAATCGGAATGCCAATTTATTGACGTGAGCACTGTGAGCGATATGTTCTTCTATTTCGGAAAACAGCCATAGTGTTCCGTCCACTGACTCTACTGTCACAAAAAAAATGTCAGTTCAATTCAATCAGTTGTCACTGGTTGTCAGTGGTTGTCAGTGTTGTCACTTTGAATGCTAATGTTGTGTGATTGGTTACACAAAAAACATAATTGCAATGAAAGACTAAAACTGAAAAAAGAAAGAAACAGAAGATTAAATCTGGGATCGTAAATGATACCAAGTAACATTTTATGTAAATGAACGTCTTTAAACCATAATAAACAACAAAACTGCTTGTTTTCGAAAACTTCTCATACTTTAAATCCTCTACCATAATGAATGAGATAAACCCATTGCAAATTTGGCCGGAACCGACGTCAGTACGCAATAGTAAGGGGTTAAATAAAGGAGGTAGACCTGCTATGGAAAATATGATAACATTTGGCCCTCAACCACGATCTATTATAGCTCAGATGTTGTCAGAAATTAAATCCAAAACGACTGTTATTCACGATGAACCAACAAACGATAATGAGCAATCGCAAGAGTGCATTGAAACAAAACCATTTGAAGAGCATGTGTGTCAAACTTGCTCATATAGGTAACTAGAATTCCTACTCTCCATATTCTCCAGGGTAAGATTGTGTTGTTGCTCTACATTAACCTATTTTATTTTCTAGGAGCTGCAGCGTTGCGGAACACAAAAAGCATCAGTCTTCACATCAGCGGTTGTCATGTGACTTTCCTAATTGTAGTTATTCTTGTAAATTATCATCTAATCTTATAAAACATAAAAGGGTACACACAAATGAAAAGCCCTATCTTTGTGAAAGATGTTCCTTTAGGACAAATTTTGTGAATTCTTTGAAAGCTCACAAAAGGACTCATACAGCTGAGAAGCCATACCAATGTGACCAGTGCACCTACAGGTGTAACAGTAGTTCAAATCTTAAAAAGCACTGTCACCTAAGACATCCTGATGGAAAATGAAATGAATGCAAATATAAGTAATCTACTAAACTGCTGTACATTGTCCTAAGTCAGTTCAATTAAGACTATTTAATTAAAGTTTTGAAAACAAAAAATTAGTAGATTTAAACTCCCCCAAATTGAGTTAGGCCTATATCCAGCAGTGAATATCTCTGGGCTGATATGATGATGAAAAAAAAATGTGATCTGATAAATAGTTGTAAGTAATTTATTCTGCTACTGTGTTCGTTGTAATGTTAAATGAGTAAGAAATAAACAAAGTCATGTCCAAAACATTATATTTTTTACATTTACCTAAGTATATAGATATATGATCCTAAAAGGTATATAATAATAACTGGTATAAATGTTGCCCAAAGTACTTATATCAAGGCTTTCCTCTTAACACATGATAAAATATTCCATGATACTTGTAAAATATTTTGAGCTCAAATAGCAAGGTTACTAGGAATAATAAAATTAAAATTAAGAAAATAATACTAGTCTGGTTCACAAATCATAGATATTTCAGTGTGTATCAGTGGCAATGTTCTGTAAAATCCACTACAACAGATTCACGCCATCCAAATAGGAAGTAACCAGTTGCTGATCCTAGGACCACAGCAGCACATAGCCATGTATTGTATGTCATGAATACCAGCATCAACATATAACTCACTAAAACTTGCATGCCGTGAAGCACTGTCTGCCACGCGTGAGCTGTACTCAACATAGTAGGACTGAAATGACATAAAAACATAGTTATACATAAAAGTCGACTGGAAATAAAAGCTACATAATTATTATTGTTTTGAGTGTTTTAAGTACTTACATATTTCTTTCAAGAACATGGGGCACCGGCCTTAAAAAGAACACACATTTGTTAGTAAAAAAGATTACAAGTTAATCAAAGCCCAATACTTATAGAATTAATGTAACATTGATAGGTATTTTTATAAAGAAAAAAATAAGGTTTTCTGTATAAATGAGCCAAGTTGTTTTTATACAGACTGTGTAAAAACTGCAGGACGAAGGTCTAAACGCCCCTTTGTTTCGTCGCAATTAAAAATAGCAAGCCTCCTTTAACACACCCCACCATGCAGCACTATCAAAGTATTGATGATGGCCAATTTTTGAGATGAGACTTCTAGGCGAGTACCAAGAAACTACGCTAAATCGAGCGACGTAGTCAAAGGATATCAATTTTGGATAAAACAAAAACTACCTTTTATGTTTTTAGATAATTTTCTAGTTTAGCCAGGCATGATCCAGAAATAAAAACAGCCCATAGAAGGGTCATTAGTGAATATAAATAAATCTTTGATAAAATATCAACATACAGATGCAACGCCGATTTCGAATCAACGTTTGTTAGTTCGCCGTTTCGAAATCGTTCATTGAATCTCTGTTCGTGACAAAATAATAGGTCTTTACCTATGAAAATGCCGTTTTGTATGAAAAAAATCAAATGATTTTTTTTCATGAATTTTTTATTTGTATTAATCGAAATAATCAACCATGCAATCAATGCATCTTTGCCAACGCAGTGGCAGTTTATTGATGCCCTTCTTAAAAAAATCAGCTGCAACGGGAGGCAACAAATTCTTCAAAGGCATTTTGTACTGCCTCTCGGGTATTGAATTTTTTTCCCGCCAAGAAGTTATCCAAATTCTGGAAAAAGTAGTAGTCTGTAGGCGCAAGGTCTGGTGAGTAGGGCGGATGACGGAGAGCTTCCAACCCCAGTTCTTGCAACTTGGAGACCGTCTGCTGTGCAGTATGAGGTCGCGCGTTGTCGTGCACGAGCAGCGGAGACGAGCGATTGACCAATGCTGGTTGGAGATGTGCCAGCTTCTCCATCATTGAGTTCAGTTCTTCACAGTACACATCTGCAGTAATGCTCATCCCGTTTGGTAAGAAGCTGTGATGAATCACACCGGCGGCGCTAGACCACCAAACAGTGACCATCACTTTTCTAGGGGTAAGTTTTCGTTTAGGGCATTGTTTAGGTGCTGAACCAGGATCCAACCAACTTGCTGAGCGTTTGCGGTTATCAAACAGAATCCATTTTTCATCGCAGGTAACAATGCGGTTCAAAATTCCTTCATTTGTGTGTCTGTTTAGCAGTGCAAGGCACGTCTCGACGCGTACTTCGCACTGGCGATCATTGAGTTCGTGGGGCACCCATTTGTCAAGCTTTTTTACCTTGCCAATTTGACCCAAATGGACCAATATTGTTTTGACGCTAACGTCGAAAGCTGCTGCTAATTCAGCCGTAGATTGTGTATCATCAGCTTCCACAATCGCCTTTAATTCGTCATTGGTACCGATTCCCTTGTTCACAAACTAATTTTAAGTTCAGTGCATCTTTTTCTTTGTATTTCATTAAGAAGAGGACAAAAGAAAAATTTTAGTTTAGTCCTGTCAAATTAATCAGCGCCTGTCACTACTCCATACAAGTTTAGACGTGATTAAAAACTTGCCTACTAAAATTACGTCAATTTACGTCACGCGCTGATTAATTTGACAGGACTAAACTTAAATTTATCTTCTGTCCTTTCCTTAATGAAATAGAAAGAAAAAGATGCACTGAACTTAAATTTAGTTTAGTTTGTGAATAAGGGAATCGGCACCATTGTCGACCAGTCTTCGGACGACCGCGAGGTTAAATTTTCAGGTCGAAATTTCCAGAACGAAAGCGAGCAAACCAATAACAGGTGGTGCGTTGGTTTGTAGTGTTAGCTCCGTAAACGTCGTTGATGTTGCGTGCCGCTTGTGCCGCGTTGCTGCCACGACGGTACTCATATTCCATAATTACTCGAATTTTTAACGTATCCATGATGACTAAAAAGATTGAAATGCGATGAAAATGTAACACTAATCAATAAACAAATGACTACTTTTGGAAAAAGAATTCCATGTTTTTAAAATAAAATTAATTTGAAATTAGAATTCTTAGACAAACAAAAATTATTTTGATTTGTAATGGCCAGTACTGCAGAACGGCAATTTCATAGGTAAAGACCTAATATCAAAGATTTATGATCGTTTGGCAAACAGTATTCAATTTGACAGAATTTTGAATTATGTCGTTATTCTCGCAAATTGCCTAGAAATCATCGATATTTCTGGCACAAAAACTAGGCACATAGATGCTTTTCGAAAACCTATAAATTCAGTTGTCAAAATCGAGCTCTTGCTACCTTTGACCACTTCGCCATAGTAAAAAGAGTATCAAGTAGGTCATCTTCATACAAACGCACCGCACAGTCTCGACCCGTTTCTCAGTGCGCCGGTCGAGACTTTGATTGAGTGTGCGTGCGGAGACGCATAGATACTATGACGCACACATACAAGCCGCGCGCGGTGCGTTTGTATGAAGATGACCTACTTGGTACTCTTTTTACTATGACTTCGCTCTATTAATTATTTTGCCTAAAAATCTCATCTTAAAAATTCATCAATCTCCTCATTATTTTTCACCAAAAATTTAATGCACTACATTTTAGTGGCAAGACGGGGAGTCTTGCCACTAAAATGTAGTGCATTAAATTTTTGGTGAAAAATAATGAGGAGATAGACCCAATCAATCAGAGAAAACATGGTTTCGGATAGTTTATTTACTAAAGGCCATTTCAATTATATTTTGTAGGGGTCTAAAGGTCAAACTTGCTGCCTTCAGTGCATAAAGAAGCTCAGAACTCGGCTAGTGCAGTATAGATATATCAAAATTACATACAGGTGTTTTTTTCAAAGTCAGTTTGGGATTACAGAATAGGTTTAAAAAAAAAATGCTGAAGGAACCAAGGGCTAAAGAAATTTAAAGCTACATTAAAATTTTAAAGAGAAAACCAGTCAAGCGCTAGTCTCGGCCTTTGCTTTATTAGGAGTCCATACTTGTGACCAATTTTTTTTTTTTTTTTAATAAGTACTCGTTATTAAATTAGGTATACGAGAACCCTACTGCTGTGCTACGCCACATCTATGCAACATGTAGTGAAAAAAAAAATACTTGTTTATGTGAAAACAAAGTGATGTTTACCGAAAATAAAGGCTAATTGCATGTTACTCGGTTGTTGAGGAGAGTACACCTAATAACTTAAAATATTTTTATTCCGGGGCTGCACATTGTAACTACCCGTGGATGAAAAAAAAATTGCTTGGGTGTTTTGGTCACAGATGACAAACAACATTATGAATCGGCATTATCAATATTTTTATTATAGTTTATGGTGCATGATATACAAACATTTTAACCCTTTATAGGACGGCTCATACAAAGTGGCCAGTAATCAAGGTACCTAGGACCTTGAAGTGGACGGTCAAGAAGGCAAACAGTGAAGAAGTGAACGTCCACTTCAAGGTCCTAGGTACCTTGAAATGACTGTCCAGTTTACTGGCCACTTTATATGAGGCCTCTTATAAAGGGTTAAATCCCTTACTGAGGTTGGACTTTTAATCCTATTCACTAACTTGACAATTGGAGGGATACCAGGTTTTGACAAAAAAAAAGATAGTGAGGTGGTGCAAGAATGAATTAAATTGAATGAATTTGAAATAATGTACTTACATGCAAACTTTGTAATTTAAACTTAATAACTTGTTTTAAAACAAGATGTGTACTATATCGATATATATGTAGTCTATGGCTGTCAGAGGAAATAAAATGACTATAGTAAAAAAATAAGCAAAATGACATGATTTTTATATTTAGTTTTGTTTCTACAAGAAGAAAATAAAAAAAAATATTAAAAATTATTAATTATTCTTATAATCCACACCTAAAAACGATTTTTTAAAGTTTTATTTAATTTAAAACATTTTTATCATTCATTCTTTATGCGAAATCGTTCACTACCCCGACACTAGTTTAAGAATGGTATCATTATTTTGCATTGAACTGTCAAGTTAGTGAATAGGATTAAAAGTACAACCTTAGTTCAGATTTTGAGACAGACCCCGTAACAAAAGTGACAACGACGGTCCACTTTCCTTAATTGAAAATTAAATTAATACGTTTTTACAGGGCATATAAAATAAGTCAGGTCTGGTCTGGACTGGCAGACTGACGGTCAGGCAGCAAAGTAACAGCAATAGGGCTCCGTTTTTTACCCTTTGGACTCGGAACCCAAAAAACAAAGATTTCATTTTTTTATGTGTGAGAAGTGATATCGGTTCCTATCAGCATTTTGGTTTACATGTAAACCCGCAAGATATTTGAATGCCTCATTAGAAAGTTTTAAAATGAAACAAACCATGTAAATTCTAATTTTTACGCATTAGCACGATAGCTAACTGAGCTTCGATACGGTGTTTAAATCATTAGTTAAATATGTTTATGTAATTAGTAGCTGAACTGAGCCTATCTAATTATTGTTTTGTTAGATTTTGTTGAACATAGTGATTAATAAAGCAATTAAATATCAAACAGGATAGTGTAGAGAGAGATGAGAGCATTTTTAGTGGTATGCGGATTTATTTTTGTCTCTGTGCGGAATGCATACAGGGTGGTATACATAGTGTTGCAAAGGACTCGAGTCTTCGAGTCTTAATTTTAGGGACTCGACTCAATTATGCACGACTCGGTGTGTTCAAAAGGCTCGGAGACTAGAGTCAAGCCGAGCCCGAGTCATTCTAAAAAAAGACTCGAGTCTTAAAGAAAAACTCGTAATATGAAAATGAGACTTGTAGTTAATCATTCGAAAAAACTCTAATAACTCGTCAGATTTTTTTGTATCATAACCACTCATTTGAACTTATCACCTTCTATTGGAGTCTTTTCGAATACACGTCGCTACAAGTCTCATCTTCATGTTTCGAGTTTTCTTTAAGACTCGAGTTCATTTTATACTCGAGTCCTTTTAAGACCCGAGTCCTTAAAATTATGACTCGAGGACTCGAGTCCTTTGCAACACTAGGTATACATCAACGCACAAACATATAAATTCAATGTCGGTTATCAAAAACAATTCTGCTTTTTCATATAAAACTGCAATACCCACGCAGTCAAAATGTATGAGAACAGCTATTTTTTTCTTTGTAAATTAACCGACGACAAATTTCAAACCCCTGCATTGAAATTTGTCGTCGGTTAATTTTTCAGTTCAGAATCATGCGTTCATCATCGTTGCGCGTCAATGTCCCTGCCCTGAAAAAGTTGCATTACAGGTGCGAGCCAAGCACACGCACATGTTCAAAGAGCAAAGCACTAAAAAACGCCATAAAGAAATTAAAAGAAATGAAAGCCCAACTAGTTTGTATGTAAGTTGACTGTGTGATGGGTAGTTACAGTAAGCGAAATTAATTGTTAAGGTTGGACTTTTAATCCTATTCAGTAACTTGACAGTTGGAGGGATACCAGGTTTTGACAAAAAAAGATAGTGAGGTGGTGCAAGAATGAATGAACTTGAAATATACTTACATGCAAATTTTGTCATTTAAATTTAATAACTTGTTTTAAAACACGATGTATACTATATCGATATATATATATAGTCTATGGCTGTCAGAGGAAATAAAATGACTATAGTAAAAAAAAAGAAGCAAAATGACATTATTTTTATATTTAGTTTTGTATCTACCAGAAGAAAATAAAAAAAGGAAATAACTGTTATCAAAAATTATTAAATATTCTTATATTCCACACCTAAAAACGATTTTTTTAAGTTTTATTTAATTTAAACCATTTTTATCATTCATTCTTTACGCGAAATCATTCACTACCCCGACACTGTTCGTTTTAGAATGGTATCATTATTTTTCGTTGAACTGTCAAGTTACTGAATAGGATTAAAAGTCCAACCTTAGGTAACTTGACACCATACGCTAATATGCAGAGTTATTATAGCCATTTAGATTCAACCAATTTTAAGTTGGTAGTCACTTTGCTTAACAATTACTTTCCCCGACTTTACATAATTTTACTCAACTGTATAACTTGTGGGTCATCTGGAGTACAAAGATTTGCGGCACCTTTATCTGGAGGTGCTACTGCACAGTATTGGAGCCCTGTATACGTTTTCCACAATAGATGTTTTCTGTAGTATTTTAGGCTGAAACAAAGAATACTTACATTTTATTTTTGTATTTAAATGTAAGAAAGTTCAATACTGGGTTTTTACAGGTGACATAACCATAAGTATGTACATACATATTACCATAACAAAAGGAATATAAATGCTGTGGAATTCAAAGCTTACATACCTATTTTGCTTTTTCTATGGTTTTACTTGGGGAACTAGGTTCTAGGCTTAGGGAGTTACTATAATTTGACTTTACTACCTATCGTTAACATTTTAATCACGATTATTAAAATAATCGGCTGGCTGGCAAAAGGAAATGTGTGAAATTCAGAACTTTAGGAGAATGACCAATTTATGTTGATCATATCACTAAATATAAGGTATGGTCTTGTGCAAGCCTGAACCACAGAAAAAGTCGGGAACACAAAATGAATTAGTACAAGATTCCAAGACTTTACATTATGTCAATAAGTACATAGGATACTATTTTAATAATCACCGCGACAGATGGGACTACACAAGGCTTATTTTTGGATGTGCACATAAACAAGAATGATTAAACATAAATCTTACCCTTCATAAAGTAAAGCCATTAAGAATACTGCAAGGAAAGATCCAATAAATTCTCCTATGTCTGTTACTTTCCACCAAGAAAAGAGAATGACTTCATCGAAACCCCCGTGAAACTAAAAATAAAATAATAAAGATTTATGTGAAATATTTCGTGTATCAATTTTAAATTCAGATTTAAATTATCGAAAGTGCAGTAGGTACTACTAGATAATACGGCACACTCGAGTTTAAGAAAATAATCAGCTTTTAGAGCTTATATCTATCTAATTGTATTATTAAATAAATAATTATTATTTATACATTAATTAGTATTATTAAGTAGGTATCTATGTCACTCATACTTGTGAGACAGTCTCTAAAGCGCCGGATACACTAGGGAACATTTTGTCCCGCAACATGACGCGCGACACTCAATATACGTGACGCTGCAACGTTGCATAGTGTCCCACAACATGCCCCGCAACGTTTTACGTGACGCGGGGCATGTTGCTTGCGCCCGCCTCGAGAGCGAGCGCATGTGTCCCGCGCCATGCCGCGCCATTTGTCACCCTCGGAGATCACTTAGAATATTAACTCTTTTTTCTCGTTGTAGTAAGAAATTCAGCATCCACCACCTTCTCTTTCTCTTACGTTTCAACACACTTGATATAAACTATGTACGCAGCACTAATAGCCACAACCTCCTCGGGCGACATTTCTATAAGCACTGACTAGTGTGGTCGGCAAAATGTTCCGCGACAATTGTCTCGGGACACTTCACGTAGTTGTTGAGGGATATGTTCCGCAACATGTTTCTTCATTTGTCCCCTAGTGTATCCCAGGCTTAAAGCTCCATGTGCCATATTAACACCCTGGTATTGTTTACGACTTTATAAGGCATGCTGCTGATTTTTTCAAGCAAGAACAAGTTTAAGCAAAGGTTCCTCGAAAAGTAATGTTGCGAACTATGTTATGCAAATTGACAGGCCTCAGGTACGTATTAATAAACAACTTGTACATTTCCCCTTCCTAAGTTTAAAAAAGTACAATTTTAATGATTGAGGCATGTTAAAACTTGCCATTTCCTCTCTATATTTCGGTTTACTGGATGCGCTAAAGTAGTCCGCGAAATTCAATTTTTTTTTACATTTTTGCAATTTGCTGGTCAATGCCAGGTTGATTAAATAAGATTCGGGACCAGAACACGTATGTATTTACAGAATTATAGACTTTTTCACGAAGTAGTCATCCAATGGGATTTAATGAACTTAGAGGGCTGTATTGATTTCAGTGATTATAATTCTGTAAAAAACATACGTATTACTGACGAAAATTGCAAAAGAAAAAAAAAGAAAATTTGAATTTTGTGGGCTACTCTGGGGCTACCTTTAAGTCGCTATGTGGACATTCGTTTATTAATACGTGGCTTAGCAACTAATAAAGCAAAAGCAGATGGTTCACAGAAACAAAGTCATATAAATATTACAGTCATAGCCATATCATGACCTCCAGCATGATCACCGTGTCCCTCGTGAGCTCCGTGTCCGCCATGTAAGGCATGTCCGTCATGTCCGAGGTGTGCATGTGCTCTTAGGTCTGATTTGTAATCTATACTATCTTCACTGCCATTAAAGGTGTTCTGAAAATAAAAATATCATAAGGTCCAATTTATAACAATTAGAAATTCCTGCTAAATTATATCTGCAGGCAAGAAGGGGTGCTGACACTCTGGTTGCTGGTATATGCATGCTAAGTAGGTACTATGGCATTTGCCTGCGTAACTTGACCGAGATAAATTATGCATAGGGGCCGGGGACACCATAATCGCGTAACACAATATTAATTAGATTCTGAATCATTTTGAACGATATTGTTAATCCACTAAGTACATACACATACTAGCTACATATCTTCAGAAAAATTATCTGCTAAATAACGTAAAATCGCAATTATTGTTGTTGAACTGTCATAGTGAAAGTCATTCCTACTGTTAGTGTGTTGTGAAATTTGCGCGTAAAAATGTCGTGAGGAAAGTATTGAATGAATGTCGATGGCTATTAGAGTAGAGGGAGACCAAAGAAACGATGGATGGACTGTGTGAATTATGATATGGATAGAAAGGGGGGGACTAATGAGATGACGACTTAGGTTGGACTTTTAATCCTATTCAGTAACTTGACAGTTCAACGAAAAATAATGATACCATTCTAAAACTAATAGTGTCGGGGTAGTGAAAGATTTTGCATAAAGAATGAATGATAAAAATGGTTTAAATTAAATAAAACTTTAAAAAGTCGTTTTGAGGTGTGGAATATAAGAATAGTTAATAATTTTAATAACAGTTTTAATAGAATAAAACCAAATAACAGTTTTTACTTTTTTATTTTCTTCTGATATAAACAAAACTAAATATAAAAATAATGGTGACGATTCCCTTATTCACAAACTAAACTAAATTTAAGTTCAGTGCATCTTTATCTTTCTATTTCATTTAGGAAAGGACAGAAGATAAATTTTAGTTTAGTCCTGTCAAATTAATCAGCGCTTAACGTAAATTGACGTAATTTTAGTAGGCAAGTTTTTAATCACGTCTAAACTTGTATGGAGTAGTGACAGGCGCTGATTAATTTGACAGGACTAAACTAAAAATTTTCTTTTGTCCTCTTCTTAATGAAATACAAAGAAAAAGATGCACTGAACTTAAATTTAGTTTAGTTTGTGAACAAGGGAATCGGTACCAATGTCATTTTACTTCTTTTTTTACTATTGTCATTTTATTTCCTCTGCCAGCCATAGACTATATATATATATCAATATAGTATACATCGTGTTTTAAGACAATTTGTTAAAATTTAAATTACAAAGTTTGCATGTAAGTACATTATTTCATGTTCATTCAATTTCATTCATTCTTGCACCACCTCACTATTTTTTTTGTCAAAACCTGGTATTCCTCCAATTGTCAAGTTACTGAATAGGATTAAAAGTCCAACCATAGTAGATTTTTTTTTTTGTTTTTATTTATTAACAAATGTAGGTACAACTTGTCTATCATAAACAAAAAACACAATGTACAAGTTATTCGGGTACTAAAAAGATAGAGTAAACGTCGGTGTCTGTGCTAGTATTAACTGTGTTAGGGGCCGTCCATTAATCATGTGATGTTTTTTTTGGCATTTTTGAACCCCCCCCCGGTGATACATGGTGAGGTTTAAGACTACCCCCCTCGCCATAACACATGTATTTTTAGTACCTACAAAGAATCTTATTTTTTTTTATATTTGTGTAATACAGGTATAAGTATCATATAATCTATACTAATATTATAAAGCTGAAGAGTTTGTTTGTTTGTTTGATTGAACGCGCTAATCTCGGGAACTACTGGTCCGAATTGAAAAATTCTTTTTGTGTTGAGTAGCCTATTTATCGAGGGAGGCTATAGGCTATATAACATCATGCTACAACTAAGAGGAGCGGAGCAGTAATGAAAAATGTTGCAAAAACGGGGAAAATTTATTCCTTTTGAGAGTTTTTGTTGCGTGCGCTGCGTAAACGGTTAAAGTAACGCAAAAATAATGTATGACGGAATTGTTCCTCTTAAAAAGTTCTAAAAAAAAGTCCGCGAGAGCATATGTCTATCTTTTAAGGTTGACTCACTATAACGCAAAAGGAGCGAGCAGCAACGAAAAATGGACGAAAACTAGCAGGCAAATTGATGCGACGGGAAGGGTCAGGGGAGGAAAAATTTGACGCGGACGAAGTCGCGGGCAGAAGCTAGTCTATACTAATATTATAAAGCTGAAGAGTTTGTTTGTTTGTTTGTTTGTTTGATTGAACGCGCTGATCTCAGAAACTACTGGGCCGAATTGAAAAATTCTTTTTGTGTTGGGTAGCCTATTTATCGAGGGAGGCTATAGGCTATATAACATCACGCTACAACTAAGAGAAGCGGAGCAGTAATGAAAAATGTTGCAAAAACGGGGAACATTTATTCCTTTTAAGTTTCCGTTGCGTGCGCTGCGTAAACGGTTAAAGTAACTCAAAAATTATGTATGACGGAATTGTTCCTTTTAAAAAGTTCTAAAAAAATGTCCGCGAGAGCATATGTCTATCTTTTAAGGGTAACTCACTATAACTCAAAAGGAGCGAGCAGCAACGAAAAATGGATGAAAACTAGCAGGCAAATCGATGCGACGGGAAGGGTCAGGGGAGCAAAAATTTGACGCGGACGAAGTCGCGGGCAGAAGCTAGTCTATAATAATATTATAAACCTGAAGAGTTTGTTTGTTTGATTGAACGCGCTAATCTCAAGAACTACTGGTCCGAATTGAAAAATTATTTTTGTATTGGGTAGCCTATTTATCGAGGGAGGCTATAGGCTATGTAACATTACGCTACAACTAAGAGGAGCGGAGCAGTAATGAAAAATGTTGCAAAAACGGGGAAAATTTATTCCTTTTGAGAGTTTCCGTTGCGTGCGCTGCGTAAACGGTTAAAGTAACGCAAAAATCATGTATGACGGAATTGTTTCTTTTAAAAATTCTAAAAAAAAGTCCGCGAGAGCATATGTCTATCTTTTAAAATTGTTTCTTTTAAAAAGTTCTAAAAAAAAGTCCGCGAGAGCATATGTCTATCTTTTAAGGTTGACTCACTATAACTCAAAAGGAGCGAGCAGCAACGAAAAATGGACGAAAACTAGCAGGCAAATCGATGCGACGGGTAGGGTCAGGGGAGCAAAAATTTGACGCGGACGAAGTCGCGGGCAGAAGCTAGTTTATTATAAAAAAGAAATACACGTGATATATTAATACACCCCCCCTCCCCCTTTGTGATATTTGTGATTTTTTATGGACCCCTCCCCCCCTTTCGAGCCTCACGTGATTAATGGACAGCCCTTTACAGACACCAGCCCCTTCCTCCTACAGCCTTAAGTAACAAGCTAACCTGAGACATAATAATTTGCTACAGTACATAATATTTTGCTACAGTAGAGAAGTCTAGAAGAAAAAGACATGTTGCGACGAACCCAAATAAATTGGGATAAAGGCAGGAGAATGATGAGTGTGTTACGCGATTACCATTTTGGTGTTTCCCAGGACCATTTCCAGAGGAAAGTTATCCGTTTGTCAAACTGTCCTCTGTCCTATTATGGTATACGGGTATACCGCTATTGTTCATAGTTGAGAATGATTTCTCATTGAGCAGTGAAGCTGCGACGTATCTATTGAAAACTAATATAATAATAAATAATGCTAAAGAGTTTGTTTTAATGCGCTAATGTCTGGAACAACCAAAAATTCTTAGAACAAAACCACTTTGTTTTTGATAGTGCAATTCTTGAAGAGGGTTACAGGTTATTTAACATCACCCTGAGGAGCCGAGCAAAAAGACAAAAAATCTTTTTTGTTATTTTTTGTAAAAAGATATTATTTTTAACTTTTTATTTATGGTAGATTACCCCGCACTAATCTAATCGCGTTATTCGTTCATTTGTCGCGCAAATACTTAATGCAAATTTAAGACTTATATGGTTTCACATGGATCCCATTGTTTGAATGGAACCAAAATGGGACCATTCAGGAAGCACCAGCTTTCAAATAAAAAAAGAATCATCAAAATCGGTTCACCCAGTCAAAAGTTATGAGGTAGCAAACACAAGAAAAAAAAAATGCAGTCGAATTGATAACCTCCTCTTTTTTTTAAGCCGGTTAAAAAGGCAGAAAGAACACGAAGTAATAACACAGATTGGCGGGTGTCTTACGACATCGACTTCGAACAAAGTCGCGGGCAGAAGCTAGTCCCGTACCTATAATTGTATTTCAGAGCGAAAATACATTGTTTGACTTCCAAATCGACCTTAAATTCTTTCTATCTTAATTTGCCTGTTCCGACACCCGGCGGCGAGGAACGATAGTTTGCAATAAATCATCAACAGCCCGAGTTAACGACTCAATGACTGCGCGTACGCAGAAAGTCAAGTATCATAATATTGATAAACAACTGTACCTATAATAGGTTACCTACTGCATCGTGCGCACGATTCACGTTCGCATTAAAATTAATTAAGAGGGCCGATGGCGCGATGGCAGCGAAAACCTGGCGAAGCGTGGCTTGTGGTTTTCCTGCCTAACTAATATGAACTTTGGTCTCTTTAAATAAAGTAAAAAAAAACCCTGTCCCTCTGGCCGCATCAAACTGATACGGACCTACACGGACTAATGGAAGTTTTTAATTTCAAGTAACGAAAAGTTTGTAATACCTACTTATTTTGTTTTCCAGTGTAAAATACATCGCGCTGCGCTTCGCCAGGTTTGCGTCGGCCCAAATGCTACGGCTACCTTGTCACGATAGCGCAAACTACACTTAGCCTTATTATTAGGCTAAGCACTCGGTTTTCATCTTTTACGAACCACAGTTTCCTTTTAAAATACTGTGCACCTGCCTACCTCACGCGAGTTGCCGTACCGTCGAGTTGTATTAAGGCTCGTGCAGACTAGCGCGACGCGACGGTCGCGCGCGATTCAGCGATTCCATAGAACAATTTCTATGAAAACGCGCGAGACACTTCACACAGGGGCGACCTATCGCGCAGCGACACGGTCATAGAAATTGTTCTACGGATATAAATCTCCGATTCGCGCGCGACTTCGCGTCGCGCTAGTCTGAACGAGCCTTTATGCGCAAGGACTGTGAATGGCCACTATCGAAGGTCGATGAACATTTTATGTATTATGTATGTAAGTATGGCATACTGATAAAAATAAGTTTTACATACAAGGTTGTACAGACACATGTAATGTAATTTATAAATGTATTTATCTACCTTACAGGGTAATTGTTATTAGTTTAGCCAAGTAACATATCTTATATCTTTAAACGAGCAATTCTTGTATATATATGTATATATATATAATCTGAATCTCAGAAACGGCTCCAACGATTTTCATGAAATTTAGTATACAGGGGGTTTCGGGGGCGATAAATCGATCTAGCTAGGATTCATTTTTATAAAATGTCGTTTTATTCGTGTTTTCAATGACCAACTTTATCGATATTATCAACTTAACATAAACTTTTTATTTTAAACACAATTTACTAAAAAATACCGAGCAAAGCTCGGTCATCCTGATGTATCCAGAGTATGGATACTAATATTATAAATGCAAAAGTCTGTCTTTCTGTCTGTCTGTCTGTCTCGCGTTCCTGCTAAAACTACTGAACCGATTTCAATGAAATTTGGTACACAGATAGTTTAGAGCCTGAGAAAGGACATAGGCTTTTATCCCCGTAGTATGTTCCCGCGGGACAATTTCCGACCTCCACGCGGGCAAAGCCGCTGGCAAAAGCTAGTGTTTAATAAATTATAGTTATTTCAATGGCTATCTACCAATCATCATTGTAAACTTTTGTAGATCAAATAAAACGATAAATGTCCCGCTATCGACAAAAGACTGCCGGTTTTTTACTTCCCATTTTATTTAATGGGGTTGCAATAACATAGCCTGCGAAATTTAAATTTCTTACATTTCTGACCTACAAATTGCAAAAAAATATAAGAAAATTTCAGTTGCGTAGGCTGCCCTGGCGCTTTCCCGATAAAAGCTTTCAAAATCATACATGGAAAAATTGTGTAGGGCCAGACAATATCAATAAAAACTTACTTGAATAATATCATCCGGAAATGTACCATTCATTGGCATTTCATGGTCAGGTGCTGGCATCATATGGTCCGGATTCATATGATTACCATGCTCATGATGTGCATGACCCATACTCATATGATCCATTTCTGTAAAATAAAAACAACAGTGTTTAATCATGTTTTATCAGTTTGGAAGGTGTAATATGTTTAGGGAACAGTATAAACAAAAATAAAACAAAATGTTAACTGAATGAGAAACACACTTTTGAAGAGTTTTATAGGGATCATTGGTGCTTAGGCTACTTTTCAGATTTCTGCAGATCATATTCCCATACAATCCTATGCTCTTGGTGTTTTCATTTTAATTCTAATTCAAAATAGATCAAACAGATTGTTGAATAAACTATAAGATGTTATAATACTATGCCATCGAACTAGTGAAGCAATGGTAAGTTTATAAAACAGCAAAGTGAATAAACTAAAAACAAACCATGTTATGTTACACGTAATTGCTTAGCTGTGGCTTGAAAGAGATGTAAGAATAAATTTATTGAGTTTGTTACTGGCGCAAATATCAATGTGTGCGTTCAATGTTTGCATAGAGCACACCACTTTAATTTAAATACTTCATGATAGGGCCCTTACATTATCTATCACTTTATGATAGCAATACAAATAAATGTATAAAGTTACAGCGGTGAATCACTTCAGATTCAATTTTTATTTACCTTTTGTTATTTATCTATTTAAAATAAATAAACTAATATAAACAAGGCAAGGCCTTTTTCCAGTTAAAATAAACAAAATTATCTTTATAAATTTAATCTATGTATAATTGTACAAAATTGGATTCAATAAAGTAATAAACCTATATATTTATAACTTTTAGGCAAAACAATGTTAGTAAGTATAGTGAAAGTACATGATAACATTAAATTAGAAAGTATCTTTTACCATTCACTGGTGAACTCAACAGATATTTAATGAATAGTGAAAGTAGGAACTGGAGCAATTTTTATCAGAACTTGATCATTACCTACAAGACATGAAGTGTTAAATAAATATTCATACACACCTGTGTACACCATTACAGGCTATTATTATTCAATTCAAAAGTGTGAGACCTTGTAATCTTGAAGAAGGTATCAAAGAAACGAAATAAGCAGTAGAGATAATAAACACAAAAATGTACAGCATGCAGCATTGATTTAACATTTATGTTAATACTTAGAGGAGAGGTTGACTCTTACAGAAGGTGTTAAGTTTCTTTTACAAGTCGGCGTAAGATATATTGAAGAACCGAACATAAAGAAACATTTACATAATTATTATCACAAGCACTTACTCGATTTAAAACTTTAACGTGGCACTTATTAGCATACAATTTTAAAAATAAAACGACGGAATTAGATAAAATATTGTTGTTCTATGTATTACAGATAGCAATTTTAAGTCATTGTATGGTGTTCGAGCTCACCAAAAATCTCAAACCATTGGCAAACCAAACTGCTGTCGTCTGACCACTGACCTGTGCTGTCATTGTCAATGAGACAATTGAGACATGTCAGTTAGTCACTGATTTTGCAAAACTACGGCAAAACTGACTTGACACTTGAAACTGTCAATCAAGGATGTGTTGGTGATGCCAAATAATTAGTAATAATACCAGCCTATTATTTGTCCCACTGCCTGGCAAAAGCCTATTTTCATATAGAAAAGGCAATAGAATTGTTCACCATTAGTCCATAAGTCCACCATAAGTCTGAAAGGGCTAACCCGTCTTGAGCAAATCAAGACGGGTTAGCCCTTTCAGACTTATATTAACTATAAGCTCAGGTTTCCCGGTGTTTGTTTTTCCTTAACCCGATGTCAGTTATTTGCAGTTAAACTCATAAAACATAAGAATTTACAGAAACACGTTGGTACTTTACCGGACTTGAACTTACCCCCTCGTGCATGAGAGCAAGGCCTTTAACCATTACGCTATCACGAAATTAGTCAATATGTTGCTTTGGTGCACGTAGGTAGAATACTATAATAAACGAGGATGAAAATACAGAATAAAATCTGAAATCTTTTATACCAAGATAGGAAGCTGTAGTGCTGCTTCCCGCTTGACTCATAAAATGGCACTTTTAGTTTTATTTCCTTAGGTTTTTCGGTGTTAATTATTGTAATCATTATTATTTAATAATTATTCCAGGAATTAGCGTGTGGTTTTTGTTTAGGAAATAGAGTGTTTAACTGAAACTCAGTGCATTTATTTCAATTATTTTCAATTTTTTTCGACATTTTACGTACTGTGTTCACGCGTTTCAATTTTAGTGGAACAACTTTTGTTGATTAATAAAAAATACTTTGAATTTGTAATTTAATTTTATTGAAAGTCTGTTCAGCTGGTTCAAATCGTTTTCGACTCTAACCGTTGTTCAACTAAAATAGAACTGTGTGCACCCTGTTTCACACTTTAGATGGATCTAAGGAAGCGTTTTATTTAGTTTCATTTTTCTATCTCAGTATCAGTTTGTATGTCGATGAAAATGCAAGTCGCTTCAGTAACATAAAAAACTTGAATTTTGAATCCAGAGGCCGCACTACGGTCCAAGATTATGGATTTCCTTTACTTATATTTTTGTCCTTGTAGTTCAAAAAAGTGCGTACCTAGTTTATGCGATTCAATTCCTTATAAGACAAACACGCACAAAATACCACATACCATGTTTGTTTTAGTAACAAGTTCTCAAATACTGCAGCTGCAACTGGATGCTTGCAGGCTTGCAGCCGATACAATTTTTGGTCTTGCAACTTTGAATTGATTGCATCAGAAACAATAATTTCTATATTTTCTATGCTCTATACATCCGTACAAAATCCAAAGAATCTCAAGCACAGAGCTATCGTAATCAATCCTATGATTAATATGGAATCCTGAACAATATTCTTATGAGAAATTAAAATACACCCGTTTTCTACATTTTCTTATGCTGATTTTATAGAATTTTCCTTTCCAGTGCAAAATGAAAAATTTTACTATGCCTAGAGACGCTCGTCATTCTTGGGTCTTGTTTGGCCGCCATGTCTGAAGTTCGTTGTGTCTTCGGAGGTCGTGTTGTGCTACTCTTTAATGTTTATAGATTTCAGTGAATTTAGTTACTATAAGACGATGAATTTATACAAATAATAAAGAACTATGATTTAGTTTCTTGTGTGGAGTGACTGTTAGACTGGAGCAAATCGATACATTTTGCGTTTGAAGAAGTTACTCTAACATCGTATTTTTAGTTCATCCGCCATATTGGCGTTAATATCTCTTCGTAAGTCTTTTTTCATAATTTTTAGCTTTACTGGTATTATTTTGATGTATTTTTCGTACCATTTGGTTGCTGTTTTCATAGGGCTGCATAATTCGTTCAAGTAGAGTGTGCATGTTGCTTGTATTGAGCAATATTTTAAACTTTTTGTTCATGGCCTCTTTCAAGCAATTTTCTCCCATTTCTAGTTACTGAAATTGAGTAATTTTAGTGGTATCTAACATAGAAGAACTTTATATATTTTGACAAAAGTATTAGCCACAATCAGTTTGTATTAGAATCAAACATTGTTTTGTAGATAGTTGTTTTATTGTACCTGATCATATTCTTATGAAATAGATGATAAGAACCAAAGCTGTACGTTATAATTTGTCTCTCTAACTATATTTTCAAATATATATTCGTGCCAAATCTGTTCTTTTTTATTGAGGTTTCTGCCTCTGTACCTGATACCTGCAAATCTCTTGAATGTAAAGCTGAGCCTAAAGAATGTTCTAGAACGTTAATACGCTCTCTGAAGCGTCATTCTGATATGTATGTTGCTGATGACTCATTTGACCAGTTTAAATTTTCCATAATTTACCTTTAAAAGGCTTGATTTAGTGTATGGTGGTAGTGGTATACAACTTCCAATTGTAAAACAATGCATGATAAAGTTAGTCACATGCATGACAGTAATTTTCAAAAAGCTACCTTATATAAAAGTAGGTGATGTTTATATTCAACATTTAAAAAAACATTGAGCTTTTAAGCAGATCTATCTCCATAAAAAATCTGTAAAAAGGTTTATTGTATAAACACTGCACATTAATTTGAGACTATGTATCATAGCCAAGATAAATAGAAGGTTCAGTTACATTGGTCTCTTTATCAATTAACCTTGGGCACTGAAAGGTGTTACATTTTGTGGTGACAGTGAATGCTATTTATTGTAAATGTGTGTTTATTACCTCTTTGTTTATTTATACATCTGATTGATATGAATTTAAACAATATGCTCATTGCTTGAACCTTTCTCCAACCTATTGAAAACATAGTTTAAAATGATTCATATCCTGAATAATAGTGCATTACACAATTAGGGTGCAGACTTTCTTTGAAAAAAAAAACATTGAATCACATCCAATGTGTGTATGATGAAATTAAAAAGAATACCCATGGATAGTCATTTTTATGACAGTGACTTTTGAAATATAAAAGCCAAGAATATAAAACTGTTTCAAGTAGAAACAGTAATCATGGAGTGTCTTCTCCATACTGTTGTAAAATAAATAAATGTACAGACATTAGTTGACTTACCGACGATTTCAAAATTAAAGTCATTGATCTAATTTAAAAGAACTCTCTCGACAAAGTGTCCGTCTTGTGGATGTACTTGCAGATACTACAAAATTCCTCTTTTAATTTTACCTTGCATGTTATTCAATGTTTAATGCATGGCTTTCTGATTCACGACCTTGTGAAGGTAACTCTTACATCATTAGGAACAATATTGCAATTTTGAATTGGAAGGAAAGACTCCTACGTATTTGAATGAATTGGTAAATGGAATTTAGAAATAGTTACTTAAACTAGCTTTAATAGCTACTTTAATTTATAAATACAAAATTCTCTGACCAGTGTGTGTTCTGAGAGGATTTTTTTGTAAATTTTACAAGTATTTGTCTGGGCTCTTTTTACACATTGAAAATTATCCATGAAACATTTTTTCATAAATTCTAGACCAAAA